>JAHXMQ010006307.1:15912347-15956891 GCA_020466415.1 Ammodramus savannarum pratensis
CAGCTGCTCCAGAGCAGCCAGGGCTGAGCCTGAGCCGCCTGGGGGAGCCCAGCCCGGGAGCCCTTCCCTCCCCACAGCCCCAAACTCAGCCCCAGCAGGACCCCCCTGCCCCTTGCTGCCCTCCTGGAACAGCTCTGGACCTGGGTGAGTTGGTGAGCAAAGCTCTGGCTGCTCTCTGTCCCTCAGGATGCCCAGCACTGACCTCACTGCTCGGAACTGGGGTTTTCCAGAACACTGGCACAGCACAGGGAGAAGGTTCAACCCTGACCCAAGGGTTTGTGGCGAAGGAAAGAATTTGGAAGTTGTTTACTCCCCAATGGGTAATTCAAACTTGACTTGCTCAGGCCCTTGTGGATCTGCCTCAATGGAAACACTGCAGTGACAGCAAAGATCTGTTCAGAAAATGACATTAAATACAGCAAAGGTAGTTTCTCTCTCTCTCCAGCAGTTTGCCTTTTGGGCAAACTCCATAATTCTCTACCTACGGCTTTATTTTACTTGCCCCAGGCAAGTGCTACATCATTCCCATAAATTCTGACTCTCTGTGTGTTGGGGCCATTCATAAATACATTTCAGGGCATTTTTTGTTACCACAGCAATCAAGCCTCAGCAATCTAAAGGAATATACATTGCACTCCTGGATAATATGCAATATTTATCACCAATAAGATGGTGACTCAGCACTCAATAAATAATATATCAATATAGTCAGTTGCACCATAATCTAAAAACAAGTATAACATATACTTTGGACAGACTGAGTCATATATATATACATATATATTAAAAGACACATACAATACAAATTGCATACTGCCATCGAAGCCAAGGAGAGCCATCCGTCTGCTCTGCTTTATGGCTGAGATTCAAATCAAAACAAAACTCTTGGGCTGGTTTACTCTGGGGTCCTGAAGATTTGTTTGGAATTATAAATGGTTTGCACCTTTATCGCCTGGAACCTGCAAGTCTGAGAGCAAAGTCAAACAGCACAGATAGCTGAGCAAGCCTAGTCTGATTGAGCCATTTTCAAGATTCACCAACTGGGGCCATGATCAGCAAGGGAATTAAAATTACAGCATAGATATGTATTGATCCATATTCCCTGTCCAGGGAATCATTTGGGAAGCCAGGATTGGGGAGGTCACTCCTGTGACCTGCACTCCCCCTGTGGTGCTGGGAGCTGCCCAGGACAGGGACAGAGCCCTCCTGCTTTGGCAGAGGGATGGAAGCCTAGGACTTAATTGCTTTTTTTTTTTGGCTATAAAATCTGATCAAGTAAAGAACTTTCCTGTCAATCCCAAATTAAGATATGCTTTTGGAATTGCAAGGTTTGAACTGATCTGTTTGCAGCAGCCCCAGCTGCACAAGGCATTTCCTATCCATCCCCAAGGCCCTGCAGATCCCCCGCACGGACACAACGCCTGGGACAGCCCTCCAGAGGACAGGCACCATGGAGCCCACCCTCCAGCTGGGACACTGCCAACCAGCTCAGGTCCACATTTTGACATGATGCTAGAAAAGCCTTCTGGTTGTTTGAAGCCAATTTCTAAGATCCACTGCTCTAGGGATAAGCGATGCGTTTTCGAGGGGCCGATTTCGCGTGACACCAAAAGGTATTTGTGGGACTCTGGTTAAGGAAAAACAATTCCCCGAGATGCCACCATTCCTGCTGACAGCAATGGTGACTGTGCACAAAGGAGCAAGCCAAGAACAGCCACGCTGGCTAGTGCAGCACTACACACAAACCCACCCACGAATGCGACTTCTACCAAGGGATTTCTCAGCGTCAGAGGTGTGCGAGGCACTTCAGAGGAGGAAAGGAAACACAGCTGACAGTGTCCCATGCCCACGGCGGGGAGTTTGAGGGTACAGAGTTCTGTCTCCAACAGCAAAGACTAACAGAAAGGTGACCTTGCACAGTGATTCCATAAAAAGGATGCTCCGACAGACCTGAAGAGTCGAGTCAGGGAGAGCCCCAGGTCTGTTCCCCGTTTGTCAATCCGGACGTAGCAAAGCTTTTCTGGAAGTACAAAACACGCTGGGACGCAAAGGAAGCTCTACGAAGATGCAGCTACCTTGTAGTAGGTTACTAATTGCAAAACTTCTAAACTCTTAAAGCCCATAGGACATACTGCAGTACTAAGGAGCGTAGAATTCTATTCCTTCTCTCGAGGTTGCCGTGATTTTGGCACTTAACTACACCTACACAAAAAATTTAGTGCAATAATTTTCCTGAACATGCACGTTCATATCTGGTACAGAATAAAGGGTTCAATGGGAGAGAAAACAAAGCAGCATTCCACAATCTCACTCCAAAGGATTCAGAGTTGGACTCTGGGGAAGGAGACCACCACGATGAGTCAGTTTGTGTGACAGACACCGGGACTTTGAAAAAGGAAATGGAATTTTACCCAAGTACTGCAGAAGACCACTGCATACAGTATACCTGGTCCTGCTGTAAAACATCTTGTAAACAGTTCATAAAATCTTCATCTAAAAGTAAGGCATAAGGCACACCAGACATGTTGGGGGCACTAAGCAATACTGAAAGCAGTAGCATTTGAAACCTTTAACTCAGACAAGCACCTCACATGGAAAGGTACTTTGGTTTGCACTCGGAGAGGGGCCACCTGCAGCTCCACCACCCCTCTGTGGCACCCAGCAGCCCCCTCAGGAGTGGACATTATGTGACATGAACGGGACCTTCATCAGCACGGGGTAAAGCCAAGTTTGCCATCCACCCTGCACAGAACAGAGCTCCTGCAGGAGCAGCTCTGCTCCCACCCCACGGCGGCTGCTACACTGCCAGCCTGTAGTGTCCATCACCCAGCAGACCCTAAGAGGACAAAATGGACCGAGAGTTCTACTGAAGATTCTTGGTTTCTCAGTCAATGGAAAAGATGCAAATGACTGTTCTGGTAGGAACTGAGCTACTCTTGGGTTTGGAACCACAAAGCTCCCCAACTTCGTAACTGTCCAAAAGTGACAAGCACGGAAACAAAAGGTATTTGAAATGAAGAGATGCAAAAAGCACGAGATTGTCCTTTTCCAAAGCCTTTCCTGTTTGCATCGCACCCATCAAACTGAAGGTCATTCCTACACCATTGCCTGGACGTTACATTAAATGCAAATTACTGTAATGTTTTGTGATTGTTATAGTGTTAATCGATGGCTCGAAGCTGCCTTGGAAACAATCCAAGGCAGATCCAGCTAAATATTTTTCCATATAAATTTCTTTATAATTCATTTAAATGAAGTATCTCAATACGTAGAAGAATATCTGGAACTTTTCTATTTAGTACAAATTCTGCAATAATAAATCTGTAGTTGTCATTTATTAGTCGACTCATAGGCATTAGGCATGAGAAGTATGGTGTCCCTACTCGTTAGAACCTATCAACCCTAGTTCCTTTTACAGGCTCTACCACCACAAGACATTACAGAGTAACAAAGCTCACAAAGTACTTAAATAAAGTGTCTAGGTTTAATTTCTAAGTACTCAAAAGGGGAAATTTAGGGAAGAAGAAATAGCTAAAACCAGCCCCAAAGGGGGCTTTTCAAAATTAAAATTAAAAAAATTAAAATAAATAGGATTTAAACTGACTATTCATGTATTGTGACCGGAATCCCAATGATCTATCCATGACAGATCAGCGAAACTACAACTTTTACGTAGCAAATTTTCAAATATTTAAATAACTTAAACCGGGAATACTGGAGAAGTCCATGAGCCAGCTGATTTGGGGTTAAACACAAAACACGAATGAGGATGGGAGACATGGGAAAGCATTCCTTGCTCTTAGTGTCAACTAAGCAATGTGTTATGGCAGTCTTCCTTATTGACATGACACAGTGTTGTGGAGAGGAGTCAGAGGCAGCTGAGGAGGGGCTGGGCTGGGCCGGGCTCCTCACTTGGCGTCCAGGCGCAGCCAGTGCAGGCCCTGCCGCGTGTAACGCACCAGCTCCGTCATGATGCTCGTGTTAAACACCAGGGGCCCCATCACCTTGTCCAGTTCTGCAAAGAACTCTGCAACAGCACAAACACACGTTAAAGGAGCACACTGGGCAAGCACACCCAACCCCAGGTCCCTGCAGCCATCGCTGGGGCGAGAGAAAGGGAATGAGGAGAGGTGGGGGAGTCAAGGAGAAAGGTCACTCCTAATCCCTGTCTTTGCTCTTCTGCACAAGACTGCTTGGAAACAACTAAACCATTGCCAAAATTCTTGGTTTTCCCCTAAAACTTCTATTTCTCTGGTTGAAAATAATTAAACTATGCCAAACTTCCTTTACTAAAGAATTTCGGAAAGGGAAATGCATCAAGTTCCTCTTCCTACACTGAACATTTCACAGGAAACACAACAAAGATTTTTATGCCACGACTACAACACCCCCTTGACAACCACAACACCCAGCCTGGGGTATCCCTGCACCCCAAGGTGTCACTTTCCCCCTGATTTTGCAGAGGTTCAGCACCCAGGGCTCCATCAACAGAAGCAAAGCCTGGGAGTGTTGCTGCCCCCTTACCTTTCTGCTCTCTCGAGAGCTGTTCTGCTTGTTCCCAGATCTCAGTGGCATAGAGGAAGTTGGAGGTGACCTGGACGTAGCTGGCAGCCATCTGGTGGATGCGCTGCGGGATCGTCACCGAGGACCCGCTCCCTGAAGGGTTGGCTGCCCCGGAAGAGTAATTTCCTGAATTCCCTGGAGACAGCTTTGGAGACACTGGAGATGGCATCCCAACAGGTTTGCTGCTCACCCAGAGGGCAAGATGGAAAGGCAGAAATGCACCAGCTTTAGACACACCACGCTCTGAGATGTCCCCTAAGATCCCTCTGCCCGCACTCAGGGTGTGGGATGGGAAAACATTCCCTTTACACACCAAAAATCAGGACTTGCCCTTCAACAAATGGAAATCTTGAGCTGGGAACTGCTGAGGATCCTCCAATAATTATTTATAGCTTACAAAACCTAATTACCAAACCTCAGCATCTCAGAATTCAATAAAATCTTAAATTCATTTCTTAAATGAACCTTAAGAAAAAATTACAGCTGCCTGGTAACTCCACTGCCAGAATATTGCATTGTATAACATTATTGCAGATAACACAATGGAAATCTGAAGTGGCCCCACCCTTAAACTCATGGAATAATTTATCAAAGGTTCATTATTGGGTTTAAAAGAGCAGAAGTAATTGCTAAACTATGGAACAGAGAATCCTGCAAGTGCTGGTAACCTCTGGCCTTGCAGCACTAACAAAGCTCTTGTTTGGGGGGGAAAGCATTAAATTAAACACCAAAACTCCCCAGGATAAATGGTTTGTGGGTTAGTGGCATACTGCTCCTTTTTTAGCCTGACAAACTCTGCAGAGCTGCAGCACCTCCCTCCACCATGACAATTACACAAAAAATGGATCAAAATCCACCCCCTTCAAATAACCACCCCAAAAGCTGCTCCCTGAGCCCCCTGGCACACAGGAAATGGAGAAAACATCCTTTAAGTAGAGAAATAGAAGTAGCAGCTTTTGCCACTCACCTTCCCATACCAGGGGATGGTGCTTGAGAATTATTGTAGCAATTCTGTGTGGGGAAAAAGACACATTTAACTTGATTTGTACTTACACTTTCACTAGTTACATTTTATCTGGTTGTTTAATTGGTTCTTCTTAAGCAAGTTTGTTTTTTTTGCAGTTGCACTTTGAAGTTATGTTCTCAATAATATCACAGTAAACTCTAATTCAGGAAATATCCTTTTTTACTGATAGTCAAGACACAAATTAAGGGGTTATTTTAGCAAAACAAACAAGCATTAGTCCATTGCCCCTTCTGGGAACATTTGAGATTTTTTCAGCCCTTTAACAGAAAGAATCTTATCACTGGCAGTGAACAATTAAAGATATCCCAAATCTGAGAGACTGGGTATGTGATGAGCCTGTTTCCTCTCAGCACTGGGAGCTGGAAGCTTCAGAATCAGGTGCACAGAAATTTAGCTAAATTCATGGATAATTTCTCTAAACCCAGCCAACATCCCACTGCAAACAACCTTCTCCTTGAAGCCTACTACATGTATTAAAGAAGATCAAATTAACAGAGCTGTCATGCCAAGACCAGCAGGGTCATGGTTATTAAAGCTCTGCCCAGCTTTAATAAACCTTCAAGTCCAGTTCTAAACAGGTGCTCACATGCAGCAGTCTGAAATTGGATTTGGGAACTTGAAGTGATGTAGAGCTTCCACACCATTAGGTTTTAATGTTCAGAAAATACAGATGCAATTACCTTCAGATGTTCAGTCAGAGTTTTGGAGTATTTCAATGCACTTTCCTTTTTCAGTTTGAAAAGCCTCAGGTACAGCAGAGCTTGGCACCGAAGGCTGCCCAAAGAAAGGACAAATCAGTCACAATTGAAGTCAGGTTTATCTCAACTCAGTGAATTTCAAAAATCTAATAGCTGTGGTCATGATGTTCTCTCAGCTCTCACGTTGTAACTCAACCAGAAAATCCACAACCACCTTGAAATCCTGAAGGGAATCCAGAACTGGAACAGCTCCGTGTGCCTCGAGCTGGAACTGAACTCTCAGTGCTGCTGCTGGGCTTGGAGACCCCACCCAGCCCAGGCAAGGGGTTCATTCACTGCTCCCTGTGCCAGGACACCCTGAGCCCTGCCAGGGCCTCCCCCTGCTCCCCCACACCTTCTGCAGCCTCAGGGCTCCTGCCAGCCCCCAGAGCCAGCCCAGGTGTGATTTACCCCTGGCTCAGAGCTCAGGAGGCACCTCCTGCTCTCACCCTTCCATGCTGTTGGCCCTTGCTGGCAGCACCCCCTTTTACAGCCATCAGACCCAATGAATGTTTGTGCACATCCAAGTGGAAATCTCCTGTGTTTGGCTCAGGAACACCCAAGAGCTCAGTGCAAGGCAGCATTTTGTGTAGGTTACAGATGTGGAATGCAGGAGAGCACTGCAGGGAGTCCCACTCACCAGAGCACTGCCAGCCTTTTGTCTGCAGCCGTGGCATCCGGGGCCAAGTAATTCTTCAGTTTCATAGTGTACCTGCAGAGACAGGCAGCAAATCAGCCCCAGAACAAAACCCACCTTCAGTTATCATTCACAAAACACTCATGTTCTCATGAATTTCCAGTTTCAGCTGTCCCCACTGCTTTAGGAACATCTCTCAGCCCAAAATAAAGCATTGACTCAGCAGTAACCAGAATAATTCTGCTCCTTATGGGTCACTCATTGTAGAGGGACTTGAAGCCTCAGCAGAAATCACCTCCCCCTTCCTGGAAATGCTTTCAACCCCAGCAACTGGAAGGAACTGGTCACTGCTCCAGTGTTACTGGGAATGACAACAGATCTCAAAACCTGGGGGCCAAACCTCTGCACACCTCAGAGCTCTGATTCCCAGAGCTCCCCACCCAGCTGCCCCTGCAGGAGCCCTGCAAAGCTTACTTGATTAATTCCACAGTTTCTGAATACATAGGGAACGGGGACTTGGATTCCTGAGCATTTTTCTCCAATGCATTCCCACACTCAATGAAGGACACAACAGCATCCAGGTAGTACACGGCCTTCTCGAACCTGTCCGACTGCACAGGGAGGACAACATCAGAGCCAGGGCAGCCAGGGAGTGCCAGCCCAGGGGGCAGAGCCTGGCACAGGCTGCAAACCAGCCCCAGCACTGGGGCACACACTGGGGACACTGCACATCCACTCACCAAAGCGTCTGCATTGTGTTTCAGCTTCTTTGCTTCCTGCAAATAGTGATCAGCTGAGTAAGTCCTGCAAGAGAGGGCAGGGACTGAGGCACTGAGCCACCCTTTGGCACTGCCTTTTGTAGCACAGCTCCTTAATGCTGCCACATTTCAGGGCCTTTTCTGCTCTAACTCAAGCTACACTGTGATAAAACTGTTTAAAGGAATCTGTTAATTTACTTAACTGAAAATTGTTAAAAGTAGTTTCAAGTTAATTCTGTGGTTTCAGGTAATTCCAACAGTATTTCAAGCAAGTCCTTAAGCAGAAAGTTATTTTACATTTGGTGCAAGCATAATTTCATCTGTGAAGTGAATTTAAAGAAGTGCTTTCAGAGCAAGCTGACACCTGAACTGGCCCAACTGAAACCTCAAGTCTGCACAAGATGGTGAAATACTTATTTTACTTTCTTTTCAAGGTATTTTCTTTGACAAAGAGCTTGTGTGTAACATCTGTGGAGCAGAATGCCAGCTCTGCTCCATGGGAGCTGCCTGTGCTCGAGATCCAGAGCCCCCCAGAGGGAAAGGGAATTTTCTGTCCTTACCTATCATCAAAAACAAGCTTTGCTCTCCTCGACTTCACACTTTCTGTGGCCTGAGCAGAGGCAGGAGGGCAGCTGGAGGAATTGTTCAGGATCTTTTCCTGGAAGGGAAATCCATGCCATGATTACATACAAGAAGAGCATTTGTTGTATAAATTGCCCCATGGTTTCCCCATTCCCTCCAGGAATGCAGGAGCTCTGGGAATAACTCAGCTCCCATAACTCAGCCAAGGCTTTCCAGACACAACAGGGGCAGGAAATCCCTCCCTCCATCTCACCTGTCACTGTTTCTAAATCCTGCTTTTCTACTCTAACAGAGATGAGGAGGATTTGGAGGATTTCTATCAACAATACTCTCTCTGAATGCCTTTGCCTTGAAAAACTCACACAGGAGTAGTTACTCCTTTGAGGAAGACATGAGTAAGCACACCTGAGTATAAAACAACAAACATATCACAAATTAACAGCTGGCTGGGGGACATTTATATTTTTAATTCCATCACATCTATCTTCCCAACCTAAATCTCTTACAGAGCATTTTCTGCACCATCTCCATAACCATGTTTTCTCCCCTCCAGCCATGGAGAGCTCTGTAAATTGCTGAGCTGGAGTTGCAATAATCTTTCTACAATGTCATAAAAAGAGAGGCAGAGCTTCCCATCCCAGCAGTGAGCATGGGCTGAGCTCCTGCTGTCCTCTGACACCAGGACAAGCTCTGTGTCTGCTCTGAGGAGACCAGAGCAGCCTCACAGCTCCATTTCCAGCTTTCTAGGGATGTTCTCATTAACCACCTAAACAATGAACAAGCAGCACCAGATTCCTCTGCTAACACAGGAGTCTGGCAGGATAAGCATTCATATTCCATGATCTCTCCAAGGTGTCTTCTCATTTATGGCCTTCCAAGGACTGGAGCTCTGTGACAGGAAACAATGCACATCCCACACTAATGATGTTTGAACTGAACTGGAAATGGTTGTTTAGATCAAACTAAACAAAACCAGGAGGCAGGCTCAGAACCAGCCCTTTACCTTGGCTTCCTTGGCACTGCTGGACCCCTTCCCCTCTGTCTTCTTCTGCTTGGAGGAGGAGCTGCTCTTGCTGCCACTGCTGCTCTCCTTGCCTGGGTTGCTGCTGGATTTTAGGGATGAGGACTGACTGACTGTTCTCTTCCTGGAGCTGTGCTCCTGCTTGGAATCCTTCTGCAGGGCTGGGGCAGCAGGGGAGGGCAGCAAATCCTTCTCTTTAACAGCACTTGGCTTTGAAGACCTGGAAAAGAGGAACAAACTCAGGGCTTGGGTTTCTTCCTTAACAAACAAAACCAAAATAAACAAACACAACCCCAAAAAAACTATGCACATATGTCTGATTTTTAAATCTCTAACTAAACACCTTTTTTCCCCCCAAGATTTTTACTGTCAGACCCAGCTTTGGAGAAAAGCAGAACAATCCTCTCAGAGAGTAGGTTTCTCCAAAGCCAGATTGAACTTGTTTTCACCATTTTATTTGTTCTGACCTGAAAGCACAGGCAAAGCCAGACAAGTTCTAACCATAAAACCCCACCCCTGCACCAGTTCTGTCCAAAAACCATCCCAAAGGCTCCCAAATTTCAGCAGTGGGAGCCAGTGCCAGCGCCAGGCTGTCTGTGCACAGCAGGCAGCCAACAGCTCCAGGGAAAGATGCTCCAGATAAAGCTCTGGAACCAGGCAATGGGAAACTTCCCCAGCACAGCCCTTCAGGACACTCTCACTTGGCTGCTGAGGAATGCTGCTGGCTATTCCTGCCCTCCCACCGTTAATATTTTTACACATTATTTCTGGAAAAATAATATTTCATTTGATTAAATGTCCTTTAGAGAACTGCACTGGCAGTCAGGCAAACAGAAAAAAATCAAATATCAAAAAAATCAAAACTATCCATTCATTCTACAGCTGCTTCCTGACAGACAGTAAGACATTGTTTAATGCAGAAGGGGCAAACAAAAGTTGTAGCATCCAAACTGCTGCAGCGTCTCACACCTCTAACTTGGCAATTGCTCACTGGACAGGAATATTTTCCATGACACAATTATACCAGTTTTCATTGCCTGAACTAAAACAGTGCAGTGGAAAAAAGCTTAATCTCTCCTGTGGATTAATACTGACCAAGAAATCAACCCAATAAAGGCATAACAGGTGTCACAAAAAGCATGGGGAATCCAGAAATAACATTAAACAATGGGACTGATCTGCTCATTCTGTACAGCTTGCTTTGGTATCACTCACACTTTTCTTGCACTAACTAACCAAGGAGATGGGAGGTAAATCCATGGATCCAAAGCTCAATGCCATCAACTTCCCAAAGAAAGCCAGCTCAGGAGTTCATTCCCAGTTTAAAACTTACTAAACAGAGAATTACCAGATGGGGTTAATTTAAAAGCACAGATTTTGATTCTAGACCAAACCCAAGCCCCACTGTGTATCAGAGAAAACCAGGAAGGAAATATTCTCTTCACAGGAGGGGTCACCTCAATTTGTTAAGGAGCACAATTGTCCTTGGCCAACGTTTTTGGGGATGGAAATTCATTTCCACCAATTGCTTGTAGAAGCTCTGAAGTAAATTTGTTTGAAGGGCAAGAAAAAATGAATTTTTACCAATTATTTGAAGAAAACTTGGGGTAGGAGAGAAAAGAGGAGGGGAAGATGAGCACCATTCTCTCCACAGGCACCCTGACCCTCAGAGCAGCAAGAGCAGATACTCACTCCCTGCTGCTGGAATTCTTGTGTCCTGAGGGAGCTTTTTCTTCCAGTTTCGTTTTCTTGCTTTCACTGGCTCTGTTTTCATCCTCGTTCTGAGCAAAGCAAATGAGAAAAACATCCAGCAAAGATCCACATTGACACATCACTGAGAGTGGAGTATTTCACACAGAGAGCACTGAGCAGGTGTTTCACAGTTAGTACAGAGCCCAAAACCATGGCCCATCCTCATCCTCACAAATCCTTACCAGACCCTGGTATTGGAACAGAATGAAAATCCCAGTCTGGCTGCTGAATTACAACCTGATAAAAGCAGCAACAGCCAAGTTGTTCATTTAGCACAGATAAATTACAATATTGAAATCTCAGGAAAATCTGCCAAAGGCTCTGGCAAGATCTGGAGACAGATTTGATGTTGTGGGGTCTAAAGAGGTGTCTGATCAATGCCAGAAAAGGGTAAACTCTAATCAGTCTATTAAAGTCAGCTCAGAGATGCTGAAGACTAAGTATTGATATCAATTTAATCCTCAGGTCACAGGGTCTTGAAGGTAAATTTCTAAGATGTCTTCACTGAGCACTGGAGGGATCAATCCAGTGAGTAAGAGGGAAAATGGGGCCTCAGAGAATAAATCATCTGGTAACAAACCCCAGTTTTGTTACTGATCCTGCAAATCTGAGGATTGTGATCAAGAGAACCCAGGAAATTAGGAAATCAAGGGGTGGCCCTTGGGTTTGGAGCACAAAGTTAAACTGCAGGGTGGGGAAGGGGGTTCTGTCCTTGCCTCACCCAGTTCCCATCCCCTCAGGAAGCAGCAGAGCAACCTGAGGCTTCACAACATTGAACACCACTGGATCCTGGGATACAGCCTGAATTTAACTGGTCTCACCAAAGCTCTGTGGTTTGGATATGGGAGCACAGATCTTTAATACTGTAATTCCAAATGTGTGCTTAAAGGCAAAACTGGCCACAGAGAGAGAAGTCAGGGAATTCAGAGCCACTGGAACGTGTGAGTGCATTCCCAGGAACATCAGGAGCTATAGCAACACCTGCAACAGTAATTGCTCACTGCAGTGGGCAGAGTTATCCCCCTTTTTACAAAAGCAGCTCATTTCTCATGCCAGAGAAAACAGGAATCTCAGTTAGGAGCAGGACAGGATAAATCTGTTTGCAGTTACATCTCAGGGCCCCTGCAGGACACTGACTTCAGCCAGGGATCCAGTTTCCTTTGGTTGCTCAGTAGGAACTGGTGTAACTGGGATGATCCATCTCCTCAGGTGACTCTGGGACTGATCATCCACAACCCTGGGGCTGCAGATGTCAACCAAGCCTCCAACCCCTGCCAGATCCCTTGGACATGGTGAAATGGAGTTGTCAGAGGGACATCAGAGCAGCTCAGGGATTTCTGAATCCCTTCCCCAGGGCCTCATGGCCCTACACTCCTGGAAACCAGACTCCCTGCATCACTGAGCCCAGCTGACAGCCCCAGCTTTGCCCTTTATACAGGCTCCCTGTGCTGAGCTTTCAAAAAGCAGTTTAAAATTACACCAGCATTGACTTCTCACATTCCCCCTCCAAGAGGATCCCTTCTGTTCCATTCCCTCACTGACTCCTGCCATTTTACTGCCCCCAGCCATTCCTGCCTCTTACTTCCAGCTGGAAAGATGAAATGCTTTAGGGAAATATTCAGTATTGTTACAGAGATGATCCTGCTCCAGTAAAGCAGCACCTGAGATGTTTGCTGCTGCTGCCATGGCCCAGGCCCAGTCCTGCCCTATCCCTTATCCTGGTAATGGGCATTTCCACGGCTCAGGGAGCTGATCCAGCTGAAAACTGACTTTTGGGGTTTTTCCCAGGTGGATTTCCCATTGGCCTGCAGAGCAGCAGGGGCTGGTTCCAGGGAGGCAGGAGAGGGCTGGATGCAGAGCTCAGAGGCACACATCTGTGATCTCCCTGAGCTCTGGCTACAGGGCTGACACTCCCACAGGGGATTCTGCAAGAAAATCCCAGCAGCCTCCTGTACCAGCACAGGGATGATCCCAGGCTTCTACACACGGCAGCACAGCCACTCCTGCCCAGCCCTGAGCTGTCACTGCACTCTGGGCTGCCTGAGGGGACAGGGAGCTGTGCCCAGAGGGCTCACTCACCTGTTTGTGTTTCCTCTTGCCTTTGGTGGAGCCCTTGTCTGAGGGCTGTTTCTGGCCCTCCCGGCCGTGTTTCTCCGGGGCGCTTTTCTTCTCCGCCTTGGCTCCCTCGGGGTCCTTGTAAGGCTTCCCTGGTATCCTGGATAAGAGGCTCAGGTCAATCTTCACAATGAGTGGGTACCTTTCATCAGGGTCACTCAGCGGGGACAGAAGCTCTTTCTCTTCCATAGGAGAGAACATTCTTTGCCGGAAAAAGCTGTCATCCTCCTCCATGGAAGATTTAATAGGAGTCCTATTGCTCTCAGAGTATTTGGGTGTTTGTGAGGAAGGAGGCAGACTCTCATTTTCATCTGAATCAGAGGATGAGGTATCTGTTTCGATGAATTCCCTGGATTTCTGGGCAGATTTGCTCGAAGCCTTGTATTTCTTTTTCTCTGTTGTAGGTCGAGGGGAAGACTTGGGCTCCTTCTTTATATTGGGTTTCCTGGAGCCTTTGGTGGCTGCCTTGTGCCTGTTTGAAGGGATGTTTGTTGCCATGTCTACTGGGGTTTCGCTTTCTATTTTAAGACCTCCTCTGGGCTCTTCCACAGATGTCTTTTCTGCTTTCTTGGGCTGTTTTTTGCCTACAGTCCTCCTCTGAGTCGAGCTGTCGCTCTGGGCAGGTGATTTCTGCCTCCCACGACTGCTCTCCGAGCCCTTCTGGGTGGGTTTGGAATCTCTCCCTGGTGTAGAAGAAATGGAGTCCTTGGATCCACCTTGCTCAGTGTACCCACTCCCTGTACCCTGATCCCGTCCCTCTTTCTTGTAGCCTTGGGAAGAAGGGATATTGCTGTCCACGGAAGAAGCTGGTGACACTTTATGGGAATTAACTTTGTTCAGCCAGTTATCCAGCTGCCACTTGTTTGTGGGCGGTGGCTCTGGCTAAAAACAAAGTAAAAAACAGAGTTAGATAAAATAGTTCCCATTTCTTTCATCTTTTCCACGTGGTAGCTATATGGTGCTGCACACCAAAGCACGAGGTACACCCAAAACCTGATAAATGAATGAAATGATAAATAAATGAAATACAGGCCCAAATAACACAATTTTTCCCTTGGTCTGCTACCAACAGGCAATATTTGATGCCATGCTTTTTTAGGGTTCTGACACCATATCTAATTCTGCTCTTCAACAGACAACTGTTGGTAAAAACCACTTCAAATCAAACATCAGATGTGGGCTTATCTAGAGAACTGTCACACGCAGCACAGGAACTGCAGCAGAACAGCCCAGCCTGACAGCGAGCTGGTGTTGGTATTTGGTCTCTAACAGTGAGAACTCCCTGAACTTTGGTGCTGCTGCAGGGCAGCCCTGGCTGTGTTACCTCGGGGGATGCACTCTGGGAGGGCTCGTTGGCCTCACTGTCACTGGAGCTGCTCTCGCTCTCCGAGTCGGAGCCCGAGCTGCTCTCGGAGCCGCTGTGGCTGCTCGAGTCATCCCTGGAGTTATCTGCTCCCTCACTGTTGTGCTGGGAAGGCTCAGAATTGCTGCAACACAAGGAGGGAAAGCCAGCATTACCCGAGGCACAGGTACATCCTTCCAACCCTTTCATTACAAGTAACAAAATGCAACATTTTCATCAAAGTTTGGGAGAAAATTCAGCCCCCTGGCTTGCTCTTGTTCAGCCTTTGGGTGCTGCCCCTTCCCAAAGTGGTCAGTCTCATTTGCAGGAAATATTTAATATTATATTTATTACTATTTAATCACTGATTAAATTCTCATCACTTTTGCTTTAGTACAAGCCAAAGGACAAAGATCAATTTTGGAAACAAAAGCAAGCCAGGAATGCTGACTGGGCTGAAGTTCCCCATGTGCTGCAATCCCCCAGGAATTCAATTCCTACCTTCCAGGTGTGCTCCTTGGCACGGTCTTATCGCAGTCCTGCAATTAAAAAAAAGAGCATGAAGATTCTGGAAGCTATTTTAAGTTGTATATACAATTAAATTGCAAAACCTTGGTTTAGAGCCTTTCATTTTTAAAATATTCATTATTTGCAGTAGTTGAAATTTATCTGCATTTTCCTTATACAGTAATAGAGGCAGTGTTATTTTCTCTAAGTTTTCAGCACAAATCTCTGTATTCTGACTCCATTTGTGAAAGTTCCCATTTCTACCACTAATTAATATCTTGCTTACAGCTTTCTGAATCAGCATTTCACAATGATTTTCCTGAGATGCCCAGGGTAAGTGGAGTTCACCAACTCCAAGTTTTCCACTTGAAGAAAATCAAGCACCAGAACTGAGTAGAAACCCCAGAGCAGTGAGGGTTACTGGGCAGCACAGACACATATTTTATTTTTATTTAGCATGTTAAGTGCCAGTCTGGCAGAAGCTGCACAAAGTTAATCCTGGAAAGAGTAAAAAAGAGACTTTTTGATAAATACAAAGGTGCAGCTGTACTTCCAGGGACTCCCTGTCACCCCAAACATCCCAGGGCACCAATGCACCCAGATGTTCACACCATGAGCTCTGTACCTGGGATGGCAGAACACAAAGGGGTTTATCTTTAATTAAGGAGCCATAATATAAGTTTTAAAGTGAATTATTGTAATTTGATGTTCAGAGAAGGCCCATGTGAAATCAGTTAATAAGAATTTCTAGATAAAAGCAAACTGTTTCTACAAAACACCACATTTCAATTTGCACAAAAATTTCCCCAAGATTACATTTAGGAATGCCTGAGGTTTGTCTAAAAACATTCCAGGAGATTTCACTCCCACAGATCTCCAGCTCCCTGCCCAGGCTGCCCCTGGATGAGGGCAGTGGTTTTTGGGAAGCCACCTGAGGACCTTACCTGCTCTCCATCGCTGTCTTCACTACTGCTGAGCTTTAAGTCATCTTTCAACATACTAAGGGAAAAGGGAGAAAGTGAGACAAGTTTTTCCAAGTTCTTTAATTACTTCCAAAGCATTCTGCTAGGTTTCAACATGGCACTGTTTATCCTGCAGAGGCTGCGTGGGTGAGAGCCAGACAGCACTCACACATTTCAGGGTTAAGAATGGAGACTTGAGTCATTCTCAGACAAGAATGAGGATTCAGGTACTTTGGCTCCTGAGTCCATTCTGTTAAACTTAGAAAGGAAATCTGACACAATTTACTGCTGTGGGAGGAGGTAACTTGTGTTATGTGTTACACACAATGGGCAAGAATTGTGTTTGAGATGGAGGAAAGCAAGCCAGCCCCAGTGGCTGCTTCCTGTCCCATGGCAGCACTGCAACTGTCCTGAGCCATCATTAATTACTGCATGCAAAGCCATAATTACTGCTGCTAGTCACACACACACAGCTCCACACACTGAGGAGGCAGGAGCACAATGAAAACACACAGCAGGGCCTTTCTGATTAGTGGAAACATTTGATTATAAAAAGAAAACATCTTACTCTGTCTGGTTCGATTCACATCTGTGGAGAGAAAATGAGAAAGAATTAAAAGTCTGACTCTCCTGAGTTTCCCAGTGAGCTGCTCTGCTGATCTGAACAGCAACTCAACCTCTAGGAGCCCACCCCTGAACTACTGCTCACTGCTACCATTTTACAAATGATGCATTTATCTCCTTTCCAAGGGTTTTCTTTATCAGATCACAATCACTTAAAATATATATTTAAAGTTGTTTTGTCACAGTAAACTGATAAATATATATATTTTATGGGCAGATTTATTTGGAAACCATCTTTTAACTGCACATCACTGATTTTTAAGTCTGAGAAAGGTGGACCACAGCCATGCAGAACATTCCAGTTGCCTCTGAGTTTTTCTGTGTTATTGAGTCTGTGTTCAAAACATTTGTCAGGATTTAAAGGGAGAGCAGAACAAACTTCACAAGATCCCAGACCCAGTTTTCTGTCTCCTCCAATCCAAAACCTTTCCTCATCCTGAATTTGTGCAGCCTCCAGCTGCCAGCTCTGTTAGTCCCATCCCTTCCTGATCCCCAAGCCAATTCCAAGGTCCAGACTCCTGCTCCCCTCCTGGCAGCTGACAGGAAAGCCAAGGAGCAGAAAGGCAGCTCAGGGTGCTTTTTACTCACTCCAGTGAGCAATACTTGCTTTATTGTCCCAAAAAACATTTCCCTGCCAGCCAAGGAGAAGGATGCTGGAGTGCCACTCACATTCTACCACACACCTTGTCCTCAATCTCCTAAAACACAACTTTTGTTTGTGAAATGTTTCCTCAGCAGGCACTTACGATTTGGATTGATGACCATTGGAGGTTTTGGATGAGGGATTGTATCGTTCTAGGAGGAGAAAAGAAGAAAAGCACAGCTGAAATTCACTCAGGCACAGCAGCAGAATTGCCCCAAAGCTGCCACAAGGATGGACAAAGCAAGGCCATGGAGGGGACAGGAGGGAGCAGGACCAGGGGACAGCAGGTGCCACCTCCCCCAGGCTGAGGGAGGGAGGATGCACAGCAAAACATCAAGTACAGCAAATTATTTAACTAAGAAAATAGAAAAAATCATTTAAATCATTGCTGTGTGAACCAGTACACAATAATTTGTTATTAATGGTGAGGAAAACTGTTGTGCTCCTAGCAAGATGAAATTCTTGCCTTACACAGGCAGGATCTGGGACACAGATCCATCTGCTGAGCTCTGACTGCTCCAGCATCCCCACACACACAGCTTCTGATGGATGAGAACCCCCACAGCCCAAAATCCAACCCTCACACTAATTCTGACAGCAGAATACACCCTGATAAACTCCCTTCCCTTTTCCTTAATTCTGGTAAATAACTGGGTGCAGCTCAACAAAAACAAGAACTGAGGCTGTTTAAAGCTCTCCAGAAATCCCAGCAGGCACAGGAAACTGGCTCTGTGTTTAATTAACCTTGGCTCTTCTTTTCCACACCTAAAGATCAGCTGCTCCCATAACGTGAGCCTATGGTTTAGCATCATGGAATTAAGCTTGAATTTGTTTCCTTAATTCCTCACTGTATCAGGTGTTCAGATTAAGCTGCTTGTGAATATCTAAGAATAAACCATTCTTCTTTTACTATTTAAGCTGTTTAATCACTTCAAGAGGAGTGGAAGGACTTTTGGAAGGCAACAGCACTAATTTAATTCAATTTTACCTGATATTTACTGAGTTTCATGTTCATTTCAGAATTATTCAAAATAATGACAGTTTAAAGAAATAAAAGCTACTTTTTTCCAAAGTCCAAAAGTGCTAGAAACTCAAGGACAATAGCATGTGATTTAAGTTCTTGACCAGTTCTCTCTTTTGACTTTAAAATGTCAAAGTAACAATAAATGGTGAAACTGCCATGTGCTTTTTCTACTGAAATAAAAGCAAACGTTCTCTTCTGGTTTCTAATATGTCCCTGAGCAGGTAGTTGTGTTTTTTAAGGTGTTTTGGTTTAGTAGTCAGTTATTTTTAAATCAATTATAGAGGCATTTTGTACAGAATTGGATCAATTAAAATACATCTTTTCCCTCAAACACACCATCCTTCCACTCAGTGACAACCTCCAAGATCTGAACAAGAAATGCAAAAGAAAATCAAGCTTAAAACTTGAGAAAGCAGAGAAAATGTGAAGTCAGCCTCCATCCTGTGAGCAGTCTGGAAAACCTCATTTCCTAAAAGCCCTGACATTCTGGGAGATGCTGAGAGCAGAAAGACAACAAAAACATTCAACACATTCCAGGAAGTTTCATGTACTCACTCTGTTCTCCAGTGCCAAAACTGGACTGCTGAGACTCCTGGGGGAATAAAACATCACAAGGGGGTTTATTTCAGAGGGGATTCAAGGTACTAAAAACCAGGCTGCAAGGAAGAATATTATTTCTACATAATGGATGACACAATCTCTGGAAAAGGGGGAAAAACAACAACAAGCAAAAAAAAAAGGGGATTCTTTCTCTGGGCTCTGGGGCACCCCAGGTGAGACCTTCACACTCCTCTTCCTCAGCCACTTCCTGCTGTTCCCAAGGGCACTTCAGCCCTTCCAAATCCCTGGGTGACATCCCTAAATCCCCTCCTGTGTGTTTAGGATGTTGAGGAACCCAACCCTTGTTTTAACAACTACACAGAGGCCACTGAGCACTGCAGACTCCCTTCCAGGCTCGAGTGCCTTTTTAAAATAGGACCTTCCTGACCTCATTTCAAAATGAGGACAACTGAAGGCCCCAGAAAAATAAATGGAGTCCAATATCTGCAATTTCCAGTTGTATACACACCTTTTACTTACATGCTCTGGCAATGGCAAACCAGAGCCACAATTCAACAATGAACTCCATTTTTCCTGGTCCACCTGTGACCTGGTTTTCCCTCACACCAAGCCAGTGCCAGGCAGTGGTTCCAGAGGCAATTTACAGAATGAAGTTTTTAAACACACAAAAGCTTTACACAGCAAAACACCCTTGAGATGTTTCCAATTTCCCTCAGCTTTGTATTTGAAAAAGAGAACAATGCATTGAACAAGAATTTTGTGGATGGAGAACATCCTAAGGAGCTTTCCTTGGGAGGTGTTCCCAATACCTCTGATCTTTACTAACTGAAAGGAAGAGACAATAAAAAAGAAAATAAAAAATAAAAAAATAATAAATGAAGAAAGAATTGAAGAGCAAAGTGAAGATGGAGAGAAGCCTTGTGAACAGCCACACTCCCTTCAAAATAAATCCATTTCTTATCATTTCACAGGTGGGAATCCCTGGTTTCCTTTTGCCACTGGCAGCTCAGCCAAGCCCACAAACTGAGTGAGAAAAGAAATAAAGACCTCAAACTCTGCATTTCCAAGGCCACAGCACAGGGGAGCACAGGATGGGGAACTGGCACCTCTTGCAGCAGCACATGGATGGAGATTGTGCAGAGCACACCTGCCTAATTCCCCACTTGAGTCAACTTCCTATTTCAGAGGCTCAGCACTGGCTCTCAGCTAAGTGCAATTTAATGAGGTGTTATGGCTCAATGTGCAACTTTTTCCAACTCCCTTGCCATCTACTGGATACATATTTCTTTAAGAAACTCAGAGACTAAAAAAAAAGAAAAAGCTCTACTTTCAACTCCCAGGTTATTGAGAGCAGCAGCTTCCAAAGGTCTGCCTCAGAAAGAAATTTCAACAAGTGAAAGGAAGGAAAGTCTTTAAAGCACAGTAGAATGGACTGAGGTTACACAGGGAAGACACTGGAGCAGGAAACAAGAACTCTGACAAAACCACCTGGAGAGAGGAATTCTCCAGCTGGGCAGGAGGCAGCAGGGCTGGGACATTGCCAGGTGACCCCTGGAAGCCCAGGTCCCATCTCCTTTGTGCTTGCCAGGGGCAGTGTGTGTGTCCCAGCAGGGAAGGGAGGGCAGGAGGGCCCTGCTGGCCCCAGCTCTGCACAGGGACAGGGACAGGGACAGACACAGGGACAGGGACAGGACAGGGACAGGGACAGGACAGGGACAGCCCAGCCTTCCCCCCCAGCCAGCAGCTGGGCTGCTCAATGCATTGCAGAAACACTGCCAGCATTGCTGGAGTGCCTGACTCTGAGCCCACGGATAAAATTATAGAGTGTTAGGTCACAGCATAACATTTTTTATCAAGACACAGCAATCTGCATTTTTCCATAGCATCCATAAAACTTTCCCTGACCTATTTGCATGGAGTTTTCTCTTCTGATCCAAGACTTCCTGGGAACTATTGGATATATTTATAGCAATCAGAGAGGCCCCAGTCAGGAGGTTGGGTTCCTTCGAGTTACTCACTCCCTACACAGAGGGAAAGTGATCCCATCCCAAGAGTCTGACAAATAAAATCAAGTGGTCCACCAAGGGCAGCTCCATTTAATGTGAGCAGGAAGAACACACCAGGCTCTGCCCACAGGGGCAATGCTGAGAAACACTTCAGCAATAAATGGAGCACAGTACTGAAGAGAAGGAGCTTTCCTCCACCAGAACTGCTTGATTAAAGCAAACCACTGTTATGTTTTGTTTGGTGGATTCTGCTCTGGGCCCAGACTGCACAGGCCCATGGCTCACTAACTCCCTGGAATTCTGCAGAGCTGCTGCTGCCAAGAATGACAGAGGGGAGAAGGCAGAGGAAATTATAGGCTTTGGATGCAGAGAGAGGATTTGACAGAGTTCCATGGCTAAGATGTGCAGCCACAAAATAAAAAAGCTGGCAAAAAGTCAAAAAGACTCAGAGCAGCCATAAATGGAATTTTTTTTGCAAACTGGGTGAAGAGACACAATCCAGGTTGAGAGGTTGAAAAAGCTCCTTTTTGTTCAGGCACTGCCAGAGCTGTGCAGTGTTACAGGGATTTCTGCACACCTTCCTCTTCCCAAACCCAGGCAAATGCCAGGGAAACTAAAACCAAGCAGCCCCACAGCCAAGGGTGCTCAAAAGCAAAGGGAAAATATCTCCCCAAAGGTTCAGGAATGAGTACTCAAAGCAGAGGAATAAGGACCTTTGTTGATGAGGAAAGGTGTGGAATTTCCTTCTAAGAAAAGGTATGAATTATTTCCAGGCTGACAGTTTTACACAGCACACAAATAAACCCTGACTGAAAGTAATATTTGCAAGATTAATATTGATCTAGTGCTAGGAAAACAGAAAACAGGATTTATTTCTAGGTATGCCTTCCAAAGTAAAGCTGAGAACTGAATGGTAAATGCTGCATTTTTTGAAGCAAAAAGCAGTGACCAGGGACAGGTCACACAGAGGTAGGGACAGCAGGACAGCCAGGATGAGAACCTGGAGCAGTCTGGGGAGGTTTGTGGATGTGCCCCTCCACCAGGGACTGGAACCTTTGGCTGAAGGAAGGTCATGTCAAAGCAATCACATAAAAGGATGGGATTAGGGAGATGACAGTAGAAACCTCAGTGAGAAACTCTTCTCAAAATTATTCCCTCAGATGTTCTGTTTTGGGGAGCAATTTGGATCAAACAGGAAATTAAGAGCAATTAAGTGCTGTCTAGAACAGCAGCTGGTCAGAGAGAGCAAGGTCTGAATTATTTCATAGGTAACTTTTAAAAGACAAACAGGGCAATTTCTTCACTCTGAAGCTCTGCCAAGGTAGGGGTGGAGCATCCCAATTCAGCCCAGAGAGATGTTGAGCCTGGATAAAAATCACATTGTGGAGCTGAATCTTTCACTGGTAATCAGCAGCCCCAGGAAGCAGAGCGTGGATTCCTGGCTGAGCCAGCTCCCCATGCTGGCTTCACCCACAGCTCCTCCCCTGGGCTTCCAGGGCCCTGCAGAGCTGCTCTTGCAGGAAAACCATTCCCAGGGCCCTGAGAGAGCCCTGGAACCCTGGAGCTGTTTCTGAGTGTGTTTCTGAGCATTGTCCCTGTGCCAGGCCCAGCCCAGGGGAGGCAGCAGCAAATTCCCCCTCAGAGGTGTCAGCCCCAGCAGCTCCCCTGGCCACGTGCCCTGAGCTCTCAGCAGCAGCAGAGGTGGATTTCTCTCTGGAATTAACTGCTTAAACCCTTCAGCACTTCTTAAGAACACAGGAGGTTGGGAAGAGGATCTTTTGGAACAACTGAGTTCTTCAGTAAAACACGTGACTCATAAACTGCCTTAATTTTTTGTAATTGAAAATGCAAGAAAATCTCACACAACTATTAGTGGACTTCAAACTAAGAGGAACATTCAATTTATGCAGAAAAGCCCATTTAAATTTCTCAGCATTTACCATTCAGTCTCTGTTTTGTTACATGGAAGGAAACTCACTTGGTTCTACACAAAATGGTGCAGAACATTTCTCTGCTAGGGAAAGGGCTCAAAGGCTTTTTTTTCCCCAAGCTTCCAAAGTTTGAAAGTTTGAATTTATCCAACAAAAATTAAAAAGGTAAGTTGTATCACAGATAGCTTTGCAGACTGCCTGTGCAAAGCAGAGGAAAACCAAGGACATTTTTCATAAGGCTGCTGCTGACAGATGAGGTGAAGATAAATAAAGAGGGACAAAGCACTGAAACAAACCCAGATTATACAGAACTGAATGCAGGAGTTCCAAAATCCTGATCTTTAACTGAAGTTACTTTTTCAACAGCATTCACTGTTGGATTCAGCACTGACCTTGGTTGGAAAGGGGAATTTGGAGGGTTCAGTTTTGCAGGGGGTGTGGATGGCAGTCAGTGGAGGAGGCCAGGAGTGGGTCATCTCCTGAAATACAACAAAAATCAAAGTTATTAACAAAATAAATCAGGTTTCAACTTGCAATCTGCATTCTCTCAATTTCAGTTCATTGTTCACCCTTCACTAAGCTTTATATTCAAATCTTAATTTCCCAAATGTGCAACAAAGCTTTTGCATGTAAACCTGAATGTTAAATTGCTACTCAGGAGAAGAGAGAGTTATGACATAATAACAAGCAGCAGGGCATAAATCAATCAGCTGGGCTGGCCTGAAGATAAACTGCAGTGCAAGTCAGAGTGTGATCCCTTCAGAGTGTGTGGGAAGAAGAATCCTAGGAAAGGGAAGCCTGTAGAATTTGAGGAAAAGGGGGAAATCAAATGCCTGCAGCTGGAAAGGGCCTCCTATGCTGTCAGAGCATCCCCAAGGCCCCTGGATGACTGAAGGTCACAGGAAATAATAAGCCATGGAAATGCTCCAGAGGGACCTGATGATCCTTTTGTGAGAGCAGACACAGGACAGGGCACCACAGGAGGGGTAAAAGGACCTGGGAAAAGGACCCAGGTATGAGAGAGGGAAAGCATTTACTATAATCTAAAATACCAGGATTAAGAACTGTAATTTGGTGGAAGAAATGCTGGAGGAGCACCAGCAGAGCCCCCTGTGCCACCCACACCTGGACAGGCTCTGGCACTGCAGAGTCCTTCCCCCTCCTTGGGAATGGCTGCACTTTCAACAAAGTAGGGACAAGAACTTACTTTGAGGATTTCATCCACGCAGCTCACCTCACCAGAGGCTGATGCCTACAAATCAAAACTCAAAATTAACATCTCCCAGATTTTCCAGGGACTAGAAACAGTTAAAACCAAACTTCAATCCTTATTGTGACTCATGTGGACTCTACATAGACACAAACAGCCCTTGCTAACTCTTTTCATCAATTTTAACATCAGATAGATCCATGTTTTTATGGCATGAGTCACAGTTATGAAAAGCAAATACATGACATCCATAAAACTGTGATAATAATCTCTCACTTTTCACTTGACAGTTGAAGTGATCACAGGCAGGCAGGGATATTAAAAACTCATAGAGGGGAAACAGAATCACAGCTTTCAGTCATTTCCTGGAAGCAGCCCCAGGATAATATCTGAATTCAAGTGCAGGACCGTGAATGCACACGAATGACAAAGTGCATTCCCAAGTTAAACACTCATCACAGAGAGATCCCAGAAACAGCAATAATTACCAAACTGTGAATCCTCTGCATCCCTGGCTGCCACAAGCAGAAAGAAGCAAAGCTACTTAAGGATTCTCTGCATCAGCATTGATGTGGCAGGTCTCCACAAAATAAGTAATTCCTGATTTCCTTACCTGTGTGCTGGATCTTACTTTGCTATCTGTTGCAATCCCAGGAACAAGGGCTTTTCTCTGGCTACCATGATTCCAGCAGTTGGACAGGAGATGAAATGAGACTTTATTACTAGCAAAGGCACTCTCCTTGTAAGTGAGCTGGAGTCAGAGCCTGTGTCCTAATGGTTTGGGAATTACCAAACTCCTCCAAGTTGTTAACCCAATAGTATTTCATATCCAGCACAACTGATAAAAGTTCTGCACCCTGTTCAATGTGGTGTGAAGGTATAATAATCACATCTAGTAATTGCTACTCACTTCAAAAGAAAATCTGATACAGGCATATTGTATCAACAACTCTAAGTCAATTCAGCTCCCAGGAACAACAATGTATTTACCCAGCTTGTCAAAATATTTGTGGATATCCTACAATTTCCCTAACTCCTGACTAGAGAAATACTCTGTGAAAATTGGCCTCTGGGGGTTAAGTAAGCCTTTCTGAGTGTCTCAGCCTTTATTTAATAAAAAACCCAGTATCCACACTGAAGAAGCAGAAGACAAAAACAATTACTTTTGCACGCTCCCCACTGAAAATACAGCTTAGGTGAAAGTGCTTTGAGTAACAAAAACACAGTGTTTACTAAAAACTCCATTTGGGTTAGGCAAATTGGGATTTTGGAGACGCTGGAAAATCCCAGCCCAGGTGGATTTACATTTAAGAAGGCAGGACAGAGGCAGAACTCACATCCAGTGGCTGAGAGGGAATTTTCAGCTTGGTGAGGTGCGCCTTGCTGCTGGGTTTGAGCTCGTTGACGCCGCCGCCGTGGCTCTGGCTGCTGTAGTGTTCCGAGGGAAGCTTTGGCTCCATGGACTCCTGCCCGTCCATCGGCCTCACGTAGGCAGTGGGTTTCTGTAGCATCGAGCTGGACTTGGACATCAGCGAGGGGGGGAAGGACTGGGTCGAGTGCTGCCCGCTGGCGAAGGAGGGCACGCGGGAGGGGGAGTCCCAGCTGGGCTCGGGGTCGCGGGGCGATTTGGAGCGCTGGTGCTCCTTGCCGTGGTGCTCGCCGCCGTGGGCTCTCGAGTGCCCGGGGCCCAGCGAGGCCACGGCCGGCGGCTTCCCGGGGCTGCCCGAGCGGCCCTTGGAGTGCTCGGAGCCGTGCTGGCCCTTCTTGCGCCCGCCGTACGAGTCGCGCTCGTGCCGGGCCCCCGCGGCCGCGCCGCCCCCCGAGCGCTGCCCGTGGCCCCCCAGCCCCTGCGAGCGCTTCTGGGACTGCGCCGAGGTGCTGGGGGCCGGCCCCACCGGGGTCCATTTGCTGCTCTGGTGGGCGCCCGCGCCGTGCCGCTGCTCCGCGAAGAAGCCGGGCACGGCTTTGTCGTCGGGCGCCGCCGGCACCGCCGGCTTGGGGATGGCCACGATCTTCTGCAGCGGCCGCTCCCCGATGAGATCCGTCATCTCATCATAGTTCCCCAGCATGCTCTGGATGCGGCTCGACAGCTTGTCCTCTTTGCTGGTCTGGGACAACAAGGCACAAAATGGGGATTTAGAACTGATCACAGCTTCACAGGAAGTTAAATGGTCTGATAGCTACAGCACTCAACCCGAATTTCAGCTAGAAACACCTCCATCTAGCACTCAACCTGAATTTCAGCTAGAATACACCTCCATCTAGCACTCAACCTGAATTTCAGCTAGAATACATCTCTATCTAGCACTCAACTTGAATTTCAGCTAGAATACACCTCCATCTAGCACTCAACCTGAATTTCAGCTAGAATACACCTCTATCTAGCACTCAACCTGAATCTCAGATGGAATATACATCTTTCTAGCACTCAACTTGAATTTCAGCTAGAATACACCCTTTTCTCACACTCAACTTGAATTTCAGCTAGAATACACCTCCATCTAGCACTCAACCTGAATTTCAGCTAGAATACACCCCTTTCTAGCACTCATTCTGAATCCCAGCTAGAATACATCTCTATCTAGCATTAAACCTGAATCTCAGTTAGAATACACCCCTTTCTAGCACTCATCCTGAATTTCAGCTAGAATACACCCCTTTCTAGCACTCAACTTCAATTTCAGTTAGAATACATATCATTCTTTGCCAGTTTTTTTCCAATTCTGAATTTTAGGTCTTAAAACAGCAATTTGACTCCCTAAAACATATTAAAAATATGTAACAATACATATTTAACTCCCTAAAACATACTGAAAATTCAGCAGCAGAGATAGCCGAAGCAGCAATAATCAAATAATGGACTGCTGAGCTGGATGCCAGTTCCAAAGCTGCAGATGCCTCCTGTCACCTTACAGACTGTAACTTCTCTAATATACAATGCATCAGTCCTAAAAGGTTTTAATTAGCACTAAAATAAAATCAACTTAACCTCACCCCCGTAAGTCATTTTTAATTGGTGTTTATATTGGCACAATGTTTGTTGCACACAGTTAAAAGGGTTCTTTGTTCTATAACCATCTTGTTTTCCAAATCTGGGATCCTGGATCATTCCCCCATGCACCCCAACCAGCTCCAGTTAACTTCACACATGTGGAATTTGGTTATCAAGCACAGGAACAAAAAAACCATCAGGTATTTCTCAACTTTCCTCTTGCAGAAAGAGTTTTCAGTCATGTTTCACTTCTTGCAAACCAGCTGAAATTGCAGCAAGGGAAGGGTTTGCTTTCAAAGTGAGTTTGAACTACGTAATTAACCTATTAAATAATATTTTATTAGTTATTCCAGAATTAGGTTATTTTTTCCAGTACTGTTCAGCAAAGCAACCTGGAAGGAAACCCAGCACAGGCTGAAAGCTGTGCAGGACCACAGACAGAATAAATTCCTTCAAAACAAACTAAAACATCAGTACAAACTACTGGAGCACTAGCTAGAGCTGATAATTCATGTCAAACATAGTAATATCAAACATTCCAGCATTTTAAATTAACCTCCTATTTAAATATTTTCTTTGTACACTTATCCAGGTCTGGATTATGTTGATGAAAGGTTAGAAAGTTTAGCAACAGTCTAAAGCACCCCAAAAATGGCAATTTGGCAGCACACAATGGACAGTTTAATTGTTTTGAGTCACTGTATAGAAGGTGAAGGAAGGAAGGAAAAAATTTTGATGGTTTTATTTTCCTTTTTCTCACTCCCTATAAAGGCTCCTCCCCTTCCCAACCATTATTAATCTGTCAGTGGAGCTGTGACTGCCCAGCTTTATTTTCCAGCCCTGCCTAAATACTTGGTTGCCCTAAAAGCTTTCAAGAACAGAGATAAAAACGAGATATGAATTTGCAGCTGATTTCTGTTATAAACCCTGCATTTCTCTGAGGTGCAGGAACTCACCACTTTGTAGGGTTCAGCAAAGAGAGGGGAGTTGGGTGGGAAGGCTTCGTCACCCTGCTGAATTTCTTGATTCCGCCTTTCCCGTTCTTTCATACGCAGCACATTCCGGTCCTCTCGGTTCATGTTGCTGCGAGCAAGAAGAGCAGTGCTGATCACACAGGGAAGCAGGAGGGAGGTCAGGGCCCAGGGGAGGGATGGCAGTGCCCAAAGGAGGGATCTGAGCGTCCCCAAGCAGCCTCTGGCCCTGTCTGGCCATGGAATGATCTCTGTTAAGAACCCACCGAGGGTCACAGTTCCTCAGAACTGCCCAATTTCAGCCCCCTCCAAAGGGCTGTAACCCCCAACTCACAGCTGGCTTCTCACAGGGAAACTTTATCAGCAATAAAAAAAATTAAATCAAAAAAACCCCAGCAGGTCCTCAGGCAAGCAGCTATTTCAAACCACTTCACCCGCTGGAATCATCTCGGCTCCAGCCCACGCCAAACATCTCCCATTCATTTCTAAAATACCTTTTCTCCCCCACATCCCCCAGATGTTCTGCCATCCCCCCACGAAGCAGTGCTTGACTTCTCCTGTAGATTAGGGTTATTTTTGGTGCTGACATACCTTTTTTTGGCACCATTCTCCAACATATTCTAACCTCAAGCTTTGATGTGGTTTCCAGGTCTCTCTCCCTCCCTGATCCCCAAAAGGCATTTCAACTCAAAGCAGTAATTTCAGAGAAGTTCTGGCAATAATGCACCTTTTTGCCTTGGACCATATCCTCCTACTGCAAAAATGCAGATTAAGAACCTGCCAATCCCCCTTCTTAACAAACTTTCCTTTGCAGCTTGGTCTTGCTGCTTCTGCTAACAGAAATACATCAGATTCTTGCAAGACACACAAAAGCTGGAAAAGATTCCCTCTGAGCTTGACAGAAGGAGTAAACAAACTGAAATGATAAATAAGGTGCCACTGACTCCTTTAACATCAAACCCCAGGATGGTTTGGGTTGGGAGGGACCTCAAAGCCCACCCAGTGCCACCCTGCCATGGCAGGGACACCTTCCCCTGTCCCAGGTGCTCCCAGCCCTGCCCAGCCTGGCCCTGGGCACTGCCAGGATCCAGGGGCAGCCACAATGTGTGCTACACTCTGCACCAAGAGATTTAGAAATGTCCTTTCCTGATCTGCACAAAGTACAGTTGGTGCATCCAGGAAAGACTCTGATGTTCCACCACATAATTTGCAGTCTAAAATGAAAATGCTGGCTGCTTAGAAAATCATTATTTCATGTCTTTAGACAGCTGATTATTAAAAATAATAAATGACTTGCTAGAGTATGACTCTGAAAGCTGTGCAAACCCAGCTAGTGCATTCTCAACAAGAAAATTTCAACCCATCAGTCAATTTTTAAAACATGAGTCTTCTCACCTCAGTAATATTTCTGCCTCTTACATTTCTTCCCCATTTGGCTTCACCTTGCCCATTGCTCTGAAATGTCAGAGGCTGCCCAGAGCAGCCCAAACCCAGGGTGTAAGATCAGATCTTTGATGCTTTCTGAGGCACCAGGTTTGCTGAATTTCCCTGCCTTGCAAACAAGGTACAAGCACTGGCATAAGCCAATGCTGTGCTGATACCAAACCCATGAACACAACTTACATTTTATGTGAAAAAATCACTTTTTTCTCCAGTTCTCCTACAACCTGCTGAACTCATGTAACCACAGGTGGCCACCAGGGCTGAGAGAGGGACCTGGCACTGGAATGTGGCCAGCAAACTCCTGGGATCATTCTGGCATTCATGACAAACTTGTTTTAGAAGTTCGAGGCTTGAAAAGAACATTCTTCAGACTGCAATCCAATTTGTCACATATGTAGGATTTCAACAGAGATAAATATCAGATTTAATTAGAGACACTGATCAGTTAAAGCCAACTGGAACAGTCTGAGTCCATGGCATTTACTATTAAAAGCAAATTTTGAGGCAGGAAATAGGAATGCTCTGCTTCTGGGTTGTTCATTCCCACCAATACACTAAGATCAGGAATTACATACAGCTATATATCCAGAATATTATAATCTTAACAAAGAATTTTACATATCTGTTTTTCAAATAGAGGGTTAAGTACTTATAAAGACCTCAACTATTTTTTTTACAGAGATAAGCATCACCTTTTAAAATTGCATCAACATTTCCTGTAACTCTTAGAGCTGAAGAAAAACCATCATTTGTAGCAACACTGTCACACAAAAGGAACATTACAACAAAGATTCACTGGAGATCTGAGTGGTGCAAACCCAGAGCTGATCTGGCTGTACCTGCCCAGGTCAATGTAAAATTAGTCATTAGAAAGACACCAGTTAATGACACTTTTAACCACTCCTCCCCAGCCTTTTGTAACACAGTAAATGATAAACACCCTCATGGGGAGTCACCTTGACTGTGTGGGGATTTAGTTCAGCTTTCTTTGACTCTTTTACATTTTTTATTAGAGCAAATAGTTTGACTGTGATACAAGTTAGACTTGTTGCTATCTAATCACCCAATCTCCACACAGAGCTATTTTAAGTGCCTGTAATGTGCACAAGGCCATTAAAATCACACCAGCACGAAATGTGTAAATAGAGGAAGTTCCTGGGGCTTCCTTAGCTCTGTACATCAGACAACTTCCCACCCCAACCCAATCCTCCACAGCCACCAGAAGGGAAATGTTCCCATGCCCAGGGAAAGCAAGGAGAGGGGTTTGAAAGGCAGGTGACCAAGGCCAGGCTGCTCATCAGCACTGCTGGCAATTAACTGCAGCAGGTGGGAAACTGCAGGAGTTCAGTTTTCACACCATTTGAAGTGGTAACAAACCTTTAATGTCCACTAAAATGCACTGCTCCCACTCCTACCCCATCCTCTGGGAACAAGGACAGCACCTCTGCTCCTCCCTGCACAGCCCTGGAAGTGGAAGATGAAGAACTTGCTGCCTTGTACCTGGTGCTACCAAGATGATCCTGCTAAAATTCCCCTTTCCCAGGTGGCCTGAGCTAAAGACTGAAGGAGGAGCAGAGCCAGGACAATGTCCCTGCAGCAGGGGCCAAAGTCATCTTAGTTGCCATATCTGGGAAAAGAGAAGTTCAAAAATTGTTTAAAAAATCAGAGATGAGGCGTAAAGCACAGGAGAGTATTTCCATTTTTAGGAAGCTGAACTCCACATGGTTTGAGTCACTCCTGCAGTGTCCCACTGTACTTTGAACAGTCCCTGTGGCTGAGACTTCCCTGCACAACCAAGCCTTCAGATCTCATGCCTCTGCTCCAGCTCAACAGGAAGAGCTGAAAGCCAGCAGGAAATCCAGCAGGGAATTCACAGAAACTCCTGGCCCAGCCTCCCCTGGGTGTATTCCTGAGGCTCCATTCCAGGCTGCTCCAGGCACACTGAGCACACCAGCACCACCACATCGCCCCGACCAGGCACAGCTCTCCTTTCTCCTTCCAACCTCTTCCTAAATCCCACCTGGTATTTCTGCTCAGCCCTAATCCAACCAAGGCATGCCTTTGGTTTGAGAGATCTTCACCCTGGGTGTGTAAGCTGTGGGATGAAATGGCAGAGCTGGTGCTGCCTTCTCCTCACACCCCCTCAGCTCTGGGCAGGGGGCACATCCCAGCTCTGGGGCTTTTGGAGCACAACTCCAGACTGAGGACAACCCCCAGCCAGCACACCCACACTGCCTGAGTTCCCCTGGCACAGCTGCTAAAACAGAGAGGACCTTGGCCAAACCCTTCTCACCCCCTGAACCACATCAGGCACCCAAGCCCTCGCTCAGCTCAGCACCAGCAGCATCTCCACATCTTCCCTGACTCTGTGGGACAAAACCATCAAAGGCCAGGCTGGCCAGGGATCCTGCACAGGGATCTGACCCCAAACACCTCACCTCATCTCCCCAGACTCTGTGGGACAAAACCATCAAAGGCCAGGCTGGCCAGGACCCTGCAGAGGCAGCCCATGCACAGGGATCCAACCCCAAACACCCCACCAGCCAGCAGTGCACCTTCAAAGGCTGCTGCAACACCTCCACTTCCTTCCAGACACCCTCAGCTAACTCCAGGGCTTGTTCAATCTCAGTGGGTTTTGTGAGCAAGAGGAATCAAACAGTTAATTGGTTAATTGGCTGCCATAAAGCCCAGTTTTGGCGAGCAGGGATAAACAGGCCGAGAGGGAACGTGCAGGATCCCAGCTCCGTGTGGGGCACACCCAGCTGCGGGGGCACACCCAGCTCCCATGATTTCATCCTTTTTCTTAAAAGGGGGAAAAGAGCTGGAGAGCCTGCCTGTAACAAGGAATGATGTTTTCAGGAGGCATTTAAGAACACCTGGAGCTGCCTTAATGCTGCATCCAAAGATGCCTGTTAAATATTTTAAATATTCTTTTTACCATGGGCAGGGGCATCTCAGGAGCTGGCACAGGACACTTCTCCCAGCTTGTGCATCAAGCAGGGCATCACCACAAATCCTGCCCTGAAATCATGTGCATGAGCCTAAAATGCTACTCTGCCAGCTTTTAATAAAACACACTCCCAGAGGAGCTGTTTAAAAAGGAGACATTGAAAATAACTGTCCTGCAACAACACAATTAACACAAAAACACCGACACACAAAGAGGAACATGCCCTGGTGTCACCAAGAGCGACTTATGGAAATGTACATAAAATCTTAACTTCCACATTCTATGTGATGGTGAAGAAGAAAAAAATATAACATTTCCTACTAAAACAATACAGCTTTGCCCAAAAAAGCACAAACAGGATGATTCTCCAGGACAGGTTTAGAGGATAACTGTGATGCTGCAAATATAGCAGCAGCAGTGTCACCTTTAGAGTTTTAAACTGAAATAAGGAACATAATTAAAAACAAGAGTTTACACAGAATTCAAGTCGTTTTTGAATGTGTCCAGACAGAGAAAAACCCCAACTTCTCAAAAGCATGAAGTTTCATGTTTGTGTCCCTCACCTTCTGACACAGAGGCTCCATGCCAGGGGAGGGGATTTGGTTTGGGATGGCTCCTGGTGCTCTTGGGACCTGCTCTGCCAGAGGAAAGGCTGGGATAGCACCAGGATCCCAAAATTCCACCCCAAAAACTTGGAATGACAAGGGGAGGCTGCACAGGTGAACACAGGAAACCCTGAGCCACCACCCTGCTCAGATATTTTGATGAGAATGAACTTCTCCACAGCTCCCTCTTTCCAAGGTTTCATTTGAGCTCTTGGGAATACAATTCAAACACAATTGTACTGGTAATATGATACAAATATAAATCAGATTTACCACTAACTGAAACATAAACACAAACATACAAACACAAATGCTTCTATCCCACCCCTCACATCAGTTCCTACTGCACACTCACCAGGGAGAACACAAAGTGCCCCAAGAGCTGTCTGGGAACACCTTTGTGCCTACTGAGGGTGGGAGAACTTTAAATAAAAATAATCAAAAAGTGAGTTGGCCTAGGTCTGGTTAATGTTTGACAAGAACTCCCAGGGAGGGCAGAGCCAGCAGTTTGCTGCAGGCACTTCTCCTTCCCACCCACTCTGGAGCACCCAGAAATCCCCAGGATGTGCCTGGGCTTGCGCTGCTGCCCAGACAAAGCAGCACAAATCCTTCACCACCGTTAGCTGAGAGAATTCCAGAGCACTTCTGTGGGAGCACTGCCTTCATTCCAGCATCTCACACCAGTGATGGTGCAAGTGATTGCATCCTGCTTTTGAGTTTGAGCTGCCAGAGTCCCCTTCACCCCTCAAATATCAGGTTAGCTGAGCATCAGTCAGCATCTTCCACCTGAGAAGCCAACACACAGGGATGGCGGATAAAAGAATTGCAGTGATTATTTGTAACTCAACACTAACCACTGGAAAAGGACTTGGGGATCCTTCAGAAAGAGGCTCTGTAAGTGTAATATTTCATTTAACAAGTCTGGATGAGAACTGGGTGCATCATTCATCATACATGAGATTGAGCACACAGAAGCAAGGGAGAAATGGAGTTTGGGTTGGAAGAGACTTTAAAAATCATCCAGTTCCACACCTCCTGCCAAGGTAAGGTAGGAGAACCAAGGTGAAAGTGAACCCCCAGCAACTGGATTTTAGAAGCCAAGTCAAGGAGGACATTTCTAAATTCAGCACTTGCAGTGCAGCTCATTTAAAACCATTTTAAAGCCCATTTTAAAATCATACTACTAAAACAGCTTAAAATTGTTTATAACCAAGAATTTGCAAGACTGGTTTGATGTAATTCACTCAAGGGACCTTAAAAATGCACAACCACACATCTTAAATGTCTCATTTTTGTGCAGAAGTACTGCCCAGGAGGGAACACGTCTGGTCTGATGAACACAGACATTAATTCCCAACTCTGCTCAAAGGACATCAGTCCCTCCTTTCTGTCCTGTATCCTCAGGAAGGGGAGAGGAACAGGAGAGCCCAGCAAGTGAGAGCACAGAGCCCTGCTCCCTCCTCCTCTGTGCATGGCAGGGAGCAGAGGGAGGGTCACTGCTCAGCCCCTGTCCCTCTGTCCCCAGGCTCCATCCTGAGCCACACCCCAGGTCCCTCAGTGCCACCCTGACTCACAGCAAAGGCACTGACACCACAAAGCCACCAAAATTGTCCTTTTCTGCACCTAGGCCAGGCCAGGTGAGGATTCCAGGCCAGAAAAGGCACAGGAGCCTCAATGAACTCCTGCCACAAGGAGCAGCCCCAGCCAGGAGAGGGAAGTGAAGCTGCTGCTTCCAACCAAAGCTGATTTCCAACCTTGCCTTCCCAAGGCTCAGCCAGCCACCAGGAGCACTCCTTCCTTCCTCAGTGAAATCTTCCCACCCAACTTCAGCCCAGTTCCACCTCCCACTCAGCCAAGGACATCCTCCCCACCTTTTCCACTCTCCATCGCTGGGAGAGTTTTTAATTCCCCCAGTGTAAAGATGGACCATCAAAAATTCAGCATTTTTACAGGCAATCCTTTCATGTCCACACAGGCTAACCAAAGCATATTCTAATACAGTTTCCCAACAAATTTCTGCCCTTTAATTGGGCAGAAACTTAATAACCCAATTCCTGCGCCTACATGTTCATCTGAAACTTTGAAGCCAAGACAATTGGCATTTAGATTTTATTAAGCAATAGTTATTCAGACATCTAACATTAATCTGGCTATTATCATTCTGACTTCCTCCCAATAATTTACTTTCATAAAAGACATCATTACATTTGAGTGCTATGAACTCTGTGGCAGCAGGATTAAGAAAGTATTCACTTGACAGAAATTCTCAGATAAATCTGCTCTGTGTAAGATTTGAAACAGCAGACAAGGCTTTAATGAGGTGCCATCTAAACCAGGAGGGAAAAGGCAAAATCGCACTCAAGGTTCACATCCTTCTCCCACCTCAACTACAGAAAAAGAGAGAAGAGAAGTTTATCAGAGCCTTCAGCCTGGTTTAACTGTCACTTCCTCAGCCCTGGTGTAAGATCATGTCTGCACTGTCCCACAAGGCATTCATCTTGGACTTCCCATGGTGACCAAGGTTCCCCCACTCAGGGTTTGAGGTGACAATTCTGCAATGAGGGATGGAGGGAGAGCAGGAGGATGCTGGGGAGCAGGGCAGCCACAATTAAAAACTGCATTGTTCAATGATTTAACTGTGCCCAGAACCCTGGGAAACCACTCAGGGTGAGCCACAGAACAGGTGAGAGGCCCAAAGGGAAATCTGTGTCCAGGCTGTTCCCAGCACAAGGGCAGGGGAAGCCCCAAAACCAAAGGGTGGATCCAGGGCAGAGCAATGGATTTACCACACTATCACCAATTCATTATTATCTGTACCTTCTCAAAAGTGGTGCCTGGAACTCTCACAGGGCACTGCTCCCCACTGGCACCTGCAGCAGTTCCAGGATTGCTTTACAGGCTTCACTAAACCCACAATTCTGAGCACAGACAAGTGAGAACACAAGTTTTCCCTCACAGCTTTCAGCCCTAACTCATATTCAAAGGTTCACCAAACTCAGCATCATTTCCTACTTGTCTAAAATCTGCTGTCAGAACATGACAGCTTTGACACCTAGGATGCTTCCTGGTACCTTCAAACTTTCTTTTTAAATTTCATCATGCTGAAGATGAGAGCACAGAGTAGTAGGGGAGAGATGCATTCAAGATTTGCAGGCAAAGCAAAAAAAATTGGAAGCGAGAGGAAGGGCCCAGAACTATCTGGAGAGGGAAGCTGAAATGCAGCAGGAAAGCCACAGCTTTGATGAGCTGTGCTTCCAAACAAACACTGCTCAAAACCTTGGAAAGTTTTCACTTTTCATCCTGCCTGCTGAATGCCACCTGTACTTTATAACCCCCCTGAGCAGATTCAGAAAAACATTCATATTTCTGCCCCCACGGAGTAACAGGGCATTTAGTGAGGTGTCTTTTACCTCAGGAAAACAGTTGATAAATGTTTATTTAGCTGCAGAAACTCTTTTAATATGAATGACATCACATTTTCCCAAAATAACAATGTTTGGCTTTTTTCCCCCCAAAGTTTTTTTTTACAACTTTTTGTACTTTTCTGGATGTGGCCCTAAACCAAAAGACAATAAACCACAAAACACAGAATTCTACCGAGACATTTCACTTCCAGCCAGGGAGACTCGGCGAGTTTTGCCACCAGAAAGAGAAATTCAGCTTTTTGTGGCATGAAGTTAAAGGCAAACACCAGGACATTGCAAAAGCTGAGTCAAAATTCAGTTGGGTTTCAAAACCCTTCATGCAAGAGGCCACTTCACAGCGAGCTGGGTCAGGGCTGGAGCCTGGAAACGTCTCTGGAAGAGCCAAAACTGCCTCAAGTGCCCCAGAAATTCCATGGTGGAACTGCTGCAGCCCAGCAGGCACCAGGCACTGATGGGCACCCCAGCCAGGGGCTCAATTAATGCAATTCTTCTAAGCACAAGTTCAAATTAATTTTTTTAAAAGGTATGATTCACTATTCACAGTGAGAGTCACACATAATAATTTTTAAAAATTGAATAATGCACTGAAATAAATTGTACAGCAAGGAATCAGCCCACTAGAGCAGCTAATGAGATCCAAATCTCCTACTCTAAAATAGCAATGGAGATTAAACCACACCCATTTCTGACCATCTTGAGCTTCAGGTCTGTCAGCAAATCATGACTGGACGGATTTAAACATTCCTCTGAATAAATAAGAAAAAACAAACAAAAACATTTCTGAACGCCAGTTCAGCATGGACCTTGCTTCACTTGGCCAGGAAATAATGCAACTTTTTCCACTAAAAAAAAAAAGAGAAAGCTGAAAAAAAAAAAACCTGAAGAAAAAACCTGAAGAAAGTATTTTTTAGGAGGTTATTAGAGATTAACAAATTTAAGCTGAAGACTACTTGTTAAAAGTCTCCTATTAAAACATATTTCTGGTAATTATTGGCTAAGAATGTGTCACAGTGCAAAGTCCTTACTTGTGTTTTTTGCTCATTAAATATAATTAGTGGAGCTCTTTCAGCATAAGCAATTGCTCCAGGAAAAACCTTTTCACCCTTTATCTTTTAAAGACTGCTTCACACCAAACACCAGTTTCCACCATGGCAAATCAATGCTATAATATGATGCTAATTTATCCTATCAGCATCAGAAGGCTAAATTACATCTAAATTAATTAATTTTAAGATAAATTAATTACCCAGAAAGCCCAAGCTTCACCAGGCACTTTAAAGCAATATTCCATGTGGCCACAGAGCTTTTCACCCACAGCCAGGGGGATTCCAGCAGCTCCACACCAGTGAGAGTCACAGGGGAACTGCAAGGCTCAATGGGAAATGCCAAACAAACACAGCAGAAAATATAAAAACCTCCTCAAAGCACACAAACAAACTCTCAGGAAGCTCTGTTCCATAGAGGACAGCTCAGAACATTAAAAAAAAAACAAAACAGGAGAAAGGAAAAATATCAGTACATGAATCCATTTAACCTCCTCTTGGCCAATCTTTGTGCTTCAAGGCCTCTCGAAGTTACAAAAATACAATAATATTAAGAGATTTTTGTAAAATCTCTTAAAATGTAAAAAAATGTAAAAAGTATTTTTCACTCAGCAATTTCCATTAGGTTTATTTTATTTATGCCAAAGCACAGGACAACTTGCTGAAATTACAACATGTTCCCTTAAGTTCTTCAACCTGTTTCCCATATTCAATTCTCTGAAATTTCCATGCAAACGTTTTCAAATCTGGATTTTGACCAAAGAATTTTAAAAATATCTTTAAACAAGGAAATGCTTATGTTAATTGTAATGCAATTGGAAAAGTTACATTGGCAGATCTCTCAAATTATTTTTTTTCCACAGAAACTCTGGTTATTCCTCTGCCCACAAAACGCACGACACCACACAAACCAAATTCCCATTTTGATGCAGCTTTTTTTGGTTTGCTGTTCCCCTTCCCTGTGGGAAAAATAGAATTGTAGAATTATAGAACAGAATTATAGAATTGTTTAGGCTGGAAAAGCCCTCCAAGTTCCTCGAGTCCAACATTCCCACTGCCAAGTCCCCCCTGCACATGTAAAGCCAGGCAGGGATGGGCTCCAGCCCCCTTTCCATGCAGGAATTTTCCCCATTTCCAGCCTGAAGCTCCCCTGGCACAGCTCAGGCTGTTTTCCCCTGTCCTGTGCTTTGGGATTTCCTGAATTTCCTCCTCCCCGAGTTCCTCTGCAGCCCAGCACACAAAGGGAACTGGGGACTCTGATCTCTTCATCCTCCTCGCTTTAATGATTTGTGCACATCAAAGCCTGATTAAAACCATTTAAGCACTTCCATCACTGAAATCTCTTTAACGTCTTTTGGAAATTAAATTAAATGCAGAAACAAAAAATCTCCATGTGAATGCACAAAGCTGGACAGTTATGGTCAGGTTTGAGCTTTTATAGTCATGCCAGCAGGAATGGGGGAATACATGGGAGTACACAGTTTTGGAAGCCCAATTTATATAAAAATATAGCAGAAAACCAGTATATATATCCAATGTTTATTTAAAATCAGACACCTTCAACAGGATCACACCAAGGAAAGTGAACATTAGAAATTTCAAAGGAAAATGAAGTGAAAAACTGAATGACTGTTCAATGGCATGACATTTCCACAGGAACCAGCTGTTGAGGGAAATATCTGCTCTGGAACAATTTACCTCTGTGAAATCTTAGAATCCCAGCTAAGGACAAGTGGAAAGAGTTTCCTCTGTCTCAGGAGTTTAACTTGTCACTGATCACAAACACTGTGATCAGTGTCTGGTTCTGCAAATTAAACATCCTTTATTTTTCTTCTTAGACTGGAAAATGTCTGTCATTGAAGTGATGTGTGACAGTGAGGCACCGAGGCCTGCCCCCACTTCCAGGAGGTGACAAAGTGACACCAAAACCTGGCTGCCCTCCCATTTTACCACCAAGCCTTACAGAGTTGGGATGTGCTTTGGTTTGGGACCTTGTGGGACATTGCCAGCCCTCAGGGAGCTGCAGGAGGAGCACACCCATCCCAGGGCTCATTTCTGCCCCTCCACGAGGAACCCACCGAGCTGAAAGGCTGAGGGGAGTGTCCACCCCAAGCACAAACAGCTTCAGGCTGCTCTGGAAACTGCAAATAATGTGGGAGCATCAATCCTTCAGAAAAACCACGCTGCAGAGAAGCACAGCACTGTCCTGCCTCTGGTCTCCCACCTCTCCATGCTGGAACAGTCAGGAACTGCTGTGGGGTGCAGGGGAGCACACCTATCCACATGGAGAGATGTGGAATGATTAAACAGCCTCTCCTGGAGACCATGATCACTACAGGACTGCACATTAGGAAAAGTACACTCTATTTGCTTAATTATAAAACATGAAAGCAGCACGTTCCAGTAATTTATCAATAAATGTGACATGAATAAAAACTAAGATGAACTGTAAAAAAAAAAGAAAAGGCAGTAAAAGGGGGCTCTGAGCTGCCTCATGAGGTGTTGCTTTCCATAAAAAGATGAGCAGGAAGATTTCTCTTAATGAGCTGTTAACAGAAGGAAATTAGTTCAAGACTTCAGGGCAAGAACTTCCTTATTCCAGGTTTGTAAGTTTGGAGTACAAGGAGATTTTTCCTTCCTGCTGGTACCTGGTGCTGCTGGCAGCTCCTAACCCAGGTTTTACCTTCATCAGCAGGAATTAATGAACCCTAAAACAAGAGGCAAGACAACCCAAGGAAAACTCCAAGCACTGGGGAGAAAAGAGAGTGAGGGAAAAGGGGGTTTGAAACATGGAGCTGGAGAAAGAAACTTGGGAAGCAGCAAAGTCTGAGAGCCTGGGGAGGTGGCAGAGCCCAAGGGACACACGAGGCCAACAGCCCCAGGTGCAGGGAACAGGGAATGGTGCCCAGAGCGGTGCCACCCTGGGCTCTGAGCACCAGCTCTGCCCCTGGCAAGGGCTCTCTGAGCTGGCACCCAGCCCAAGGAGAATGGAGGGGATTCCTGCAGGACAGAGGTGCAGGGAGAGCAGCACAGCTGCAGCACCCGGGGCTGGCCGTGCTCAGAGCTCCCTGTGACAGGAAGGAGCAGGGGCTGTGCTGGATTTCCCAAGCAGGGACAGCAGCCCTGTCATTTCACAAGCTGCACAGCATCTCCTGAGTCATTAGTGACTGCAGACAAGGAGTCACTGCTCTCATCCTGCCACAGAGCAGTAACTGCCACACAAGGTCTCTCATCCTGACTTTTGCAATTCTATGAACTTGATTGCTTATCTTCTTAGTTTAACACAGTTAGCAGGATATTTTACATACACCTAACCCTGCTCTAGCTAAATGTAATCTGTTAAAGTTTCTTGACTCGTTTCCAACACTCCCTCTTCACCCTACAGCCCCTCCATCTCCCCACAGCTCGGGGTGTTCTGCTCCCCCAGTTCAGAGAAGGTGACACCAACCTCAGTTTGGTTTTGGCACAGACTCTGAGGCAGACACTGATGGGAAGGGACCTCAAAGCCCATCCAGTGCCACCCCTGCCATGGCAGGGACACCTCCCACTGTCCCAGGTGCTCCCAGCCTGGCCTTGGGCACTGCCAGGGATGCAGGGGCACCACAGCTGCCCTGGGCACCCTGTGCCAGGGCCTCACACCCTCCCAGAGAAGGATTCCTCCTGTGTATCTAATCTAAACCGAAGTTTAGGTATCTAGCCTCAAATGTAGTTGTTTCTGAGCCTCTGCTGAAGATAACTGTGACACTGTAGCGAGAGAAAGGAAACAGGCCTGCACAACAAACCACAGGTGAGTAACAAACTGAAATTATGTGGCCAAGAACAATTATTGCCACGGAAAAGAAACCTCAGTCACCAAAAACTCCAGACTATTCCTACATCCCCACAGAGGGGGACTCCAAACACGACACTGAACCCACACTGCTCCCAGCTCAGCACACACATCCCTGTGGCCTCTTGGAAGCTGCTCAAGCTCTCTCCATGCCCAAATCTGCCCATGGCAGCGGTGCTGCCCTGCTGGCTCAGCTCTCAAGACAACCCTGAGTATTTCTGCCCTCAGCACTGCACATGTCTGATGATCTGGAGCAGAGGGTGAGAGCAGTGACGATGACACAACCCCTAAAGTGAGAGGATGAGCAGGAGGGACAGGAAGGAGGCATCAGAGCAGTCACAAGCAGCTCTGGCCCCTGTCCCGAGCACTGGAAACGCACTGAGGGACACGATGACAGCAGCTCCAGCATCACCTGGTGACAGAGGCCCTGCTGCCAGGCAGGAGGTGCCAAGGGCTGCTGTCCCAGTCAGTAAGGTCACTGTGAGTGCCCTTAGTCACATCCGACAGCAGCACCCACGCTGGAAACCACGGGGCAGCACCCGCCCGCAGCCACAGCAGCCACTGGTGGCAAATGCCACCCTGCCACGGGCCAGTGCCACCTCAGGACACACCTCTGCTGCAGCTCTCCACCCACCAGGCCCCCAAGGAGCAAACTCCATGGTTTGTGCAGACAGAAATGTGGCACCTTCTGGGTTGTAACCCTGCAAAAGCATCTGCACATTCCAGCCTCCTAAAAACCCACCCTGGAAATCCAAGCCATATTTCACTGGGTTTTATCATGATTTATCATGTCCAGGTCACTAGAACTGGCAAGAATGCTGAACACATAAATATGAGTTATTTTTCTGGGTTGCTGTGTGGCTTCTCACACAAAACCTGACCCAGGGGCTCAGTCTCACTCACTCAGTGTTTGAGACAAGGAGAAAAGCCATGAAACAAGAACTGCAGAGATGTTCAGAGGAAATGTCAGGGACCTGAGGCAGCTTTTGAGATCAGAGTTGAAATCCACTCATTTCCTTCATCGCTGTTGCACTGTACTGGAGTCCTGGGGCACTTTTGGGTGCCACAATATGAAAAAGATTTTAAAAAGACAGCACCCAAAGAAGGGACACAGGGATGGGGAAGGGTGTGGAAGGACCACGAAGGAGCTGCTGAGGGCACTGGGATTGTTCTGCTGGAGAAGAGGAGCCTGAGGTCAGAGCTCATTGAGGGGCTACAGCTCCAATCCCTGCCCCTGGGACAGGGACAGGAGCCGGGGAAGGGCTGGGGCTGTGCCAGGGCAGGGCCAGGCTGGATTTTGGGAAAGGTTCTTCCCCAGGCTCCCCAGGGAATGGGACACTGCTCAGGGATGCCCAGGGTGGGATTTTGGGGCTGTGCAGGGCCAGGGGCTGGGCTGGATGATGCCGTGGGTCCCTCCCAGCTCAGGATATTCCAGGGTTGCCTCACTCCTGAGCACAGGAGAGCCTGCTCTCACACAGAGCTGCAGACACCCCGTGCAGGAGGCAGCAAATGCCAAAAATCAACATTGACACATTAATAAAGACAAGATATTAATACTAATAAGATAAATTTTCCCTTTTGCTCCTGACCAACAAGACCTGCCCCAGTCCAAGCACTGAGTGACTCCAGTGTGACACTGGGACTGTCCCTCACCTCCAGGCTGGCAGTTTAATCACCTTTTCCTCATTAGAGGAGCCCTGAAAGGACCAAACAGGTGCACAACCTCTCCTGCAAAGCACTTCAGCAGCCCCTGTTTTGCAATAACCCCCCAGGCTGCAAATCCCCATCTGCCAGGGAGCTGAGAGCAGAATTCAGTAGTTTTAAAGGAATGCCAGGAACTAGAAACACACCTGAGAGATCAGCAGCTGGAAGGGAGCCCAGGTGACAAACAACCACACAGGGCTGAGCAGGACCAGCTCAGGGACAGGAGCAAGGGCCTGGCTGCCAGCACGGGGATGTCTAAAGGCACCAGTACTGCTGAGGAAATGATCAGACAAGGCTGAGCTGGGGTGAGAGATGAGCTGGGGGCACAGCAGAGCCCACCTGCCCCTTTCAGGCGCCTTTTCCATGGTGCAGCACCTGCCGGGCTGTGAGCGGGGTTTGGGCACAAGCACGGAGCTCTGCCCCAAAATGCAGCAGAACACTTGTGCAGAACAGAGGCACCGGTACCGGGCCACAGCCTCAGCACCGGCTGGCTTTGTTCTGTTCATGGGAAAAGGGAAAAAAGGGAAAAACTCAGCGCAGAGTGCAGGGCTGCGGAGCGGGGGCTCCTTTACCGAGCCCGGGGTACCCCCACCGGGAGGAGGCTTTACATAACAGCCCCGGCTCCGGCCGTGTCCGAGCCCGGCCCTGCCCTGCCCGGGGCCGGTTCCAGGCGGGCCCCGCCCGGGCCCCGAGCCCCGTCCCGGAGCGCTCCGGCCCCGAGCCCGTGCGGAGAGCAAAGGGGAAGGAACAAAGCCCTGACGTCAATTACCGGAACAGGATTAAATCCATCACCGGGGCGGGCAGCGCAGCGGCGCCGCCGGCACCGAGCCCGGCCCGGGTCCGGTGCCGGGAATGCCCCGGCCGGTGCCCGGGAGGGACCCCCGCCCTCCGCCCGGTGTCACCGCGGGGCGCGCCCGGCCAAACGCGCGCTCCCCGGCGGGAGATGCTCCCGCAGGGGCCGAGCCCGCCCCGGACCCGCCGGTTCCGCCGCGGGGGCGGCCGGGGTGTCCCGGAGCGCCCGGCCCGGGGGCGGCGCGGCCCCGGCGCTGCCCCGCTGCCGGCGGGAGGCCCGGCCCGGCCGCGCTCACCTGCGCTGGCCGCTCCGCTAGGCCCGGACCATCTCCTGGCTGCCGCCACCGGCGAACGATGAGGCCCGAGGAGCCGCCGGCGAGTCACGGAGCGCCGGGGGGCGCGGGGCGGGCCCGGCCCGGGGGCGGGGGGGCGGATCACAAGCGGGCGGCCGCTCCGTAGGGGTCCCGGCGGTCCATGGCGGGCCGGCGCCGGGCTGGCGGCTCGCAGGGCGCGGGCAGGGCCGCGGCTCGGCCGGGGCTGCGCTGGGCCCGGTCCCGGTGCCGATCCCGATCCCGGCCCGGTCCCGCCTGGCGCTTCCCGGCGGCCCCCGCGCGCCGCCGCCGCCCCGATCACGTGACGCGAGCAGAAACCACGTGACCCCCGGCGGCGCGCGCGCGTAGCGGGCGTGGCGAGGACCCAGCCCCGCCTCCCGCGCGCGGCGGCGGGAGAGTCACGTGGGGCAGCGCGCGGGGAGCGCCCCCGCGGCCGTGGCGCCCCCTGGCGGCGGC
>JAHXMQ010006307.1:15956991-15968162 GCA_020466415.1 Ammodramus savannarum pratensis
AGTGCACCACCCCCCAGGAATGTGCAATGCACCGGCACCCAGGGCACCCAAGGCTGGTTGTGGCAGGGTTAATCAGCCCTGCACTCAGACATGGGGCTGTCTCCCCATCTCCTGCTCCCCTCTGTCTCTCCTTGAGAGCTGAGGGCTTTTCCCGAGGCTGTTTTCCATCAGCTGCTGCCCACAATGGGCAGAGGGTTTTGGCACAGACTCTGCAGCTTTGCTCGGGGTGGGAGGGATTGAACAGGGCAGTCCCGGGAAGCACTGGTGGCTCTCAGGGCTTTTGTAAAACTCCTCATCCCCCAGCAGAGCTGAAGGGAGGCACTGACAGGGCAAAGCTCCGGCCAGGCTGGGAGTTACTCTGTAAAATAACAACACCTAGAGACAAAGTAACCACAAAAGGCAAGAAGAAAAAAAGAAACTAATATAAACATTGTATTTGAAACTAATTTTTTTTTTTTAATCTTAATACAGAAGGACTTCTGGCTGGAGAAGCTCCTGGGGAGCAATCCTGCCCCTCTGTGAGGGAATGCCAGGGCAACTCCAGCTGAAACCTGCACACCAACACCACAAATATTTTAGATATTTGCAGTAAGCCTCAACTTAGCAACTAGTGTTTAATAATTGATTGACTTTCCCATTAAATGGCACAGTCACTGCACAAGACTTGAACAACTTTCTGGTAGTTTTATTTACAGCCTGCAGCGTGTTCTGTAAAACACAGGAGTGTCACAGACAAACACACAACATGGGGATTTTCAAACATTTAAATAAGTACAGTTTATTTCAAATTCTACACACTACTCTTTCCATAAAAATATAAAAAATAGTTTAGTTACTGTATTTAACCTAAACCAAGATAGTTGAGAATTCTTCCACAAGTGATGCCCCCTCCCCAACAGGGCACTCCAACAATAAGAAATTCAGGAGACTGCATCACCAAGAAAAATGTTACCAGCAACTGCTCCAATCCACCAGAAAACCAAACAATTCCCACTCTGCACCCAGCAATCCCTGCTCTGCAGCATGTTTGGATCTGCTCTTGGTGGGTTTGTGGGGTTTGCACTGTGCTCCTCCAGGGCCAGTCCCACGTTTAAAGCATGGCTGGGTTCCTGCAGAGTGCCAGCACAGCCTGGCAATCAGCATTTCACACACTGCTGGGAAACATCCAGAGGGGAGCTTCCCTTTGGGACCTTCAGGGAGTCCTTTCTTTGCTGAGCATCCATGAGAGCAGTGCCCAGCTCTGTCATGATTTCTCTGGTTTTGCTGCCCCTGTTACAGGTGGGAATGTTCTGATGGAGTTCTGCAGGACACCCACTCCAGCCCTTGTCTCTGGGGTACACTGAATTTACCAAAAAAAGGCACAAAGATGAAACTCCTAAAGCAGCAGCAGCCCAGATTCACTGAGCTGCTGCTCTCCAACACCAACCCTGTGTCTCACAAACACCTCCAACACAGCAGCCAAGGACTCAGGGCAGGACAAGCACAACACGAGCAGGGACAAATCAACACAGCTCAGCTGGGGGCTGCAGCCAAGACTGGACCTGGAAGCATCAGGAAAAGCCACTGGAACACAAGCTCAGCAGCACAGAGCTGTGTCACCAGAGAGATGGGAGGCTCTGTGTGGGACACGTTGTGCATTCAGGTCCAACAATGCCACAGCTCCACAGCAGCACTGAAAAACTTCTGCTTGTAACAGTTTAGAGGATTTTTCTCAATGGAAGTGAAGCTGTCATTAACAGAGGAACAGCACATGATGCACAGCATAATCTGCAACAAAAAAAAAAGCTTTTGCTTTCCAGCATGTAAACATCCAGGTTCAGCTGCTACTGGACTTTAGCTCTCATAAACAAATCTGATGATAGAATTTTTTTTTTTTTTGGGAGCTAAAAAAGTAAAATCTTCCATAAAAGGATAAACCACAAAAATACTCTCTCAGTAAGTCTCACGTGCCATTTAATACCTTCCATGTCCTAAGAACAACTAGGCAAACACTTAGAAATGGGAGCAGGAGAAATGTTGACCACTGAGTGTTGGGCAGCCACGTGCTGCAGCCCCTGGCAGGGCAGTGTCACTCCCTCCACACCAGTCCTGCTCCTCCCCAGCTATTTCTTCTTCTTCTTCCTTGGGGGCTCGTCCTCGGAGCTGCTGTCTGTGCTGCTGCTGCTGCTGCTGGAGGAGCTGGAGTCTGACTCGAAGTCAGAGGAGGAGGAAGAGCTGCTGGAGGAAGGGGAGGAGGAGGAGGAGGAGTTGCTGTCCTCACTGTCACTGTCTGAGGAGGAGGAGGAGGAGGAAGAGGAGTCCTCGCTGTCGGAGGAGGAGTCGCTGGCTGAGCTGTCGCTGCTGCTGCTGCTGGAACTGGTCACACTCTTGGACCTGGGGAGAACAGAGAGCTGAGCACAGCCCTGCCAGAGCCCACCACACACACAGAGTGCTCCCTCTGCTCTGTTGCAATAATCCAAAGATCAATTACTTGAAAATTTCCACACCTCACCATCGAAATTTCCAGGCCTCACCACCTCAGATGAATCCCTGTGCCCTCCCCTCCCTTCTCCACTCCTGCACAGTGGATTTGGGCCATTTGAGCAATGGCAGGACATGAAATAACCCAGCAGAGAGGGGCAGGCAGGGAAAGCTGGCCAGGATCTGGTTCCCAGCCCTGAGCAGGGGCTTTGTGGCCTGACTGCCCTGAACTGGCCAAGCCCTGGGGAAAATGAGCCAGGCTCAGTCCCTGTCTCACCCCTACAACAGGGAAATTCTGCCACTGCAAGAGCCAGGGGAGGGTTCAGCAGAGATTTCACCAAGGTCAAAGCTGCTCCCAGCAAAAACTTCTTAGATTACTCCTGGCAGAAGAACCCAAAGTACCTGCCACAACAGGATGCTTGTGTTTTCCAGGTGGAGGAGAAGGGTGGAAACAGTCCAAGGTTAAGACAGAATGATGAACACAGCAAAGAGGATTTCTGTATGCTTTGCATTTTGTTTTTCATGTTCAGCCCTTCCTGGGGCCATTGTTTTCAAGACCAATGTCTCTGATTTAGGGAGGTGATAGGAATTCCAAGAAAGTACAACGCAATTTCCCAGATATCTCTCCCTGAAGTACAAGACACTGATTCACCTCCCTTCCCACCAAAGTCAATCAAAGAGCATCCAAAAGTGTAAATTATGATAATGCAGAATCTTGTTCCATTAGAAAATGAATGCAGTATTTTTTATCAGAGGGTTTGGTTCACTGTAACAGCCCAGGAAGTGCCTGTGTTAAGGTTACTGAAGAGTGTGAGGGTTTTTCATCATATCAGCCCTGTCAGCTGCCAAACGTGGGTGTGGATTAAGCCCCAAAGCACTGAATTTCTGTAACACATCTGTAATCTGCTGTCTCTGTGTGCAGACACAACAACTGTTCATTGCTGATAAATCCATGAGGGCTGCTCAAACACTGACTTTTCTGGGGTAAAAACAGCACAACACCTCTGGGAAAGCACAGAGCTTTTAAAGTAGGTACCAATCATCCTCCTCAGGACAAGTTTCCAAGAGTTCACCTCTGGTTCTGTGTCCCAAGTGCTGTTGGAGCCCAGGCTGTGCCCCAGGCTGGCACCCCCAGGCTGGCCCTGCTCTGCTCTGGCACCCCAGGGGTTTCCAGTGCCACTGACACCCAAAGGGCACAATTGTGGGCACAGCCACAGCTGGGCATGAGGAGAGCAGGGAATGGGCAGGGAATGAGCAGGGAATGGGCAGGGAATTGAATTCAGGCATTCCAGGTGGGACACTGAGGCCAAGGAGCACCTGCAAGGTGGCTCTGTCACCTGAGGTCACAGGGCTCTGCAGCAGCTGCTCTACCTCAGCCTGTTTTTCTGGTTAGGCCTGAGCTCCCTTATTAATGTTTATATCAAAACAAACACACTCTGTGGAAAAGGTTTGTGCTCCTCCTGCCAGAACCCAAACTTTTACAGATTTATTTTAAATCTGGAACTTATAAATATGCTGGGTTCTCCACATTTAACTCTTCCTATGTTATAATAAAAACCTAAATAGCAAACTGACTGGAAAGGAATTTAAATGGATGGATTAGTCTGGGCTTGCATAGAAGCAGGAGAATAACTCAAATTTACAAGAGTTTTAAAATTCAAGGAAAAAGTGCCCAAACCACCCCTTCCCCATGAACCCTTTTGCTCTGTCCATTTTTGCACTGCTTTGGAGCTCAAATACTCTGTAATAATTATGCCAGCAAAGGCTGCAGTGTCTGAGGGGCTGAGGCAGGAAGAGGCCTGAGCTGCCCAGCTCAAAACCAGTAAATTCATGATCTCACCAGCCCTGAGTAACTCCAGCAATAAACTGGCACTTCTGGGAAAGCAGCCCTTATAGAACACCCTGAGACAGCCCATTGCCATAAACCACATTGCACAGGACAGCCTGGAATAAAAACACTTTAAAGATCTGCTCTGCCTTATTTACTGCCTGCACACAGAGCAAAGGCCTGGCCTTCAAACACCTCCTGAAACTGGGTCGGACCAGACTGGGACACAGGAGTGACACTGCAGGGGAGAGGTGCTGGGCTGTTGCTGACAGACATTCCCTGCTGTGGAACTCCATTCCAGAGTTACAGCCACAGCTCTGGCTGCTCCTCTCTCCATTTGCCAGGAAAGCAAATTCCCAAGTAAACATTAATGCAAGGTAAAGAACAAACAATGGCAGAAGAGCTCCTGGCTCCAAGCAGGACGTGGGGAGGGCCAGGGTCATTTCCTGGATTTTGCTTTAGTTTGGGATCAAGGGGGTTTTGTTTGGTTTTGGGGTTGGGCTTTTTAAGATGTTTTATTTCATCCTCTAGGCAAAGCTTGAGAGAGAGAGAAGTGGCAGGAGAAGGGAATGAAAAGTGCAGAAGCAATGAGAGACCAGAACCCTGAGCCAGTCTTGTTTCAGAGACTCCTGATGGACTCTGAGGCAGAAATGGGAAGACTTTTATTCCTACAGCAAGATCATGCAGGGGGAGGAAAACCAGCAGGGAATAAAATATTGAGAGATTCTGGACAGGAAGGAGTAGAAGTTCTCCAGATGCCTGTCAGACAGAAGCTGTAACAGCCTCAAAGCAGAACAACCAAAACTTATTTACAAAGGTTCTTTTGCCACCCCCCTCCCAAGGTCCTGCTGGAACAGCCAGGGCAGGACCAGTCCCACCAGTCCCCACATACCTTTTTTTCTTGGTCTTCTTTTCTGCAGCACTTTCTCCAGCGCTAAATAAGGTGGGAAAAATAATGGCTGTGATTAATAGAATAGGAAAATTAAATAAATAGCAGCACACTGAGGCTGAGTTTAATATTCAAAGGGCACTGGGCAGCTCAGTCCTGTGCAAAGCAGAGCAAAACCCACCTATGAGCCAGGGGAGGGAACTCCATCAATTCCCCCTTAATTTTCTGTGCTATTTATGCTCTGCTCTCCCCTTTGTATCATTTTGTAGGGACAGCAGCAGCTGGGATGTGAAAGGCACAGGAGGAAAGGATACAAAGAAGTTGTGTGTAACTACATGTAGCAATAAGTGAATTGATTGAAATCAAGGGTAAAAGCTTCACTTAGTCTGTAGCTTTCACATTTCTTTCAAGTGCAAAAAAACCCAGAAAAGTCCATTTATATTGCTGCTTTCCAGCTGTGTGTCTGTCAGATTCCCAAGTGTTCATCCCCTCACAGTTTTAGTAGTGCCACAGAAGAAAGTTCTTTGTGTGCCACCAGAAAAATGAGATTTCTCCAATTTTTTTATTTCACACACAAGGTATGAAAACACATTACCAGCACACAAGAGTTCTCCAGAGTCCCTGGGCAAGGGGAAGATTCCCTGATATTCCCATTCCAACCTTTCCCATCCATATTTACATTCCTAGGGCCTCAGACCCTCTGCAGGTAACCAGGGGGGCCCAGGTAGGAATCCCTGTGAGAACAGAGCTGAACCCCACAGCACCTTTGAGGAGCCAGGACCCAGCTCAGGGAGTGCCTCCCTCTCATGTGTGAGGTGAGATTTACTCAGGAGTTACTCCAGGGGGTCCCAATGTGCTCAGGCCAGAGCTGCTCTGACACTGCCTCCATAAACTGACCCCAAACCCAGCTGGGGCTGGCTCAGAGCTCCCCCAGCCCCAGGAATGAGCCTCCCCCAGCTCCCTGCCCTGCTCTGGGGGTCACTGACACCTCCAGAGGGGCCAACACAGCAAGCACAGGGAGCCTGGGACAACTGCAAAGGAGTTCATGCTGGGAAAGCCTGGCTGAGGCTGTCGGGGTAAATATTGACCCTTCTAGGCTGGGTTTGCTTCTGGTTAATGATTCCTGTGTGGCTCTTTAAAGGGGGTGACACAGGCTGGCCAAAGCAGACCTGTGGGAGACCAAACTTCTCCCAAGGCATGGAGAACCTCACTGAGTGCCACAAAGTGTGACCCAGAAATTGTTTCTCCATGAAGAAAAAGCTTCATCCTTGGAAGTGCAGCCCTGGCAGGTGAGGCACAGGATGCTCTGGCACAGCTGAGGAACCCTGGCAATGCTGGGCCAGGTTTAAGTGCAGATGCAGCACTGCTCCCACCTGGGATTGCTCCCACCTGGGACTGCTCAGCTCCCTTTCTCAAGAGGATTTTCCCCAGCACTGGAAGTGCCCCAAACCTCCTCCTGTGCCAGACTGGCCAGTCCTGGAACTCCCACACAAAGTGATCCCACACTCAGCTTCAAGCCCAAGGACAGGACAAGGAATTGCACCCTCAATTCACCACCCTCCAGTGGTAACCTGCAGAACCCACCAGAAAAGGGGCAGAAAAGCAATAAGGAAGTAATCTGAGCTTTAAACTCAAACTTAGCCTAAAAATCTTGAGTCTCTGAAGAGACTCTGCCTCCAGATGGAGCCAAGTTAAGAGCCCAAGCACTGGTGATCCATCTCCAACACTGGTGACTGCAATTACTCCACAATTCCTCACTGGATGAGAATTCATTTCAAAACCAATCCCTTTACACCACTCTCCTCCCAAGCTAAGGAGCCCCCACTGCAGGCAGGGATGGAGCCCTGTGCCCCAGAGGGGCCCAGGGAGCCCTGCCTGCCTGAGCTGGCACCCTGCCTGTGCCAGCAGCAGGGACAGGGCTGGCAATGCTGTCCCCAGCTCCCCTCCTGGCAGGGACAGTGCCTGAGGACACCTGGCCACAGCCTCAGCAATGCCAGGGGCAAGGAGTGGCACTGGCAGTGACCCTGCTGTCCCTCTGCAGCTCCCAAAGCCAAACTGCAGGGGCAGCAAGGACCCTGACACAGGAATTGCATGGAGAACTGAGGTGCTGCATCACTTCAGCTTGTCAAAACAATGATTAACCTGGGGGAAAACACTGAAATGTACTCCCAGGGCAAAGGGGAAAGGAAATCAGGTGCCACAGGCAGAGCTGTGTTTAGGTTTCTCTGCTCCTTCCCCTTTTGGGCCACCACCAGAGGAAATAATTGTGCAATTCAGTGAGCTGTTTTCACTTCAGGCTTGGTTAAGGCTGATAACCCAACTCTCCCTCACCTGCAGCAGGGCCAGGTTTAACTGCAGCCCTGAGCAGCACATCTGGACACAGGGCAGGAATTGCTGCTGGGCTAGAAATAAACCCACAGCTTTCACTGCCTGGACAGCACAGAAACATGAAACCAAACAAGAAGGAATTCAGGAGACTGCTCCACTGCCAAAAAGGCTCCAACTGATTTAACCTGGGCTCAGTGCATGGCTTTTGTTTCAGACAGGCCCAAACAGTTTTAAATGTTTAAATTTATTTCAGATGAGCAGGTGTTGATGAAATTAAAATGTTGATTTCAATTCTCTGGGACCTGAGTGTACATAATTCACCTAACACACAAATCAGCTCCAACATTAAATCAAGCACACATTCCACAGTCTGGAGGAAAAGATCACAGAAAATGGTCTGGGACAACATCTTTTATTTCAATCACAAACCAGGCATTTCATCCTGCCAGTCTTACCTCTGCTGCAGCAGGAGTTGCTTTTCTTTCTCCTTAAGGATTTTGGCCAGCTGAGCTGTCCTGGAAGGCCTGTGCAGGTATTTTCTCTTCCCTTTACATTCATATGTCCAGTGGCCAAACTCTAAACACTTCTGACACCTCACGTGCTGCTTGTTGGCCTCCCTAGAAAAATGCAGAATTGCTTAAGTAACTCATTCCAGGTCTGCTCTACACAGTGAAAAAACATTTAGTTTTTTATCAAGCTGTGGTTAAAGCAGATGTTCACAGGTGCTTCAGGTTTTCTTCTGAATCAGGACATGGGCAGTAACACCAAGCACACACAGAATTCAGGCAGACAGATCCTCACTAATTAAAACCCTTGCACATGGGAACCATCACACTGCTCACTTTGCTGTGATCCAACAGCTGCAGAGAAATCACTGAAATTCTGGTTTAGATCAAAGAGCAGCAGCTTCACTTCCAGTTCCTGAAATGTAACACCCAAGTCCCAAAGTGCCCAGGAAATCCAAATAAGCTCCACCAGGAGCTGGTAGAGCCTGGCACAAGGTTTATCTTTGGGACAGTCAGATTCCTGTTCCTTCTGTGCAGACCTCCCTGGCTGCCTGTCCCCAAACACCCGCAGCAGCAGCAGGGACATTGCACACTCCATCCCAGGTCTCACTCTGCCAGAATCCCATTTTAGTGATCAGGGAAGGGAAAAACCTCCTGGTTTCATGCTGGAGCTCTTAAGCTGCTTTTCTAAAGCTCTACAAAGCTGTTTTGCCTCCTGTCCCAGCTGCTCTCCTCCTTTACAAAGAAGGGAACTCACCCAGCCCAGGAGCAGCCCAAGGTCACAGCCAAAATTAGTCCTGAGCTCAGGGCTGTGCCACTTTAGCTCCCTACCCCTGCTGTCCCCTCCTGCCATCTCCAGTTTTTGTTCCAAGCATCAAAACATGAACTTTTCAAGGCCAGCCCATCTAAACTCTGAAATGCAGCCTGGCTGATGTAGGAAGCTCCCAGCCCCATGTGTGAGGACGAAGTGAAAGAGCAGCAGGAAGCATTTCCCCTCTTCCAGGTTGGGAATTGCTTCTCCCTCAGCTTCAGGCACCACTCTCTGAGCCAGCTCCTGCAGGGAACCTTGTGCTGAACATTCATCCCTTAGAAATACTCAGCCAAAGCAGCACGAAAATCTGCCTGAACTCCCACCTGCAGAGCACAATGAACCTGGCCCCGGGCAGGAGCCAGACTATCTGGGAATGAGCAGAAAAGGCTCCTGGCCTCAGCAGCTACAATCAGCAGTGACGGCTCCCCCTCCTCCTCCTCGCTCAAACCCAAACCCGCGTTTGTCAAACAAAAAGCTGAAAAACCAACGCCAGCACCCCACGGGAGTGGGACACACATCTGCTGCACAGAAAAGCAAAAGTGTGCTTTCCTCGTTCCAAGGCTCTGCAATGGGATCCCCTCGGTGCTGAGGGAATTCCTGGATTGCAACATCCCCGTCTGAGCAAGAATCGCTCGCTTGGCTTTTCTCTGCCTTTCTGACAGCCCCGCAAGCTCATCACGACAACATGAACCTGAAGGTTCCTGTTTCATGTTTGAACTGCTTGGTCTGTGACGAGGAGCAATGGAATGACCCCGGGAGCTCCTCCCGAGCCCCGGGAGCTCCTCCCGAGCCCCGCTCCCGTTCCCAACGCTCCCCACGGCAGCGCCCAAGGCCGACAACTCTCTCAGCCTCTGCACCGCCGCTCTCGCGGGACGCCCTGAGCAGAAAGGACACACCGCGACCCTCGAGTCCAAGCCCCGGCGGTGCACGGACACCCGAGACCGCCACCGTTTCGCCCCAGCCGTGTTTTGGGGCGGTTTCCCTTCAGCCGAACTGCGCCCCCTCCCGAGACACAGCGCGGCGGCGCGGAGGCCGCAGAGCGCCGGGAAAACGCGGGGCGCCGCGGCCCCAGCAGCGCCCCCCGCTCCTCAGCCCGAGCCCGCCCCGCGCGGCCCCCCCGCTCCCACTCACGCCTGTCTGCGGGCAATCAGCCGGTGCATGGGCGTCGCCATCTTAACGGCCGCGCCGGAAGTGAGGCTGCCGCGGGGAACGGCGGGACGAGTGGCGGCCGCGGGGCATGCCGGGACATGCGGCCCTGTGGGCAGGGCGCGGCCGCCATAGAGAGAGAGTCCTCCGGGGTCAGAGCGAATGAGACCTCCAGGGTCATAGAGAGGGAGAGCTCCGGGACCATAGAGAATGAGTCCTCTGGCGGCCAGAGCGGCAGCGCCCGCCGGCCTGCACTCTCTAGCGCCCCTGCCGCTCCCGCCATGTCATTGCAGCGCCCGGGCCCGGTCCCTTTTCGTGTCCCTGTTAAATAGAAATATTTATAAATATATTAAATATAAATAATATATTTATACGTATATTAAATATATCAAATATAAATATTTATATGAATATTGAATATAAATAATATTTATTTCCCTGCAAATTCCCGATCTAAGGGAGCTGGTGGAACTGCTCCCGGGTAACGCTGGTAGCACAGGGAGGTGGGGTTTGGAGAGCTGGGTTGTCCTTGCTGTGATTTATCCGTGCCAGAGCCTGGGGCAGGCTGCCTGCACATCCCTCGTGCAGGGCATCACAAAGCTCTCTCCTATTTGAATATCCCAGAATAGCCCGGTGAGCCCTGGGCCAGGTGACGTTGAGGGCTATTTCCAGCAGCCCCAGGAAGCGTCTGGGACAGACAGCAGCCAGGGACACACAGCAGCCAGGGACACACAGCAGCCAGGGACAGACAGCAGCCAGGGACTGACAGCAGCCAGGGACAGACAGCAGCCAGGGGTTATTTTCAGGCCACGTTCGTGGTCGTGTTTGGCTGGCATTAATGAATTCTGAGTCTGAACTGGAATGGCAATCAGCTGTAAACTGAGGCTGGGGCTGCTGGGAGCACACTGGGACACACCGTGCTGCTGGATTCCGGGGAAATCACAGATCTGCTTCTTCTGCAGGTCACAGGAAAGGAGCGTGCTGGCTGTGCCAAGCAAGGATTTATCATGAGGAAGTGTTGAGCAGGTCTGGGGTCAGGAGTGCCCACGGCCCACGTGAGCCCAGCCCTGAATGAAGCCCAGGGTGGATGCTGTGAGGAGCAGAGTGTGGCCAGCACTGCCTGCTGGGTCCCCTCTCCCCCAGCTCCCTCTGTGCCCAGGGCAGCAGCCCTGGCTCATGTGCCAGCCCAGGGTCACTCCAGGC
>JAHXMQ010006307.1:15969901-16016489 GCA_020466415.1 Ammodramus savannarum pratensis
TTTCACAGAACCCACAGACCCTCCCATGCACAGATCGCAGCGAGTGACCAACGCTTTAATGGACCAAATCATATTAATTACAGGGACCCTCCAGACAGCACCAGTGTTTTACCCAGCAGATGTGCAGCAGGTGTGCAGCTGCAGAGTCACTGACTGAGCTGTCTCTCCCTTGCAGAGCCTGTATATCCTTTGGGCCCAAGAACCGCTCCATTGGTGCTGCAGCCAAGAGCCAGGTGAGTGTGGGGTTTGGGTAGGACACTTCAGAGCAGCACTCTGGGGTTTGTCACTGCACAGAACAGATGTCCCTGAGCTGCTGTGCCTCCCTAACCAGTGAACAGCTGAGCTGCTCTCAGCTGTTCACCATGGGCTGCTGCTTTGTCATCTGGCAGGGAAATCTCAGGGTTGATCCTGGCACATAATGAAGTGTACAAAATAAAGCTGTGCCTCCTAAGAAATTCTCATAACTACTAATTCTTTTTTCAAGTTGTGAATCTAAATTCACAAGTGGTGCTTCACCCTGCCCTAGTTTGTTCCAGTCCCTGTGCTTTATGATGGCTTTTAATTACATGACTGTTCTATAGAATTCCCTTAAGTGCATGGTTTTGGCAGAAAGGAGGCATATTTGAGTGTAAATAGATAGAGCTTTCTTGACCCTTTGTGGCTGAATTGCGGCCTAAATATCTCTCTTGGGTGTTTTTGCCCATAGTCTGAGTTTCTGTTGCTGTAGGCAGGTAAATGTAATTTGAGGACTGGGAAGAAGTTAAGGAGATTTGTCCTACTCATGGTATTTGGGTCTTGCTGTATCAGATTTTATGTTGCTGTGTAAGTAACCCCTATAAAAGATGATTTATTTTTTTCAAGTCTTCTACAGGAAGTAACTAGTCAAACAGTTGTTTTTTCTTAGCCTAAAAAGCCTAGAGATGTGTGAAGATTTTTTACCTAAAATACAAAAATCCCTGGACACAGCCATGTTATTCAAGAGCAGCACAACTGTACTAGAACCAAACACAGCTGTTTTTTCTGGAATTGAGTCTGCTTAGCTTAACGAAATCCATTGGTGCAGAGCCCTGTAGAGATGAGTGTGTCCTGCCCAGACTAAATTAGAGACATCCAGGCCAAGTTACTCAGGAGGTAGAGCCTGCCTGAGCCCAGCCCCCAGGTAACTCTGTGGAACAGTGCCTGTCTGCTCTTCAGTGCCTGTGGCTTTCAGTGCCTGCCTCGCTCTGCTGTCAGTGACACAGGTCCCTTCACTTGTGCTGTGTGCAGCCAGCTGGGATGGCCTTTCACTTCTCTGTGCTGGTAATGAAAGTCAGTCCACCTTTGTCAGTTAAATCTAGGTGCTCCTGACCTCCTAAAGCTTCATGAGCAGGGCCTTTTGAGAGTTCTTTTGTGAGAATATCTGTGTGTTGAGTGTCATGTGCATGTGATGAACCTGAGCTGGGATTTACATCCATGTGCTTGTTATGTTTGGGCAATCACTGGTTGTAGAAAGGTAGGGGGTAGAGAACAGGTAAGTGGGAAAGAGATTTTGCTGACAGTTCTAAAGAGTTTCCTACACGTGCACTATGAAATTTGAGTGTGGTTGTAATCAATATTTTATAGACTTGGCTCAGTTTTTAGTGTACATTTTATTTTCCATCTCAAATTGCTGTAGGTTCCCTGAGCAGCCAGAGGGAAGTTGCCTCCCAGCACCTGCCCAGATGCTGTTCAGATACAAATGACAAAAATACTCTGGTGGGAGAAGCATGAGAACAAAACTCTGTCTTCTGTTTGAAATTCAGATGTTCCCCTGCCACGTTGTATTAAAGATTTCTTTTCCTCTAGGTTATTTCAAATGCAAAGAATACAGTACAAAGTTTTAAAAGATTTCATGGTCGTGCATTCTCAGATCCCTTTGTTCAAGCTGAAAAAGCAAGCCTTGCCTATGAACTTGTCCAGCTGCCAACAGGCTCAACTGGCATCAGGGTAAGTCTGGCGTGTTTGAGGAGCCAGAGGAGGAAACTGATAAAGTTTCCTTTTATTTCTCTGTTTTGAATCTGCTCACTGTGGTTTGTGTTCTCTTTTGAATGGAAAGCCTTAATAGGGAAGGAAATAAAAGGCTGATAATGGGGATGGTGCTTGGGTTCCACTGCAGTGTAATGAGTGTGCACAATTTTTATTTGAAGGCCATGTATATGGAAGAAGAAAGAAACTTTACAATTGAGCAGGTGACAGGAATGCTTCTGACCAAATTAAAGGAGACTGCTGAGAATGCACTTAAGAAGCCTGTGGTTGACTGTGTTGTTTCTGTAAGTATGGAATCCAACAAAACACACAGAACTGAGTTACTGTCTGAACTGAAATGCTGCAGCATTAATTTAAATCTGATTTAATTGGCCAGTAAACTTGAATGTCCTGGTATCTTTCTTTGCTGTTTAAACTGAATCTTACACCTCTTGGAAACTAGACTTGTATCATTAATGGTCTTAAAATGCTGCTGATTAGCAGCCTAAATAATATTTGATTCCTGTTTCTGATTTCGTGCTCCAGAAACGAGTGGCTTGTGATATGGAATAGAAAAAGGAACTTTGTCTTTATATAATTTTTTTTTTGCTGTTCTTCTATTGCAACTGAAATGAGCACTGCATTTGGAGGAGACCTGTGCTCCATGAGCTCACTGTCCTGTCCACCCTTGGAACTGTTTCCTGAAGGTGCTCCTGGAAATGTTAATAATGTTAATATTGGCTCTCTGACCTCCTTGCAGGTTCCTTGTTTCTACACAGATGCAGAAAGGAGATCTGTGATGGATGCTACCCAGATTGCTGGTCTCAACTGTCTGAAACTAATCAATGAAACAACTGCAGGTAATTCTTCCTGTCCCTCACTCAGTGCTGCAGTTTTACTACATGAAAAGGCTTTTATTCTGCCAGTGAGCCTTGCTTTCTGGAATTACAGCTGGTTTTATACACTTGGAATAGATGAGTTGATCAGAAAGTTTCTTAAATTCAGGTCTGTTTTTTCATTGCTTTACAAAGACATAACAATATTTGGTGAATATCTGTTTCAATGCAGCTGAGGGAGGGGTGGTACTGTTCAATGTTCTTCTGTGTTTCTTTAGCATTGAGAATTCTGTTTATTCAGTGTCTGTAGCTTGAGGAGCACAATGAAATGCTAATGTTGATTCCTGATTACCACTTACTTGTTGATAATTACACAGCTCTATGTCCTAACTGTGCTTTTGTTTCTGTAGTTGCACTTGCATATGGGATCTATAAGCCAGACCTGCCTGCCTTGGAAGAGAAGCCACGGAACGTTGTTTTTGTGGACATGGGGCATTCTGCATATCAAGTTTCTATTTGTGCATTCAACAAAGGCAAACTGAAAGTAAACAAGCTGTTACACATCCATTTTGATTATCTGTAGAACATTCATCAGCACACCCATGGACTGTGGCAGGCAAGCCTGCCTGGCTTCACAGAGGGGCATCCTCACAGCTCAGTCTTGTTCTTAAGATTGGATTTTGTCTGGAGCAAAAAGTAGGGCAGGGAACTAGAGAGCTTTTGGGCAGTGTGTGGAGGAAGCAAACATGCCTGAATCAGCAGACTCTGGCAAAGAATAAAAAACCTGGATTAAATGCCTTATTCAGAAATTATCATATGTGACTGTGCTGCTTTCAGGAAAATACTCCAGTTCAGTCATGAGATCTGGTGTTGAAGCAGGAATTCCTGCAGTGGTGTAAGTGATAGACATTGTTTCTGAGCCCTCACTGTGGTGCTCATGTACAATGAGGAATCATTCCTGATTGCTTTAAGCTGCCAGTGGAAGCTCAGCAGATGGCAGTGTATTTGTGAGTGTACACTGCCAAAGCATTGCTGCTTTGCAGCAAAAACTAAAATTTCTTACTGACATTTTATTATTATTGTTAATTATTACAGTCTGGACTTTGCAGTTACAATACCTTTCTCATGACTGGCTGGAGAAACAGATGCAGAATTTAAAGCATAGATAGTGAAAAGCACAGAAATATTCTGACAACACTTGTTTTCTCATAGTTTTATTTATATGAGGAAATGTAAACAGTGTGTTTCTCTTGGATTTGATTTTTAAACTTGGAAGCCATGGCAGTGTGGAAAGGATGCTTTGGGGTCCAGAGTGCAGGGCTGTTAGCCAGTGTAGAGGCCAAAGCCATCTGAAGGGCTATTGAGGGTAATGATTTCTGTTCCTAAAAAAATAAATTCCTGGTGTGTTTACAGAGCAGAATGAGCTGAGGTGGGTGGACCACAGGTGTTCTTTGCAGATAATTCCTTCATCAAAAAGGAGCACCTGTTTTAAGAGTTAATATAATTTATTTTCTTCCTGTTTTATTTTTAGCTTTGGGTAAGCATGTTCCACCCTTAGGAGGCATCAAATATTAAACTGGGATATGACTCAAACTGACAGTGGCTGAGCAGAATTTGGAACAGAGATCTGCTCCCAGCACCAGCTATGGACCAGATTGTGTTTCTAAGTCCTGCCCAATCTCCCTAAGTTCCTTTTAGAGCAGTTGTCACCTCATTCAGGAAGGCTGATTTCTTTGACTTAGAGTTGAACTATATTTGAAACAAAGCACTCTTTGATGGGAACTGCTGATTGCTTTCATTGGGCAATGGCACATTGAACTGGTACTGAAGGGTTCCCTTCCTTTAAGGTTCTTGCTACAGCCTTCGATACAACCCTTGGAGGCAGGAAGTTTGATGAGGTGTTGGTGGAATACTTTTGTGAGGAGTTTGGGAAGAAATACAAACTGGACATCAAGTCCAAGATCCGAGCGCTGCTGAGGCTGTACCAGGAGTGTGAGAGGCTGAAGAAGCTGATGAGTGCCAATGCCTCTGACCTGCCCATGAACATAGAGTGCTTCATGAATGACATAGATGTGTCTGGAACCATGAACAGGTAACATTGGCTGCTCTGCAGTGGGACACTTCAGAGTGCCCTTCAGGCACTTAAAAACTGGGTATGAAGTGCCAGCTCTTAGGGCTGAAGGGAGGTGAGAAATCAAAGAACAACATGTGCAGGAGTGCTGCTAGAAATGAAAGTGCTTAGAGCCTGGTCAGTGGCCTTGAGTCAGGAGGGAGGGCTGGGAATGTTGATAGGATGCCAGGGTTACTGGAACCAGGTTTTGTCTGGGAGAACATAATAAAGTATAAAGCTAGACTGGGGGAGAGAAAACCCTGCAGTACACAGTGAAAGTGGCATTCCTTCAGTTTGGGCATCCTGTTTGCAATGTTGCTTATGGTGTGCTGGAGCTTTGTTTATGGATTCTTCCAACAGAGGCAAATTTTTAGAGATGTGTGAAGGACTCCTGGCAAGAGTGGAGCCGCCCCTTCGCAGTGCACTGGAGCAGGCCAGTAAGTGGGGCTGTGTGGGGGCTGCTGTGCATGAGGCAGGAGCCAGCCAGAGGCTGCCTCTGCCTGTGGGACACAGGGGTTTACCACAGACAACAGTTTCTTGCTTAGGAGTTACAAGATTAAAAAACTTTCTCACTCAAGCTAAGAGCTGAAACTTTCACTGCTTAGAAACTTAGCCTAAAGTTGGTCTATTAAAACTTCTGGTTTATGATGTTGGTGTATTAATGTGAAAGAGAAACACTTCTTCTATTGTCTGACTCCTTTCTAGGGTTGAAGAAGGAGGATATTTATGCAGTAGAGATAGTTGGTGGTACCACAAGAATTCCTGCTGTCAAAGATAAGATCAGTAAATTTTTTGGCAAAGAAGTCAGTACAACCCTGAATGCAGATGAGGCTGTGGCTCGAGGCTGTGCACTGCAGGTAAAAAGTGCTGTTTGCTCTTGCTGTGAGACTGTTAAGCAGCATCAGTAGCTACTTGCTGAATGAAATGCTTGTTCACCTAAAGTCTGAGCATCTGTAATGTGGCTTTTGTGCTCTTGCAGTGTGCAATTTTGTCCCCGGCTTTCAAAGTGAGGGAGTTTTCTATCACTGATTTGATACCGTACCCCATCTCCTTGCGATGGAATTCACCAGCAGGGGAAGACCTGAGGTACAAGCAGTCCAATCTTCTTGCATGTTACAAAGACCTGAGGTACAAGCAGTACAATCTTCTTGCATGTTACAGCTTAAAATTACTGCTGATGGTTAGAGTAAATAACAAATGTCAGGAAATACCCTTAGAACAGGGTATTTCCAGGGTTAAGTGCCTATTTAACACTTCCAGTTTTGATACTTCTGAAGTTAATGATGGCAGAAAACAAAACCAAGGTTGAGTGGCAGTGTGGTACTTCCTGCGTGGCTGTTGTGTTATTAACCTGAAACATCAGGACAGTCTTGTCACTTCTTAAGGAAGCTTTTTCCCTAAGAGTATCTGGAAATGTTTTGTTACCTTAACCTGCTGTGTTGTCACACTGAACACAGGCTGTGTTTTCTCTTGCAGTGACTGTGAGGTGTTCCCCAAGAACCACCCTGCTCCCTTTTCCAAGGTCCTCACTTTCTACAGGAAGGAGCCCTTCACTCTGGAGGCCTACTACAGTTCCCCCAAGGAGCTGCCTTACCCAGACCCTGCTATAGGTTAGCACCATTTTGTACTAAAAATCTTTTCTGTGTTTCAAGCCTTTTCTGTCTAATGATGTAGTCTGGACATGCAGCCTACTCAGGGCAACATTTCAAATGAATTTTCAGTAAAATAGATGGAGTAGGATGAAGTTTATGGGCAAAGAGAGCATCCTAATATTGGAGCAAACGTAGAAGAGCCACACTGAGAGTAGTGCAGTCTTTTGCTTTGATAAAAGTAACACCAGGTTTGACATAAAGAATTCCCAATAGCTGTGCCCCAGCATTGCTGAGTAAAAAATCTGGGTTGTCCAACTTGAGTAGGTTTTAACATTCCCTGAGCACATTGCACTGAGCTGTGTCAGCAGCAGTCAGGGTTTGCTTTGCATTCAGAACTGAGGTTCATCAAAAGTGTTTGGTTTTTTTCTCTCTGTTTAGCTCACTTCTTGGTCCAGAAGGTCACTCCTCAAACAGATGGATCCAGTTCCAAAGTGAAAGTCAAAGTCAGAATAAATATCCATGGCATCTTCAGTGTTTCAAGTGCATCTCTGGTGGAGGTTCATAAATCTGATGAGAACGAGGAGCCAATGGAGACGGATCAGCACGCCAAGGAGGAGGAGGTAACAGACTCACTGCTCCCAGCTGTCAGAATCCCCACACAGCACAGCTGGCAGGGGCTCAGCCATGTGGAAGGATTTACTAGACATGCCCACAGCTGAAATCTGAGACTGAGCACTCATTGTAGTATGTTACACCAGTGACAGATCTCTTGAAACCAGCACTTGTGTAGATCAAATTCTTACTAATGGAGCTGTGGCTTGCTGGAGCAAAGACTGGGAGCTCATAATTTATTCCTGCAGTTTTCATTCTGTTTGTTTTGCCTAAAGAGCATTAGAGGTGTTAAGGGATCAGCCTAGGAACTGAAGCAGTGATCTGTGTTTGTTTAATGTGTGAAATTGGATCTCTCTGCATTTCAGAAGATGCAAGTAGACGAGGAGCAACAAAAGACTGAAGAGCAACAGCAAACCCAGCCTGAGAATAAGGCAGAGTCTGAAGAAATGGAGGTAAGAGGAGCATTTGAGACTTTATTTTCATGAGGTCTGTGAGAATATGAGGAGTGTGAGCACATCTGCTGCCTTTGTCATAGTTCTGGAAGCTGAACTTTTATTTCAGTGCACTGGTGGTCTATTGTGGTTAGAGCTTTAGAAAGGACACAGATGGCACTGATAACTGCAGACCTGTCAGGTGACCTGGTACTTATAAAATGGGGGAACTCTCCTGTTCAAGGAAGAAATAATCATTCAGTTTTCAATAACTTGAATACTAAAACAGGTTTCTGCCATGAGCACCATCCCCTTTGAATGCAGAGTGCCCAGAAAAGGTCAGTTTATTAATTGTCTGCATTAATTGTCTCAGGCTTCAGCAGCTGAGGTGTCAGAATGGCAGGGAGTGCTTGGTTCTCTTGTTGAGGTGCTAACTCAGTTTTTCTGATGTAAATCTTGACTGCACCTCTTGAGTGGTGATGCTGTTTTTTACTGTGAATGTAATTCTATTTTAATGCAGACTTCTCAGGCTGACTCAAAGGACAAGAAAGTGGATCAGCCACCTCAGGCCAAGAAGGCCAAAGTGAAGACCACCACAGTGGACCTTCCCATCGAGAACCAGCTGGTGTGGCAGATAGGGAAGGACATGCTCAACTTGTTCATTGAGAACGAGGTAAACTCTTCTTGCCCAAGCTAAAAATGTCACCAGAAATGCTGTTTTTCATTAAAATGGTTAAGGAAGGTCAAGGAAAGGATTACAAGGAATAAAACAAGCAGTCAGAAGTCTGAGGTGAACAACAGTGCCCCGTGGAGGCAGAATGCGTTCATTGGAGCTGTCACTCTCAGAGGGCTGTTCTGCAGAAAACTTCCACTATCACCTGCAGGTACAAGTGGAGGTTCCTCAGCTGGAGGAGATTGTCCTGTGCTGTACTGGACATCACACCAAAACTGAAATCAGTTTTCAGTCATGTGCTGTGTTCTGTAAATCACAGTTTTGCAAAATCTTGATCTGGTTTGAGCCTTTGCTAACAAGGTGTCCTGGAAGTAAATGTTAAATAATGAGCTTTTTAGCCAATTAATTTGACACTTTGTTCACAGGGCAAGATGATAATGCAGGATAAGCTGGAGAAGGAGAGGAATGATGCCAAGAACGCAGTGGAGGAGTACGTGTATGAAATGAGAGACAAACTCTGCGGTGTTTATGAGAAATTCGTCAGTGAGGATGTGAGTATTGCTGCTTGACTGTCCTGATACATTGGGTACAATCAGCAGTTGGATTTAGTAACTCTTGGCCTGTATATAAATAAATATACTATATTTATTTAAGTTATATATTCAAACTTTAAATTTGAAGAAATAATTGTAACCTTTCTGGCTCTGATGATAATCTACTAAATGTGGGCACCTGTATCTGAACTGGTTGCCTAAAAATCTCTTGGCAGTATTAGCCAGCTTCCCCTGTTGTACTGAAGGAGCTTGGTGTGTAATGAATTAAACTCTGCTTCTAGGGGTGAATCTTTGAGCACCTGGCTGCATCTCCATTGACTGCAGTGGAGCTTTGCCAGCCAGGTGTCTGCAGAGCCCAAACTGGGACATGCCAGCTGACATTTATGGCACCTTTGCAAAAGAAAAGTTTCCCTCTGTTCTCAGGCTGGCTCATGTAGTGACAATGCAAGCGTGCTGGGGACAAAAAATCATTTGATGTGACAGTATTTGATCTGAAATGTGGCTGTCACACGTGGCTCTTCCTTGGGCCTGGAATCCACCACAAAGCTCTACAGAAGAATATTGTATTTCTTATTTTTCACTAAAATAGCATAAAGAGTTCCAGACAGAGTTCTTTATATTCTAAAAATACAAGCCTTCCAGAAAGGTTCCAGGTACCATTTAATGCCACTTGTCACCTAATAAATGATGTCACCTGCCTGCTTTGTGTGCCCTGCTGCAGGACCGCAATAGCTTCACACTGAAGCTGGAAGATACAGAAAATTGGCTTTATGAAGATGGTGAAGACCAGCCCAAACAAATATACATTGACAAATTGGCAGAACTGAAGGTGAGTGGTTTTTACATTCCCACGGGAATTTACCAAAGCTGGAGAACTTTGTTCCAGCAAGGAGCTGTGTGGGGTCTGCTGATTCTGGGGTAACAGCAGCCTGCTCTGCATTGTGTGTGGGGAGCAGGACTCCAACAGAGCTGTAACAACAGGGCTGAGGGAGGCTCAGTCTCTGCTGTCAGTTGAGGGAAGAGTCAGAGTTCTGAGTTCAGGAAGGTTGATGTGTCCTGTCCAGGATCCCTCAGTGATGCTCCATGAGTTTTGATACCTGTTGTGCTTTGTTTCAGACTCTGGGTCAGCCTATTCAGGCAAGATTCCAAGAATCAGAGGAAAGACCAAAAGCATTTGAGGACTTGGGGAAGCAGATCCAGCAGTACATGAAAGCTGTTCATGCATTCAAAGCAAAGGTATTTTCACACTTAATTTCTGAAAAATGCAAGCAAATTGTACAAATATTTTCTGAATTTTAGGTAACCTGCTTCAGACAAAAACCTGGTTCAACCTCCCAGTGAGCTTAGGAGTTCTTGATGTTTAATATCTTTTCAGAAGTGGATTTTGAGCCTTGCACATCTCAGTCCTTTTTTAATCAGGTGTTGATTTCTTCATGGAGGCAAAATGCCAGCAGCAGGAGATCTTCAGTCTCCGGTTACCGAGCTGTGGGTGATCAGTTCTGTTGATTTGTTAACCACAACAGCTCTTGGCTAAGTGGTCTTTTAGAATTTTGAAGCTATTTTTTGAGGAAATCAGGATGCAATTTGTGCTCAGACACTGACACAGCTGCTCCTGTTGGGGTGTTGCAGGATGAGCTGTATGAGCATCTCGATGAAGCAGACATGGCAAAGGTGGAGAAGAGCACCAATGAAGCCATGGAGTGGATGAACAACAATCTCAACCTTCAGAACAAGAGGAGTCTTACTTTGGACCCGGTTATAAAAGCAAAAGAAATACAGTCTAAAGCAAAAGTAAGTTTTTTCTACATAACTCACTGTATTTCCATGAGTTTCTGTGTTTATTACTCTCAGAAAACTCTGAGGTGAGAAATCTCAAAAGTACCAGGGAACATCAGCCCTCAAGTGCAGTATTCCCAACGGTGGTTTTAAAAGTTAAAGTTCAGCTGTGGGAGACAAAACCATTTGTAAGGCTGTGTTATTTCTGTGTTCTCTAGGAACTGGCAAGTATTTGTAACCCCATAGTGAACAAGCCCAAGCCCAAGGTGGAGCTGCCGAAGGAGGAGCAGAAGGCGGCGGAGCCCAACGGACCATTGGACGGGCAGGGCGACGCCGGCAGCGGGACCCAGCCCCCCGAGCAGGGCTCTGCCCCCACAGCCGCCGACAAGAAGCTGCCAGAAATGGACATTGACTGAACTTCAGCACTTGTTTATATTATTGCAAACTACAATAAAGCTTTAAGTTGTCAACTTTGTACGTTCTGAATACAAACTGAAGCAAGTGAATCCCACAGCACTCTTGGTAACTCTTGGAGAGGTTTGGGCAGGGCAGCAGGTCAGAACACGGAGGTGGCGAAGGACTCGCTCAGCTCAGCAGTGTTTGCCTTTATTGATTGTGTTTAGAAGTTTTGGTAGTCTAACTAGACCTCTAGGAACAGCCATAAGCTGCTTCTCCATTTTTAATGTCCAGGCTGAGTCAGTTCTCCCTTGGAGGAGGGAGACAGCAACATCTGAAGTCTGATGTGCACCCTGCTCTTCCCTTTCCCTGGGGATTGCAGCTCTGGCACTCCAGGGAGGGCAGGGCAGAGCCAAGGCAGAGTCTTCCATTGCTCTTGGTTTAGTGTGAATGCCTGCTCTGGACTCACTCTGATTTGCACTGGAACAGTTGATGGTTACAGGAGGTTTGCAGAGCAGGGGGTGGCTCATCAGCACCTTTATTCCTTAGCCCAGACTGCAGATCAGACTCAGAATGTGCTCCTGGACAGGGGAGTGGGTTTCTCACAAACTCCCCAGCTAATTAGGCCCTGTAAACTCCTTGTCTTTAGTTAAATTAGCTGCTTGTAGAAAGAGTGAATACTTGTATTTCAGCTGCCTATGCTGATAGTTGATTCTGACTTGTTCCTAACTTTTTCTGGCAGGGGTATGCTTGCTTCCACGAGGCCTTCATTTGGAATGCTTGGTTTTTTTGTTTTGGTTTCTTTTTTTCCAGGAAAACCAAGAACTGATGGATATGTTGGTTTGTTTTGTTTTGTTTTTTTTTTATTTGAGCTTTATACAATGAATTGCTTCTAGTACTGATTGTCATTAAACTTGCAAAAATTAATTTGTATGTGTTAAAATCCAAAGCTGAAAAACACCCATTCAGTTATTGCAAGAAATAAATGCACTGGATTCTACTGGATCACCTGCTGCAGCTGTTGATTGCAATGCAGAGGGGCCAGGGTGGAGGGAAGGGCTGTGTCCCTGGTTCTCGGGGTGTGCGGGGAGCCCTGCCGGGCTGCTCCGGGGCTGTGCGGGTTCCCTCGGGGTGTGGATGGGTGCGGTGGGTGTGAGTTAATGCTCCCTGGAATGAATCACAGCCATAGAATGCCCCGCGTTAGAAGGGAGCCATAGGGCCGAGTGAGTCCCGCTCCTGCCCCTGCACAGCGCTCCCACCGTGCCCGTTCCGGGGGAGCCCGCCCAGTGCCCGAGCCCCGCTGCTGGAGGCGCCGCTCGCTGCCCGCTGGGTTCTGCCGGGGCCGGGGCGGGGCCCGGAGCGGCACCGAGCACCCCGGGCTGGGCCGGCCGGGCCCTCCCGGCCGCCGGGGGAGCTGCGCGGCCGGGCCGGCGCCTCCTCCGCCCGCCGGCGCTTCCCGTCCCTTCCCTTCCCGTCCCTCCCCGCTGCCGCTCCGGGAGGGGCAGGGCCGGGCTCCCTTCGCTTTCCCCGGCCCGCGCGGCCCGGCCGCGGCTGCCCCGGTGAGGAGCAGGTGAGGAGCGGGTGCGGCGGGGCCGGGCCGGGCCGGGCTGTCCCCCCGGGGCCGGGTCGGGCCAGGCAGGGCTGTTCTTCCGGGGCTGGTCGGGGTCGGGTTGTCCCCGGGGCCGGGCAGGGCTGTCCCCGGGACCGGGCCGGACTGGGCAGGGCTGTCCCCCCGGGGCCGGGCCGGGCTGGGCAGGGCTGTCCCCCCGCGCCGGGCCGGGGCGCAGCGGCGGCAGCGGCCGGAGCCGCCATGGCCGCGGGGAGCTGGGCCTGGAGCGCGGGTCGGGCCCGCAGCTCGGTCCCTGCTCCGGCGGCTGGAAATGAGCCCCGAGCCCTGGGCGAGCCGTCGGGCCCGGGACACCGGGGGGACTCTCACCCCCAGCCCGTGCTGACGGCGGTGCTGGTGAGTGTCCGCAGCAGCCCCAGGCCCGGTGCTCCCCTCAGCAGCGCCCGGCCCTGCCTTGAGCCCCGGGGGATGCTCGGGGAGCGGCTCCGCGGCCTCCGCGCTGCTCTGACCCCAAAGGTAACTCAGCAAATAAAGCCTCAAACTGGCTTGATTTCCCCGAATGTGGAGCTGAGATGCTCCACGAGTGCATCTACAAGATGCCTACGCGGGATTTGAACCTTTTTCTGATATTTTCAAACACAAATGGGACTGTTTCCTTGTTTGTGTTAGAGCACTGGACAAGAGCTACGGTTACTAATTAATTTCTCCCGCGTTTTTTGGGGGGTCTGTTTTCTTCCAAACATCAGTGAAATGTCCCTGTGTCACCTGTTCCATCTCCATATTTCATTACTTCCCTCCTTACACGGGGAGAGAAACACAGTTTGCTTTCTGACCTTTAAATATTCTATTGGGGATTTTTAAAAAATGTTATAAAGCTACCAATATTTTTTTCAACCTGCAAAATACCTTAATTATATTGCACATTGTTTTAGATTTTTTTTTTCTAAAGCTTAGCTGGGTTTTTCTGAAGTTTACTATGCTATAAAATAGCTGCCTCAGATCGATAATTTGAATTGGATCGTTAACTTGGTTGATGTTGCAGAGTGGTGGCAACTCTACAGAAAAGTTAAATGTCTTCAGAGGACAAGGAGGCTCAGGAGGACGAGCTGCTGGCTCTGGCCAGCATCTACGATGAGGATGAGTTTAAGAGAGCAGAGTCTGCCCAAGGAGGAGAAACAAGAATTTGTCTGGAGTTGCCTCAAGACTTCAAAGTTTTTGTGAGGGGTGAGTTGAGATGTTTTGTGTTATCCCAAGGGAGGCTTTACCAGCTCAGGTGGTTGCTGGGGAGTGACCTGAGGGAGCAGTGATGGGACAGAGCTGTGCCTCACCCTCTGCTGTGCTTGTTGGGGATTGTGTTTGAGCAGTTTAATCCTCATACACAGAACATCCTCAGTAAACTCTGACATCACAGATGAGTAGTAGCACTTCTTCAGAATAATTAACTTCATTTATTGGGTTTTTATTCCCCTGAGGATTTGTTTCCAGGCTCCTGGTTTGTGCAGAATCTGACATTTCACAGTGCTGCTGTTTAACTGCTTTAATCACAGACCTCCAACCCTTGACATTTTCCTGGACTGAGAGTTTTGTTATTTAGGGTGGAACAAATAGTTTTAACCCCAGAAATCCATCAAATTAACAGACATTGGGTGCTGTCAGAAACAGCAGCAGTTGGTTCATTTTCACTTTTCTGTTATTTCTCCTGTGCCTGGGTGGCCCTGGCTCAGGCAGCTCCACAGAGAATCTCCAGGGCAGTGGCTTCGAGTACTCCGTGAGCTTCCTGCCTCCCCTCGTGCTGAATTTCCAGCTCCCACCTGACTACCCATCGACCTCCCCGCCCGTGTTCACCCTCAGTGGGAAATGGCTCTCCCAGGCCCAGGTTTGCAGGGGATTTTTTACATTTTGACTGCTGAGTAAGTTAATAATTAGCAAAGTAAAAAAACAATGACGTTGCTTCAGTTGGCTCTTGTCTCTTGCTGGTTTTCATTTGATTACTGTTCTGAGGAGGGAAAACTTGTGTCTGTGAGAACTACTCTATTCAGCATAAAATCTGCTGAGTGTGAAATCAAAGTTTGCACTGAGGCCTGTGTGAGGGGAGGAGCGCAGTGAGGAGTTACAACCTTCCTGAACTCAGGAATTCTTTGTTCTTTCCCAGCTCAGCGCCCTTTGCAAGCACTTGGACAACGTGTGGGAAGAGAACCGAGGCTGTGTGGTGCTGTTTGCCTGGATGCAGTTTCTGAAGGAGGAAACACTGAATTACCTGAATATTTCATCGCCCTATGAGCTGAAAGTGTGCCCTCATGGGAAGGGGCAGGGCCGGACAGCAGCGGGGCCCCTCGAGGCTGGCAAGGACTCTGGGGGTGCCACGGGCTCTGCCACAGCCCAGGAGGAAACCGTGGATGCCAGGGCTGTGCAGGATGTGGAGTCCTTGTCCAGTCTGATCAGGGAGATCTTGGACTTTGACCAGGCCCAGAGGAGGAAGTGCTTTAACAGCAAGATGTACTCGTGCGGGATCTGCTTCTGTGAGAAGCTGGGCAGTGAGTGCATGCAGTTCCCCGAGTGCAGCCACGTGTACTGCAAGGCCTGCCTGAAGGACTACTTTGAGATCCAGATCAGGGATGGGCAGGTGCACTGCCTCAACTGCCCCGAGCCCAAGTGTTCTTCTGTGGCCACTCCAGGCCAGGTAATTCCCGTGCACAGGGGCTGGGAGCTCTGGAACCCAGCCTGAGTTCAGGGCCTGGCCCTGCATGCTGGGCATTGGCAGCCACAGAGTCATTTGGGGCAGAGAGGACCCCCAAGGTCACCAAGTTCAGCCTTTGACCCAGTCCCACCATGTCATGAAGTGCCACATCCTTGGGCACCTCCAGGGATGGGCACTCCAACCCTCCCTGGGCAGTGCCAGTGCCTGAGCCCCCTTTCCATGGGGAAATTCCTGCTGTGCCCACCCTGAGCCTGCCCTGAGCTCCTTTCCATGGGGAAATTCCTGCTGTGCCCACCCTGAGCCTCCCCTGGTCCAGCCTGAGGCCGTTCCCTCTCCTGTCCCCGTTCCATGGGAGCAGATCCTTGACTCCCTGTGACCTGCTGGAGAATCCAAAGTGGATTCATCCAATCTCTTGGTACCCTGTCAGTGACTTGCTGTTTGTTGCTGCAGCAGGCTCAGAATTACAGATGCAAGGAGTCAGGGAATCCCAGATGGGAAGGGACCTTAAAGCCCACCCAGTGCCATGGCAGGGACACCTCCCACTGTCCCAGGGTGCTCCAATGTCCGGCCTGGCCTTGGGCACTGCCAGGGATGCAGGGGCAGCCCCAGCTGCTGTGGGCACTGTGCCAGGGCCTGTGTGTGTGCGGGTGAGGATTTGCTCCCTTGTGCCAGGGCCTGTGTGTGTGCGGGTGAGGATTTGCTCCCTTGTGCCAGGGCCTGGGTGTGTGGGTGAGGATTTGCTCCCGTGTGCCAGGGTGTGTGTGGGTGAGGATTTGCTCCCTGGCTGTGTTGGCAGGTGAAGGAGCTGGTTGGGGAGGAGCTGTTTGCCCGCTATGACCGCCTGCTGCTGCAGTCCAGCCTGGACCTGATGGCTGACGTGGTGTACTGCCCCCGGCCCGGCTGCCAGACCCCCGTCATGCTGGAGCCCGGCTGCACCATGGGCATCTGCTCCTGCTGCAACTACGCCTTCTGCACCCTCTGCAAGATGACCTACCACGGGGTGTCCCCCTGCAAGGTCACTGCAGGTCTGTCACCTCCCCTGGGCTCCAGTTCACACCCACTCACTGCTAAACTGGGGTGGGAAATCCAGGGCTGGGCAAGGCAGCTCCTCACCCTGAGCTTTCTGCATTCCTTTGGGGCTGCTTGGGCTGGGGGAGTTTCTGCTGGCAATTAAATACTCCTTGGGTGAGACTCCTCAGCTCTGGAGCTCCCTAAACTGCTGCTTGTCAAATGCTGAGATGTCGCAGACATTTTTTCATAAAATCCTCTCTTTGGGATTTTTTCCTCTGCTGGGAGCTGAGGCCCCAGAAGAAGAATGTAAACAGCTGTTATCTGCTGCTGTGAAATGTAGCACGTGCCCTGTGATTGGCTCACGGGGACAGATTCCCTGAAGACAGAAGTTTGTTGTTCATTCTTTGCCTTCTATTCTTAGCTTAGCTCTCCTCTGCAGCTTCTCTCTTTATTCCTATTAGTATAGTAATAATGTATTATATATCATATATCAATAAATCCAGCCTTCTGATCAATCAGCAAGATTCTCTTCCTTCTCTCACCACAGCAACCCCACTCAGGGTGCTGTAATACTGAGAGGCTGTAGCAGGGGAAGAATTCCTTTATATTTTCAGTATTTTGTATTGCCAGAGTTAATACTGGAATCAGGTGGAAACTTCTCTCTCTAGCCTTAAAATCCTGTGAGAGAATTTCATTAAATATGGAGTCAGAAAAAGATATTTCCATTTTCAGTTTATCTTACATTGTTCTAATTCCAACAGGTCTCTGTTATAATAAAACAGTGTAAAACTGCTGGGTGTTGGGGCAGAGTGGTTTTAATAGTATCATCTTATATATTTTAATAGTTTTCTTGCTTTTTAATTCATGACATTATTGTTCTTTGAGAATCTTTCTGCTGCAATTAGCTGGACTTGTAAATCTAATATCTTACAAAAGCTGTCTGGTTTGGTTTGATTTTGCCCCCCAGAGAAATTAATGGAATTGAGGAATGAATATTTAGAAGCAGATGAGACAACTAAAAGATTTTTGGAACAACGCTATGGCAAGAGAGTGTTTCAGAAAGCCCTGGAGGAGATGGAGAGTGAGAAATGGCTGGTGAAGAACTCCAAGTCTTGTCCTTGCTGCAGGACCCCCATCGAGGTGAGTGAGGAGGGAAAGGCTGGGGATCATGGAGCAGAAAACCCACAGGGAGGCAGTTCTGGGTGTGTTGGAGCCTCTAGGGAGAGGAAATCTCTAGGAAATACTAAGAGAACTTTCCATTTCTGTGTGACATGGAAAAGGAGGTGGGGTGATATCTGTGCATCCCAAACAAACAGTGACTGGGGGTCAGGCTCCCACACTGAACAGATCCAGGCTGACTCTGGATCTACATGAATCCTTTTGTTTTCTTGGTGTTTCAGGCTACCTCTGGTTCACACTAGAGCTGGACATCAATCTAGCTTCAGAAAAATACAGATTTCCAGTATTTTTAGTATAATAACCAATTTGCAGTGCTGGGATGCCAGCTCCCAGTGCAGGTGTCAGAGTGTGGCTGTGCTCAGTGCCTGCTGTGCTTCTGGGGCTGCTGGCACAGGGGCACTGAGGCCTGCCACAGTGGGGCTCTGTTGTCACCATTTCTTGCTTTTTCCCCCAGAAACTGGATGGCTGTAACAAGATGACCTGCACAGGGTGCATGCAGTACTTCTGCTGGGTCTGCATGGGCTCCCTGTCCCGGGCCAACCCCTACCAGCACTTTGACGACCCCTCCTCGCCCTGCTTCAACAGGTGGGTGCTCAGGGACCTCCCCTGCTGGACACACATTGCTGCTGCTCCTCACAGCCTCTCCCACTTCTTACCTGAAACATGTAGCTGCAGTTTAAGGCACAGTTTCTCCTCTCAGATATTGGCACTAACAGTAAAAATCAGGAGTGATTCAGGATTTGGCTTTGCTTTTTTAAGAACTTTGGTTTTAAAATTCTGGAGGAGTCTTCTGAGTCTGTTCCTGATTTTTTTTGGTCAGGTCATGGCCTCACCCTTTCTGTGCTGAGTTTCCCTGAGTGTTTCCCTGGCAATGCTCAGGAGGGTTTGGGGAAGAGCTGCACTGAGGAGCTGCAGATTTGCCTGACATTGCCTTGGGACAGAGGTGCTGCTGTGGGACAGGTGACAGCAGGGGGACAATGGCAGCCTCTCTTGCCCCTTCCACAGGGCATGGATGCTGGTTTGTGATACTGAAAAAGCCAAGGGAACTTGCTGTACTGTTGTTGCATTTAGAGTGGTGCTTTTTAAACATATTTGACTTTTTTTATGCGCTGGTATCACTGATTTTCTGTCTTGCAGATTGTTTCAAGAAGTGCACATTGACAATGGGGAGTTCTGGGAAGGAGATGATGATCATTAGCTTCCTCCAGCACCAAAAGGTGAACAAACCAGAGACAGATGCTTTTTGTGTGTCCTTTGTTTGCTTTTACTTCCATTGTGTGACAGAAGAGTGGTAACTGCACTGCAGGACACACCTCAGAACCTATTGCCAAAACCAAAGGAGACCTTGTCCCCATCCTGGGATCAGGATCATCATGGAATGCCCAAACAAACATGTCCACTATTGAAGTCAGAAATTGGAAGACCATTGGAAAAATATATACCAAGAAGTGCCCCTTTTTTAAAAGCCAACAGACAAAACTGAAGCCTCAAATGCTGGAAGTATTTTGGGGGTTTCTTCTAGGGAGACTGACCCTTGGATCTTGAATATTGTGGGGTTTGGGGTGGTTTGCTGGAGCTGTAGTGCTCTCTCTGGGGCTGCTTGGACTGGGGGAGTTTTCTGATACAATACAGAAAATTGCTCCTGTATTCAGCAACAAAGTTTGCTGCTTTTATGAATTTCCTGATGTGCTTCTCTGGAAAGCAGCTCCTGGCTCTGTCACTGGTACTTTGTAATGACATTAAAGCTGATTATACCCAACCCTTCTTGTTGGCTGCTGTGCCTGAGCCTTTGCACCCCTGAGAGCTGGGGCAGAGAATGACCAATGGCCATTTCCAGGGTTTCTGTGGGGTTGGTGCTCCCTGTGTTGCTGTTGGATTCCCTCACGTTGCCTGTCCCTGTTTTGGCAGGGATGAGTGCCAAGGCAGTGAGCTGAGGATGTGCCCAGTGAGAGGGTGAAAAGTATCAGGAAGAGATGAACTTGAATTCTTCAAGATACTGACAATTACCTTGTGTTCTTAGTTGATGAAGTAATTTATTTTTTATTAACTCTTCATGTAAGAAATTTGATGGTTGATACTTTTGCTTCTGGACTCGATCCTTTCTTTCCACTGGTTTTGCACTTCAAATTACTGCAGCACCAAATTCTTTCCCCTAAAATCTCAGCAAGTGGTTTTGAGAGTATGAAGGTGATTACTGGAGGCAAACACTGATTTTTTTACAAATTTTTCCACTTGCAGAACGGTCTAAAAGTTTATTTGGAAACTAAAGCTGCATGTGCTGTGTTCAAGAGCAGTAGGGCCTGGATGGGAAGCTCTGGAGCTGAGACTCCTCAGGAACTGTGTGTGATCACAGCTCACTCAGTTCACATTAATGCATTTATCCTGGGCTGTGTGGCCAAAATGAGAGATGCTGCAGTTCCCTGTGCAGAGGAGGAGTCTGCACTCTTGGACCTGGCACAGAGATTAAAAAGGTGGAAGGAAGAGCAAATCTCACCTCAGCTGAATCTCTAGGTCAGTGTGTAGGAAAAGTCTATGGTGTGTATGGTTTGTTTTCCTGCACCTTTCACATGCACTAAATTCACTTTAAGATGGTAAAGAGTGTCCCTCTTTGTGTTCCTTGTGGCATGGATTTGGCAGCCCAGGTGTGCCCAGGTGTGCCCAGGTGCTCCTGGGGGTGGGACAGCCCAGAGCTCCCAGCTGGAGCTGGCAGGGATGGGTGCTGCTCATGGGATTCAATGCATGCACAGTGCCCTCCCACCCCGAGGGCCCTGCCAGCAAACACAGGGCAAGGAAGGGGGAGCAGCAGGAGCTCTTCCCACCAAACTGCCTCCAGGACAGCTTTGCTACATCAGCACTGAGACCCAGAACCAGACACAGTCAAATGTCACCATTAAAAAAATTAAAGACATTTAGTGGAGAAAGTTACATTACAGATCAATTTACAAAACTTCTGTATAAAGAAAATAAATGTTGCCCAGTTTTCTTGCCCCTCGTGTGAGAGCACTGGACAGAAATCAGGAGTCACATTTCAGGATTGGTGGGGTCTTGGCTGTTGTCCACCTGTGTGAGGTGTCTGTAATGAAACAGAGGCTGGAGCCAGTGGGAACAGAGTGTTTCCTTTGGGGCTGGTTTGGCTTCTCCTTAGAGAAACTGAAAATTGTGGAGAGAGCACCAGGCCTAGCAAACCATCCCTGGGGCTGACAGTGCCATCCTCAGTGCCTGAGCTGCACCCTGGCCCCTTGTGGGGGATGCTGCTGGAGCCTCTTCTGCTGAGGGGTCTCAGTCCAACATGTGGCCCCAAGCAGGGCTCACCAGGGCTTTATCCAGGCAGGTCTTGGCAAGGAGGGAGCCTTGGGGATCCTGTCCTGCAGCTCCCACAGTGAGTGGGGCTTTATCCTCTCCAGTGTGAGCACTGTGTCTCCACTCCCACCCCACTGTCCCTTCTCTTCTTCCCCCTGGCTCCATCTTCTTGCTGCCCTCTCCTGGCTGTGGGTGCTGCTCTGAGCTTTCCCTTCTCCAGCTGGACAATCCTCTTTTCCAGGATTCTAATGCAAGTGTTTCATGGAGGAGGAAGGAATAACAGAGATACTTGTCCTAATTGCAAGGAATACAGCCCAAAGTTATCACCCACTTGTTTCTGAAACATTGTACTTTGATTTATCCTCACATTTCAGTTCTGCAGCCTTCAGTCTGTGATTACAGCCAGTTCACAGATCAAACAATTCATTCTTCATTTCCTTCAGAGAATGAGTTGGTGGCAGAAGTTTGTGGAACACAGAACACTGGCTCCCATCCTCCTTTGGTTAATTAAGGCAGGTGTTTGGCATCTGTCTCTTTAATGGAGAGAAGGAACCACATGATCATTCTGCTAATTTAAGAACAAATATGAGATCAGTTTCTGCAGCAATTCCCTTTTGTCCCAGCTGTTTTCAGCAGCTGGTTCAGCACTGCCCCAGCACATTAATCACTGTATGGCTTCTTGGACTGGCTCCTCTCTGCTCCCATCTCCTTCATGCTGTACAGGGGCTCCACGAGCTTGTTGTGAACCATCATTAAACCTAATGGAGAGAGTCAAAAGGCAATTTAAATAGACATAATAAAGGAAAGTTCTCCTTCATTGGGTGCTAATGGAATTAGACATTACTGTTGTCCTTGTGCCTCTGCTCCCACACCAAGCATTAAGCATTTACCTTCACACATACTACTGTGATATATTTAAGGGATATACTCCTTTGGGAGTTACTTATCCAGCAATACCTCTGCAAAGCATGGCTTGTGGCTCCTAAAAGTGTAACAGAGCAGCTGCCTGGCCTGGTCAAACACTCACCTTTGAAGTACTTCACTGTTTTGACTTTGAGCTCCAGCGTGGCGTCCTCGTCGCACACGAACACGGTGTTGGGGTGCTGCTGGAAGGCCGACACCGTCCACATGTGGTTGACACCGTCCTCGATGGCTTTGTACAGAGCAAAGGCTTTGTGGGCTCCCGTGATCAGGATCATCACCTGCACCCCCAGACAGAGAGGGGCACTCAGGGAGAGCCCCCCACAGCCTGCCAAGCTGACAATGGGGACACCCCTGCCACCCTCCCCACAGCCACTTCTCTGTGCTCTGCTGCTGCTGCTCTGGCTGTTCAGCTCTCACTGAAATCACAGCCTGGGTCACTGCAGTGATCCTTTGGGCACCTGGACACAGATTTCACAAGTGTAGATCAAGAATAGACTCCAGTAAAAGTGGTCCCACACAGTTTTCATGACCTGCTGGTGTGACACCAAGTCTCCAGTTACTCTCCAGGTGAGATTCTAAGCAAAGACACCCTCCCAAACCTTCCTGGGCTGCTGCAGGGTTACACAAACACAGCAGAGAAGGAGCAAGAGCCTCTCCATGGTGTTGCAGGATGCCAGAGGACAGGAGGATCAGGCATTCTGTGGCAGGCATATCCTACACCAGAGGACACATGGCTGCGCCATAACCTTTGGCTGCTCCAGAGGAACTGCAGGAAGACACTTCTCATTTCCTCACCTCTCTGGCATCCATGACAGTGCCCACTCCAACTGTCAGAGCCATGGTGGGCACTTTGGAGAGGTCACCATCGAAGAACCTGGCATTGGCCAGGATGGTGTCCATGGCCAAGGTCTTCACTCGTGTCCTGGACACCAGACTGGAGCCCGGCTCGTTGAAGGCGATGTGACCGTCGGGGCCGATGCCTGCACAGGGACAGGGACAGGGACAGCACAGGGTCAGCTGTGGCAGCAGGGCCAGCAGCTCTCCCAGACAGTGCTCCTGGGAACACAGAGCTGAGAAAAACCCCTGCAGTTCCTGTGCTCCAGCTCAGATTTGTGTCTGCTAGGAACAACCAGGCAATGCCCTGATTGCACTGGGACAATGACAGACAAAGGAGGTGGCAGAACCTTAGGGCAAACTGATGGGAAGAGCTTGTGTGGGAAAAGCCACTCCCAGCAGTTTCCTGTTGCCACTGACAATTGATAAATCCCTCACATTTGTACAGTCCTGGCCCTTCCCACACTTCCTGCACAATTCACTGACTGCACTAAAGACCCAAAGCTGGCAGTGGTGGGTGGGGAGACAAAGCTGCCAGGACACTGCAGTGCCCAGGGCCATGGGCTGTGGGTGGATTTCACTGCAAATGCACTGAAAGTGAACAATCCTGGTAATAAATGAGAGCTGGGGAGGACAGGCACAGCTTTGGGACAGGGTTTAGAGGCTGCTCCTCTCGGGTTCTCACCTCCAACAAACAGCTCGATGCCTCCAGCTGCTTTGATTTTCTCCTCAAATGCATCACACTCTGCCTGGAGATCAGGGGCGTTTCCATCCAAGATGTGGACGTTTTCTGGTGAGATGTCAATGTGCTTGAAGAAGTTATTCCACATGAAGGAATGGTAACTCTCTGGGTGATCCCTCGGGAGGCCTGGGAACAGAACACACAGGACTGAAGCCAAATGGAACAGTGTCACCCATAACAAATCACTTCCACAGCCTGCAGTGGCTTGGTGACAGAGCACTGCTCTCTCTGTCCTTTGTCACACCTTCAGCCTTCAGAATTGTTTCTATTTCCCTAAATACCAGAATTAAAATCAGCTCCTGTAAGACACATGCCCACATTAATATACAACAGATGTTCAAAAAGCAGGTGTGTGCTGTGCCTCATCTGTCAGTACCTTTCCAGCTCTTTTCCCATTTCATATGCAATCTGTAAGAATTATTTAAAAACTGTGCAGAAGCCTGGGGAATAATAATTATTATATAATTATTGCATATTTACCCCTCTTGAATGCTGTAAACCCACACTGCACTGCTTATTCCCTAATGCTGCTTGACTGGGGTTATTCACAGAAAAAACCCTCTTGACCAGGATAAAATTATCATTAGCAAATATTTAGCTTGTATGTTTTTCACCTTTGGATCTATTTCTTCTGAGGAGACTGTTTCACCATGACTGCAGCAATGGCAGTTCTTTGCTGTCTCAGCAGGAGATACCTGAGGGCACTCAGAGGACACACCTGTCTTTGTAAGGGACCTTTGTGAGCCCCGAGCAAAGGTGGAAGGTAAAGCTGCATGCTGAGCCTGCAGTGATAAGCTGTTCTTGCCTGCTCAGTGCCTGAGGGCAGCTAACACACAGCACTGTCTGCAATAGTCTGTGCAATACTGGGCAACACCAGCATCCAGTTTGTCCACACGTTTCCAAACCTATTGAAAAATTTCAAATTTCTTCCAGAGGTTTTCAAATTGTCCCCCTTCACCAATTCCCTGGAGGTGTTTAAGGAAAGAGTGGATGTGGCACTCAGAGCCATGGTTCAGCTGACACCGTGGTGTGGGGTCACAGGCTGGACCCAATATCTCAGAGCTCTTTTCCATCCTAACTGGTGCTGTAACTCTGTGAACGCTGATGCTGTAACTGTGAATGTTGATGCTGTAACTCTGTGAAATATTGTGCTGTAACTCTGTGAGTGTTGATGCTGTAACTCTGTGAATGTTGATGCTGTAACTCTGTAAATGCTGGTGCTGTAGCTCTGTGAAATATTGGTGCTGTAACTCTGTGAGTGTTGATGCTGTAACTCTGTGAATGTTGATGCTGTAACTCTGTGAAATATTGGTGCTGTAACTCTGTGAGTGTTGATGCTGTAACTCTGTGAAATATTGGTGCTGTAACTCTGTGAATGTTGATGCTGTAACTCTGCGAATGTTGTCCCTCTTACCTGCACAGGTGGATTTTGGGCACCGCCAGGCTCTGCCGGGGTAAGGGCCCAGCAGCTCCCTATGGGCAGGGACAAAGGCGACAGGACAGGCGGCTGCGGCACTCACCCACGTACTCGTCCATGTTGAAGGTCTTCACGTACTTGAAGGAGAGGTCCCCGTTGCGGCAGTACTCCACCAGCTTGCTGTAGCAGCCCAGGGGGGTGCTGCCTGCGGGGAGCGGCCGCCTCAGCCGGGGCAGGGCCCGCGCTCGGCCCCGGCCCGGCCGCCCCCCGGCACCCACCTGTGGGCAGCCCCAGCGTGAAGAAGCGCCCGGGGCCGGGCCCGAACTGCACGATGCGGTTGCGGATGTACTTGGCCGCCCACTCGCTGGCCTGCGAGTAATTCTCCAGGATGATGAGCTTCATGCTGAGGCCGCCCGGGACCGCCGCTGCCTTGGCCGGGGATCGCCGCCGCCTCCCGGGATCGCCGCCCCTGTGCCGATCAGCCGTGCTCGGGATCGCCGCCCCTGTTCGGATCGGCCCTGCCCGCAGCCTCCGCTTCCTGCCGGCTCGCCCTGCCCGGGATCACTTCCGCGGAGGGCGGGGAGCGCCGGGCCCGGCCCCGCGGGAGGAACCGGGGCAGGCCCGGAGCGGAGCGGCCGAACGGGGCGCACCGGGAGCTGCGGCTGCCCGGCGCTGCTCGGTGAGTGTCACCGCCCTGCCAGGCAAAGCTGTGGGAGGCAGTGTTTCCTCCAGATACGTTAAAACGGCCCTAAATATCTTGGTGTGGTTCTGCTGGAGTGTCACCATCACAGCAGGCATCCACCCGGCTCTGTCCTTCAGCTTTTCAGCCCTAAAGCGAAGCTCCCAGCCTTGTCCCACCAAAACGAGCTGTTCTCACACTTGAACTGTTCTGTAGGGACTCACTTTGGGACAGGTTGGGAGATGGAGAGACTATGATCTGTCTGTCCTTGCTCCTGGCACAGAGGTATCCCCAAAACACCTTCCTGCTGGTGCTCCAGAGTTCAAGCTCTCATGGAAATGCAGCTGACCTCTCCTTGCACAGGCTTGGTTCATTGTTGGGATACAAAGCTCTTACTTCAAAGTTAGACCGACATTCAATTTCATCAGAAGGAAGAATGAGCTACAAATTGCTTTGCTGGGATCCAGCCCATGCAGTTACTTTTCATTTTAATAATTTAAATGACCTGGCTAGAACCAGCGCTCCTGGTATTGTCTCATCCTGGGTTGCCCGTGGGAATGATGGGTGTGGCGGGCTGTGGGCACACACGGGAAGAGTTTTAGGCCACAGAGACGAAATAAATTCCATGGGCAGGTGTTTCCATAGCAGTGTCAGCCCACGGGCAGGTCTCTCGGTGCCCGGTGTTGGGTGAGGAGCTGCAGCAGCGGCATTCCCGGCTCTCCCGCAGGGCAGGGCAGGGCAGCCTGGGCTCTGGCTCGGTGGGACACAGCTCTGCGTTTGTGCCACCGGAGCCATTTCGGTGCGGCAGAGCCGTGGGTTCCCCGGGCACCGGCAGGAATCACGGCAGCGGAGGGTTCAGCACCGAGGCTAACCGGGGGCTGTGAGGGGACGGGGACCCGGCTGAGCTCTGGACCCTTCCCACGCCGGAGCTGCTTATCCAGGATGTGCCGGCACCAAGGACACCTGGTGAGCGCATCTGGACACACACCTGGGAGCTCCCACATCGCCCCTGCTGTGGCACAACCGCGGCTTCTGGTGAGCAAAGCCAAAACTGCTGCAGGGCTGGGCAGGGAGAGAGCCCCGGCACCGCCGCTCCCCACAGAGCCCTCGGTTACCCTGGAAACCAGCGCTCGGAAATTTGGGAAAAGCAAATTCTGGAGGCACAGCCCGCATAGGAATTGATGGCAGGGGCACCACGGCGGTGAGCTCCAGGCCACAGCCGGGGTGACCTGCGGGTTGTGGGCTTTGTCTGCCCTCGGAGCGGCTTGGGCATCATCTCCTCATCCCCTGCTCCACCTACCCTGCCCCGGCTCTCCTGGGACGAGTGGAGCGCTGCTGCCTTTGGTGCCGGCCTTGCAGCCCCCCAGCTGCTCTTGTGGGGATGGGGTCCGTGAAATCTGAGTGTTGGAGGGCTCTGACTGCTCAGGTGTGGCTTTCACCTTCCCTGCCAGTGGCTTGGACAGCTGCGGTGCACAAAGATGCAGGAGGGCCTGACAGCTCCCCGTAAATCCAAACGTGTTTTGGTGAAAGCAGAAGCTGCAGCGGGGCCGGGCAGGTGCCCCCGCGCTGCCCACACCCAGCACATCCTGAGGATCCTCAGCTCCTTCCACCCCGAGCTGCTCCGGGGCCGGGCTGTGCGTGTGACTCTGCTGGGTATTTTTAGGTATGATAATTTCTGCCCGTTATTGTTCCTGCATTTACAGCGAGCTGTTCCCATGCTGAACAACTTCCTGGTGTCTCAACAGGCTGATTTTCCTTCCTTGCAAAAGCAGCAGATGGAAGGAAACAAACACTTCTCTTCAGGAGAAGCTGGGGTTTAATGGGGAGCTCTTAGAAACCCAGCATTTTCTTTTGCCCCACCTTGAAGGGATCAGAGTCAGCAGTGCTCAGAGACCAGGGCTTTTGCTATTGGGAACTGCTTGGGAGCACTGGGATTCTTTTCCTGAAACAGCAACAATTAAAAAATTATCTCCTCTCTCCAAATCCTGTAATTAAAGAGTCTTTTTAATATCCACCATCAGTCACCTCTTTCCTGCTCCAGCATGTTCCATTTACCTTCTGACCCCAATTTATAAGAAAAGGAGATATAATAGATCTGGAGGGCAGCTGCTCTTTCCTGCAAGCCCTACTTGCATCTTAGCTCTCCCAACAGCACCCAAATCCTAATTAGGATTTTTTGGGGTCACAACAAGCCTATGGGTAGGGCAATGCATGAACAGGCTGCTGTGGAGAGCACCCATGCCAGTCCCTTTCCATTTTGCAGGTGATGTTGCCATGACAAAGCTGTCAGGACCTCACTCCTCAGCAGGTTCAAAACTGACAGCCTGAGCAGTAAGGGATTTAATCTGGATAGCAAGGTTAAATTAACTGTTGGTTAATTGTGATTTCTCCAGTAGGATGAAGAAACAACAGAGCAACAAAGGGCACTGGTGGAATCAGTGAGTGGGGCCCTGAGGTCAGGCTGGGCTGAGCTGGCTGTGCTGTGTGGAGGCAATTTGGAGCTCAGCTCTGCTTGCCCCATGTCCCATCCTGCACAACTCACTGCATCCTCCATATCTGCCCCTCAGTTCTGCTGCTGGGTTTCAGAGGAAGAGAGCTCCCATTGGGAAACTCTTCCAATTCAATGGCACTGTTGTTTTCATTCCTCCTCCTCACAATACTCGTGGCTTATGGAGCCGTAGTTTTCCACCCTGGTGAGCAAGGCACTGCTCCCGCCCGGCTGTGGGACGTGTGGCTGTGCTCGCTGGGGCTCTCCTCGTTCCAGCAGACCCCGGGTGACCCTGTGGCTCTTGTTGTTGTGACAAACACTGAAATTGCAGCTGCCTGCTGTCCAGAACCCCTTGGGGAGCCCACACCTGCAGAATCTGCTGCTTCCCAGGCAGTGGGGCAGCTCCCTGGGCAGGGGCTGCCACAGAGCCACGGAATGGTTTGGGTGGGAAGGGACCTTAAGATTGTCCAGTTTCACCCCTGCCATGAGCATTCCACCATCCCAGGTGGCTCCAAGCCCAATCCAACCCGGCCTTAGACACTTCCAGAGATGGGCCAGCCACAGTTTGGCTTTTTTGGGCAAAAAGATCAAAGATGATTCAAATACAAGATGATCCCAAGCACAAAAAGTCTTTGTGGCCAAGTGATATTTTGGGGAGGAGTATCTATTAGACAGCATTTATTAATCCTTAACAAATCTCTCCAGCTTAATTATATAATTCTAATTCAGGATGTTATTCCACAGTGGGAAATGACATCTATGGATATTCAAACCCTGTGATTCCAATTCTTGCACATGGAGTGTTTCTGCCTCCAGGGACTCAGGACTACTTTCAAATTGATGGCAAAATGTTTCAGTCATGTGAACATTTTGATTTTTTTTAATTGGGTAATTTAGCACTAAAAGGTTAGAAGAAAGATCTAGCTTTAATGTCCTGCTCAGTTCTTACAGTTTAGCTTACACACCCTGCTTTTGAGGTTTATTATTTAGCTTTTAGTATTCAATATTTATTACAAAGTGCAGATTAAAAGTGTTCTCTTTATTGCTTAGCTGTACACAATAATTAAAGGAACACATGTAGAGCTCCAAGATTTCAGAGGACTCACTCCACTACTTGTCATACTTTCAATTGCTTTCAAATACTTTCGCAGCACATCCCGTACGGAAATCACTACAATCAATGACTTCAAGCTTCAAGTGTCTCTTGGGAGAAAAGACATTTTGTACTGGGGAAAAAGACAAAAAACACAGAGGCATGAAGTGATTTGCCTCAAACCACTTGGGAAATGAAAGCAGAACCAGTCATGTGCTGTAACCACAGCATCATCTTTCTACTGAGCTTCCCCACCTTAGAAAATAAAAATAAATACAGGGAGAGAAGCTGGAAGGAATTGCCCTTACCTCTCTGGAGTCAGTCATGCTCAGACTAGATGGACTAATTAGCCTGTGATTTGCCTCCACTGGCCCCAAAATGGCTTTGGCACAAATGGTTTCACCATTTCTCCAGGATACATTCCAGCATCTTCTCTGAGGACATGCACAGGTTGCATCTTATTTTAATCTCTGTGTTGTCCAAGTCAATCACTGTGCAGCTAATTACCACTGCTGCTGCAGCCTTACTTAGGGGTGTAATCCCACCTCAGCAGCGAGTAAATCCGTGCATGTCATCAGGACAGCTCCTCACTGCAGGGAAATTCTCAGTGCAAATCGAGAGTCTTGTGGAAAGGTGAAACCAGAGTCTGTCAGTGCCTGCAGCTCTTGTTCCAGCTCCTTCAAAGGCATCTGTGTTGCAAGAACCCTGCCTCGTCCTTGTGTCTCCAGCATTTCTCAGGAGTCACTCTTTGAGGTTATTCGTCGCTAAAATCCTTCATGGTTCCTGCCTCTCCTCCGGCATGAGAACTGGGATGTCCATTCATCTCACTAAGACATCGATGAACTCCCTACCCCTCAAAGGCAAAACACAGGGAGAAAAGCATCCAGGCTGATTATGGTAGGGAATAATGAGCACTGAGGCCTGTATTTATGACTGAGTGTGCAGTTCAAAACCATGTCCTCGGGCTTCAGTGCTTGCAACTCTCTGAATTTGCAGTTTGGAATCCCAGGGGGGCTGATTCAGCCTTCCTCATCCTAAAGCTGATATATTTAAATCTCATCCACCTTAGGGATTGATGTGGGTAATTTTCTGCAAGCCTGACTAGAGCTGAACCACGCATATAGAAAACAAATGTTACACAAGCTGAGAAGTGTTTTGGCCAATGTAACACTGAAGAACTCGAAATAAACCAACTTCTCTCACTGCGTGGTTTCCTACACGTGCTCCTTTTGGAAGGAGGGAGCTCAACACCATCTGCTCCCTGTGGATATGAAAGAGCTGATGGCCAACACCTCGTGTTTGGTGCAGCTGCCCTGTTCCCTGCCCGCATGGTGGGACAGGGATGGCTGGAGTGTGACCCAGGCTGGGTCAGTGTGGCTCACACAGGGCTGGTTCCTCAATGCTGGCTCTGCTGTGTGTCCCTGCTGAGGCAGCATGGCTTTACATCAATTTCCTGACTCCCTAGGTTTCACTAACACATCCCATGGCAGCTTCCACTCTGAAAATTATACTTGAGTTCACAATGTACAGGGACTGTCCCCTGTGCTGGCACTGCTGAGGTGACACTGAGTGCTGTGTCCAGTTCTGGGCCCCTCATGGTGGGAGAGACATTGAGGGGCTGGAGCATGTCCAGAGAAGGGAATGGAGCTGGGAACAGGGCTGGAGAGTTCCTGAGGGAGCTGGGAAGGGGCTCAGCCTGGAGCAAAGGAGGCTCAGGGGGCTCTTGTGGCTCTGCACAGCTCCTGCCAGGAGGGCACAGCCAGGTGGGCATCCAGGGTGAGAGGGAACGGCCTCAGGCTGGGCCAGGGCAGGCTCAGGGTGGGCACAGCAGGAATTTCCCCATGGAAAGGGGGCTCAGGGCAGGCTCAGGGTGGGCACAGCAGGAATTTCCCCATGGAAAGGGGGCTCAGGCACTGGAACTGCCCAGGGAGGGTTGGAGTGCCCATCCCTGGAAGGGCTGGAGGTGGCACTCGGTGCTCTGGGCCGGGGACAGGGTGGCCATCGGGCCCAGCCTGCACTCGCTGCTGTTGCGGGTGTCTCCCAGCCCCGGTGTTTCTGTGATTCCGCGGCCGTTCCAGGAGCGCTGCTCGCGGCCCGGGGCGGCTCCGGCGGCGGGCGGGGCGGGAGGCGGCGCGGCCGAGCGTGACGGGGAGGGCGGGAGCGAGCGGAGCCCGCAGCGAGCAGCGACCGGGCCGCCGCCGCCTCCGCCTGCGCAGCGCCCGCACCGACCCCGCAGCGCCATGGCGGCCGCGGCCGCCGAGCCCAGCACCGGCCGCTACCAGCAGGTGAGGGGCGGCGGGGCCGGGCCAGGCGGCTACCGGGGCGGCGGGGCCGGGAGCGGGGCCTGCGCTGGCGGCAGCGCCCGGGGCGGAGGCCGCGGGTCCCCGGGGGGTCAGGCCGGGCTCGGCCGCGGAGCCGCTCCCGGCCGGCCGGGGCTGGGTGTGCCCGCGGCCGGGGTTTGCCCAGTCCCGGGGCCGGTGTTTGCTCTGTCCTGGGGCCGGGTGTTTGCCCAGTGCCGGGGCCGGGTGTGTCCGGGGCCGGGGTTTGCCCAGTCCCGGGCCGACCTTGGCGCAGGGCGCTGACCCCGCCGCTCGTTCCCCCCCACGGCAGCGACCCCCCTGCCGGGGAACGGTCTCGTTCCGCAGCGTCCCGAGGTCACCGTTAGTTTTCTTCCATCTTTTACGCGTGGATTCCCTCTAGGCCAGGGGCTGGCCTTAAAGAGCTCCCTGGGGAATTCGGGTCGTTCGTCTCTTCCTGCCTCCCGTTTGTCTGCGCTAGCGGCCCCACGGAAAGGGCCGGGTGTCGGCTGGGCCCCCCGGTGTGACCCAGTTCTGCCTTTCCCACATCAGACATGGAGAATTCTTTACTTAGAGTAATGGAGAAATCCCTCAAAACAGCAGACAGCTCGCTCCTGCTGAAGCCAGGCTTTCCCAAGGAATCGCTGTGTTGTGACTTTTCCTGGGTAGCATTCCCGGCGTGGGTAGGCTCCTGCTCGGCACAGTTCGAGATGCACCCTCCCATGGGATGGAGTACTTGTCTCGTCTGACAGCTGCAGGTCTCCGTGTTTTTGCATACTGGAAATGGAGAAGTTAAGCAAAACTTGGGCTTTTTTTTTTCTTTTGTTCAGTGCTAAACTGATGTGCTCACTTACAATGACAAATCTCCTTGTGTTGTTCTGGGACCTGCTAGGGACCCCTAACCAGGTCTCTGCAATAATCGCCTTTCCTGGCAGAGTCCTGCTGGTGGTGTTGACCCCAACAAGTGCCTTCACAAAAGCCTTTTCCCCAGGGATGTGCAGCGTGTGCCATCACCCAGAGCAGTGGGGATGGGTGACACAATCCCTGAAGGACCCTGCTGCCCGCTGTGGTGTTACCTGGCCGATGCACACACTCCTGGTTCCCCCAGAGCGGTGTGTAAAGCTGTGGTTTGCCCTCTCAGGTTTGCCCGCTCAGTGCTGTGTCTGCTCACACCTCGGGCAGAGCCAGGGCAGACTCATCTCGCAGCCCTGCAGAGATTAGGGAGCCAGGCTGTGCCAGAGGATTTGCACTGCTAAAGACAAGCACATAATGGAGGCCTGTGGAGCCACTGGTTTCACTGGAGTGAGAGGCAGATTCTCGCATGCAAATGTATTTACTTTTGTGCAGCTGTTTAGAAATTTCTCCTCTTTCCTTGCCCTCTGCCAGAACCCAGGTGTTCCCATTGTGAAGTGTGTTATTACTGAACTGGCTCCTAATGCTTGTGTTGCTTCAAAACCCTGCAAGCTGTGGAGATGCACTTGGGATTTAGACAGAGAGGATGAGGGAGTGGGAGAGTCTCTGTAGCATTGAATGTGTCAATTTCCCCCCCATATTTTGAAACTTATTGTGTGTGGGAATGTACAATAATGAATATACCATGTGCCAAGGAGGAGAGGCTGCTAGTGAAGTGATAACTGCAAGGGCTAGAGAGAATACAGGACCTAGTCAGTGGAGGTAGCCTGGAGAAATTCACAACAAGCTCATTTAATCCTTTAAATTATTGGATTATGAGTCAGTGGAGGAATTTTTAAAGCTTGATCTTTTTGGTTATGGGGGTAATGCATTAATGGATTTGGTTATGCAGGTAGGTGGTTCCTGTCCTGGTAAATGTAACTGACTGTCCAAGTGTGCCAGGGACGTGTAACCCTCACTCTGGGATGGGTTCCTGATGTATCCCTGTGTATGTGGGAACAGCCCTGAGGCGTGGGCACTGTGGAACCTGTACAATATTTGTAGGATTCCTCAAGTGTCTGCATTTTCAGGAAAAAAAGGTGAGGGTTGGTGACCACGATCTGCGCACAACAGAACTCGATACCCCAGTTTGAGGCCTGTGTGTTTCCTCTCCTCTCCCAGCCCTCCTCAGCCTCGCAGGTGGGATGTGGGAAGGTGGGGATGTGGGCTGTGCTCCACCAGCAGCCTCTCTGTTCCCTGCAGACTCCCAGCACCGTGGGCACTGTGCAAGGGGCGTGCTCTGATTGATTTTCCAGTGCCAACTTCCTTTGTTCAGGCAGGAGATGATCTGATGAAAAGCAGCTTGCAGTGGTGCCTCTGGGCACTGTGAGTCTGAGCTCAGCGCTGAGGAGGTGCAGCTCCATGTGAGATAAAATTGAAGCTCTGGAGAAGGGATTTCAGCCTCCCCACCCCTCCATGGGCAGCAGGGCTGGGACTGCTGGATTTGGATCCTCCTCTGCAGGCCAGGTGCTGGGGCTGTGCTGCTGGAGGTGGGAATGGAGAGGATTGGGAAGAAGGAGAGAGCTGCAGCCCGCCCTGGTGCTGTTATTGCAGGCACTGCTGTGTCCCCAAAAAGGGACACCGAGAGGCTGTTGTCATTTCAATCTGCCTTTGGGAAAGTTATACGGGGATGTTGTTGGGATTAGTGGGCTTAAAGCCTTCCCAGCATAACCCTGGATTGAGAGTTCAGTTGGCAGAACTGTGTTTCATCCTTGGGGTAGAAATTACCCTCCATTCTGGAAAAAATAGCCCATCTTTAACAGGTTTATTTACACTCTGTGTTTTCCAGGCATGCTTTGCACTTGGAGCATTCGAAAATACATGTGAGGTGTATGAGTAATGTAAACCCACCTAGGAAATGGTGGGAGTGTTAAATAATGAAGATGTATTCCTTTTTAAGTGCTGTGTCTTCCTGTTCCACTTGTTGAAGGTTTACATGGATCATGAATCATTCCATGAAGGGAGGTGTCAATGGGAAAAATAACCAAGAAAGATTTTTCCATTTGTTTGGTTTTTGTTCTGTGAAAACTGTAGAAGAAATACATTGCTGGAAAAAGAATGGGAATAGAGTTTAAATCCATGAAGAACAACAATGCTTCTTTAATATCTGGAGAGGCTGGAGGGGAACAGGAAGGCAGATATCAGCTGCTGCCTTGTGTGTACCTTGAGCTTGTGTTTAATTTTGCAGCTGAAATGGGCACACAGCTTGAAACTAAAAAATGAGAACATCCCAAATCTTTTCATGTCAGCAGTTGGAATCAGAAATGTCAGAGACTGTTTCCTCAGTGAGGTTCTTGCAGTGTGCAAGATGTGCTGGCTAAAGATAAGAATGCTAAGAAAAGTTGCAGGGTAGGTTGTTTGCATATTTATTTATATATTTTATTTGTAAGCAGAATAGGAGATGCCACTGACATAAACCCAGTAAAATTAGAAAAACTGCAGAGTAAAATTGTGCAGCCTCTGCTCCGAGGTTGTGCTGGAGCTGCCCCATGTCCAGCCTCAGCTGTGCTGAGGTGACCAAAATCTGATTATTTTCCTCTGAAACATCCACCTCTGCAGGCAGCAGTACCTGTCAGGTAACCTTGCAAGGGTTTAGTGATTCTGTGTGCAAAAGTTTTTATAGAATTTAAATAATTCTGTCCCTAAAAATCAAAGGATGTGGGAAAGGCAGGGAAACAGCAGCACTCCAGTGTCATCTCACAGCTTGTGCAGCAGGAGAAAATAGCTTTGCATGCAGACTTTGAAATGCAATATTATGTCAGGCATCAGGATGGTGTGGAGCTCTGAGTTGGGCTTTTTTAGTGACTTTTCTCTCCTGACTAAAATCCAGTGGGGCTCAGTAACCCCTTTGGGAACCCTTGAGGGCTGTGGGTTGTACAGTGCTCCCAGGAGATGAGCAACCTTCTCCTGTGGGTTTGGCATCATGACTTAGAGGTGACCATACAGAATGCCAGGATCAAAAGTTCTGTATGTGTGTTTGTGTGTGAATTCTGATCCTTTGTCATGGGGGCGAGTGAGCAAAATTCAGTATTAATGACCATCCAATCATTCTGCTCCTGCCTGTTGTGAGATATCCAAATTTGATCTATGGTGGCACAATGGGATTTTTTTCCCATGGAAGATACTTGACCTTCTTCATATGACCATTTAAAAAACATGATATTTTAAAATGCTTAGAAGTCTTACTGGAATACCCTAATGTCCAGAAAAATAGTAATTGGTTCTAAATATTATGAGAAGGCTTTATGCTTTAAGTGTGGAAAATTTAATTACAGCTATCCAAGATTAAAACCTAATTTTTCCATAATAAGACCTTGATCTCTCCAGTCTGAGGCCAGTGTGTGGCACAGGTTTGTGCTGGCCCAAATGTTTCCAGTCTGTCCAGACCAGTCTAACTCCCTGTTTGAACAGAAATGATGAATTAGAGCAGCTTGTTTCCCAGGACTGAGGAGCATTTCTGTGGTGTCAGGCCCTTGGCTGCAGTGAGTCAGAGGACAGCACCCTCCTGAGCCCAGGTTGTATTTTATGGACATGAAATAGGTTTTGGTTTGTGTTTTTGCCTTTTGGTGGCTCATAGGGCTGTTGCCATCACCCTCTGATGTGGGTGCTGCTGCTCTGTGTGTGCCCTCTGGGTGCCAGGGAGCTCCAGGTGCCCTTGGGGAGGGGGGCACAGTTCTCAGTCCTTGTTAAAAGAGAGGAATCTCAGAATCTCAGAGTCACTGTTTGGAGAAACCGAGTCCCAGCTGTGCCCCATGCCCAGCCCAGAGCACTCAGTGCCACCTCCAGGTGCCACCTGCAGGGATGGGCACTCCAATGCCCCTGGGCACCCTTTCCATGGGGAAATCCTGGGCTTGGCACAGGTAAGGAGCTCACTCCCAGGGTTGGGCTCTGCTCAGGGCAGCAGCAGCAGCATCTCCTGGCTTGGCACAGGTGCCACATGTGCCACCTGAGAGCTGCCCAGCACACCTGTGCCCCTGCAGGGGCTGGGCAGATACTCAGGGCTGTTCCTGCCCCAGGAAATGGGAAATGGGCTGGCAGAGCCTGCAGGAGAAAACAGTGATTTGCTCATCAGGGAGAGGGTGAAGGGAGTGGGCTGGCTTGTCTGCTAGCTTATCATTATTCCTGCTGGTTAATAAGCTGATGTTAACTTGCAGAAATTTGCAACAACATCGAGCAAAAGGCAGGATTTTAAATTAGGGTGTGTTTAATTAAGTAAAGCAAAAGTCAGTAAAAATGACTCCTGTTCAGAGTTGGCAGTGACTTTAATTTACTTCCAAAAGGCTGAAGATATGTAATGATATGGGATCTATTGCTAAGGCTAAGCTTGTAGTAATGCTGGTTTAGTGTAGTGATGCTCATTTGGTGTAAAGAATATTTACATGCAGCCTCAGAACTTGGCAAAGGGGAGTTAAAAAATAAAGATTCAAAACTATGTGAGCAGCCCATATGCTGAGTTTAGGAAATTTGGAAGAATTAACCAATATATTTATTGGAAATGTTTTTTTTTTTTCCAAGTTTAGATGGAAACATTTCCAAACAGCTTGGAAGATTTCAACTTTGTGTTGCTGTGCTATGTATTTACATGGGATGGGTCTTGATCAAGGCAAGTGGCAACCAGAGGTGATGTCCTGCTCAGTGCCAGGCTTCTGATGATGGATGTTTTGGAAAATAATTATCCCTGGGTATTCTATCAGTTAACTTTCTGTTGGTTTAGCAGTCTGGTGAAAAAATCCCAGCCAAGCTGTTGTTTCAATAACTGCATGCATGGCTGTAAAGACTCTCTTATTTCTTTATGCCACGAATAGCAGAACCTTGCCTGAAAAGCTAAAATCCATCAGTGAACCTAGGAAGGAATTATCCCATGGCCTCAGCAGAGCAGACTGAAGCCAGACCTGGATTTCAGCAGCTCTCTGGGTTCTGGGCCTCGGGGGAATCTCTGGGAGTCCATACCTGGAGCTGTGCAGGGCAGGTGGGAGCTGTGCAGGCCAGGCCTGATGAGTCATTGTTCCTGTCACATGAACCTCCCTGCTCTGCTAATAGGCACTTAGTTGAATTTTAGATGCCTGGAATCATTAAAAAGGCTGGAAGGCATTTGTGTACCTTGTCCATTAGAAGAAAAATATGTTTTCTATAGCTGTAACCTCCTACAGCCTCGAGCCCAACTTCAGAAAGTAGCTGCATTTTTTGTGCCATTATCCATTGCCTGAATTGGGGTGTTTGAAGGCAGCAGTGAACTCAGCTGCTTTCTCCCACGTGACATTGGTGGAAGAACATGTATTTCTTTTTACTATTGAAAGAAGAACCAGTGGTAGGAGTTAATATTCCACTCAATATCTGTGTCCTCTTTTGTTTCATTTCTTCCAGTGTTGTCACATGTGGTGCTTTCCTTCCCCCTGCCTGGTGACTGTGCTCTCAGGCTGTACCTGCCTCCTTTCCTACAGGCATGAGGGGTTGAATTTGTGCCACCCCCTCACCTGGAGAGCAGGTGACAAAGGGCAGGTGGAATCCAGGGTGTCCCAGCTGTGACAGAGCCTTTCCTCCTGTCAATAGACCAGGTCCTGCACCAGCAGAGGGAGAAAAGAAGTGCTGAATTTTCATATTTTCATGGATAGACTGACAACAAGCATGGTGGAGCATTTTCTGAGAATTCATAAACTACATAGCTGGGGAAATCATGGAGTCAGAATGGTTTGGGTTGGGATGACTTTAAAGATCATATTTTTAATGTATTTTTACCCCTGTCCTGTCCACGGATCCAGGGGCAGCTCTCTGGGCAGAGATTGAATCAAGCATTTTGTGTTTTCCTGTCCCTTCCATTGTCCCTCGTGCTCTGTGCAGGGTGGTTTGGGATTTCTGGAGTAATGCTGTGCTTTTCTAAAAAATCAAAGCATATTTGAATAGGCAATTGCTTCTCAAGTTAGTTTGCATTTACTTCTAATGCTGAGCTCTGTGGGGTTTATGAAATGTTTGTTTCTTGGAAAGGCTTTGGGAAGACAAAGGTGCCTGACTGTGCTGGAGTTGCTGCAGCTCCTCCTGTCCCTGCTCAGTGCTCAGCAAAGCCCAGGTGAGGCCTCCCAGCCTGGGGCTGTTTGCTGTGCTCACATCTGGCTGTGTCCTGCTGACAGCTGTGCTGGGAGCTGCTCCCTGGAACACGGATTAAATTTTCATCCGGATCACTGACTCCTCCTTCTTCAAGGAAATGCTTCAGCATTGTCATGTGAGGAGTGCTTATCCACAGAGCTTGGGGCTGGCCCAAGCACCCTTTTCTTCTTCCCCACCTCTTCTGGTTAGGAAATGTTCCTGGGGAGCAGAGTGAGCTGCAGCTGACGTGGAGCTGGAGTGCAGGACTGTGGTGCTCTGCTGTTCACCTGTACCTGAACTGATTTTGTTCTGGTGCTTTCCAGTGTAATTTCCTCCCTTTTCCCCTCTCAGCTGGCTCCTTGGACCTGCCAGCAGAACCACTCCTTGTCATCTGCTAAGCACAGTCAAGGCTTTCACAGAGGGTGTGGATGTAGTGTGATCTGGGGCAGAATATAGGTTATGGACTTGGCACAGAGCAGCTGGGGCTGCCCCTGGATCCCTGGCAGTGCCCAAGGCCAGGTTGGACATTGGGGCTTGGAGCAGCCTGGGACAGTGGGAGGTGTTCCTGCCATGGCAGGGGGTGGAATGAGATGGGCTTTAAGGGATGGCCCAACCCAAACCATTCTGGGAGCTGTGATGTTAAGCAGCAAAAGGAATAAAACTCCAAAGCACAGAACACTTGGATATCCAAGATCTGCATTTAGAAGTGGGAGCTGATTTGTTTTCCCCTGATACAAATAAGATAAGAACATCCCCCTACACCCCCACCCCTGTGTTAAACGCTCAAGGAGAATGGCAGCATGTCTGTACAAAGATAAGAAAGCAAAATATCCCAGATGGCTTCAGGAGCAAATGTGTGGGGCTGCAGGAGGGAGAGCTGGAGGAGACATTGCTTAGTGGTGATCTCAAACCAGGGCAGTGCCTCCTGCTCAGTCTGGAGGTGCTTGTTTGAGGTGAGTTATTCTGCAGCAAACCTCAGTGCTTTTGCTGCTGAGGGGATGAGAAATGGAAGGAAGGGAAACATGAGATGGCAGCTGTAACCTCCTTTCTGGCCTGGTGCTGCTGCTCCCTGATCAGAGCTGCCGCGGCACACCTGCCTCGTGCGGGTGATGCTGGAGCTGAGATAGCTCCTGGTTATTTATACAGAGCCTGTGGGAAGCACAGTGCACAAAATAAACCCGCTCCTTTTCAGTCATGCAGTGTGAAAGGTTGAAGGGAAATGGCAACATTTGTACTTTTGTGCATCATTATGTAATGTATCCATGGAAAAAACCCTTCCTTAGCAAAGCCACAGGCAGCAAGGGAGCCTTTTGTTGGGTATCTCACTGTATTTCTTTGACTAAAACAGATGCAACTGCAGCCTCTAAGCAATGTGAGCTGAGGAGGCGCCAGGGAAATGGAAAGGTACTGGAAAGCTGTGTGCTGTGCTTTGCTGGAGTCCAGGTGTGTGAGGAGAGGATTAAAAAACAACATTAAAACTGAGATGGAAGATTGATCATTTCAAGTGGGAACGCTTCAAAGGGAGGCTGAGCAGCTGCTCTGTGTCCCGTGGTGCTTCCAGAAGAGTCTGTAGCGTGCAGTTAAAGCTGCAGGGGTGGTGTCAGAGCACTGGGAGCCCCCTGAGCCCTGTGTGTGGTTCTGTTCAGCTGCAGAATGAAGAGGAGCCGGGCGAGGCCGTGCCCGCGGTGAGCGATGCCCCTCCGCCCTACAGCAGCATTTCTGCAGAGAGCACAGGTACTGTCACCTGGGGAAGGGCTGGCATTGCCCTGCTGCCCCTGACTGCTCTCCTCACCCACAGCTGCCTCTGCAGCCCCTTCCTGAGCTGCAGGGGCCACGATTGATCCACACAGCCTGTGGGTTCCTGTGGTTTAGGAGATGCAATTTGGCTGCGCTCGTCTGATGTCATCCCATCAAGGGATGTTCAAGTTACAGTTCACAGTGTTCTCAGTAAATTGGAGGCAGTTAAAAATCAAAGTGTTGGGAGGGTTTGTGGTTCCCCTCTCATTATCTGGCATTTGGATGATGCTGTGCCCCTTCCTTAAAGGATTGGTTACTTAAAAGGGTTTAAAGAATTCACTTTCCCCGCACTTTCCAATAACTGAGCACTTGGATGGGCCTTTGACTCATCCTCCTGTCCTGTCACTAATAACTTTAATAACCACTTGGATCTGGAAACGTGACTGTTTGTAGTATCCAAGTCAGCAGAGGCACAGCATGTGGTGTTGTTTTAAGCAGAAGTGCAGCCAGACATGTTCAGTGATGTTCTTGGGTTGCTGCCTCTCAGAGAAGGTGCTCCTGTGCTTTCCCTCTCTGCTTTGGGGTGGCAGGGTGGGGAATGGGGCTCACTGGAATCACTGGAGCACTGCTGGTTCCCAGCAGGGTGTTGTGAGGAAGTGCTGAGTTCTCTCTGTGTTTTGTGCAGCTTACTTTGACTACAAGGATGAGTCAGGGTTCCCGAAGCCGCCGTCCTACAACGTGGCCACCACTCTGCCCAGCTACGACGAGGCTGAGAGGAGCAAGGCTGAGGCCACCATTCCCCTGGTTCCTGGCAGGGTGAGTGTCTCTGTCCCTGTCCCTGTCCCTGCCCTGCTGGGTGCCAGCTCAGCTTTAGCTCCTGCCCATCGTGTGTCATGACTCTAAAAATTTGTGTTTTTGAAGCTTTCTGGGGTGGTGATGTTCCACACTTCTGAGAGTCCTGTGGCTATTTTTTTTTTAATTTTTTTTCATTTTCCTTTGAGCACTGTGATGATGTCAGACATCTCAGTAATGCCAGCATGTGCTAGCCAGATTAGCTTGGCAAGCTGACAGAGGGACTGTGCTGTATCCCTGTGCTCTGACACTGGGGTTTTTGTTGGTTTTTTTTTTCATTTTTAAAAAAAGATTTAGGATTAATTCTTCAGCTGTCTGGCATATCTACCCTTGATATTCCTGCTGCTTACTTAGTTGACTTTTCTGGAGGTCAGTGTAGCTGATACAAGGACGATGAAACCATTCTGTCAGAATTATTTATTTTTGTTTTTTTCAGCATTATCTCTTGTTCAGCCATTCTTTCCACCCCTGCTAGCATTAGAAGTCCCCTGCTCATTACACTTCTTCACAGAAGCCAAATTCCTTGCTGAGATGATAATTTTTTGATGAGTTGAAGAATTCTTCACAATGAGAACAAGAACGTGCTGGATCTTGACTGTGTTAAAAATAAAGATACATTTCCTATTATATAGATAACGTTTCATGCCCTGCACCATTTCAGGATGAGAAACAGGAATTTTCTCGTGCCTGCATTTGTAGCCTTTTGATATTTAGGATTCCAGCCCTTTTTTTTTGAAGAGTCACACCCAGAAGTGGGGTTTCTGTGTGGACTGGACTGACCCAAATCCCCCATGTGCTGCCTCCCTCTGCATTGCAGGATGATGACTTTGTGACACGGGATGACTTTGATGACACTGACCAGCTGAGGATAGGAAATGATGGCATTTTCATGCTGACTTTCTTCAGTAAGTACCTGATGGAATGAACTTTTCTTCAAGCAGTGACCCAGAATAGTTTGGGTCACATTTATGTTTATGTAGCACCAGGAAAAACCTGAGTGCAAGGGGTTTATGGTTTTTTTCCCTTGGTATATAATGGTGTCTTGACCTGCTGCTTTTCTCCTGCTTTCTCAGTGGCATTCCTCTTCAACTGGATTGGATTTTTCCTGTCTTTCTGTCTGACTACTTCAGCTGCAGGACGATATGGGGCCATTTCTGGCTTTGGTCTGTCTCTTATTAAGTGGATCCTTATTGTCAGGGTGAGTTGTGTGGTGCAAAACCATGTACACAGGCACTGATATTCTTTTTTCCCAGCAGGTTTTTATCTCATACTGAAGTTAGTGATAAATTCAGGAGATTTTTTTAAAACAATGAAATAATTTTTGAGCTACTTACTCACTAAGAACAGGGCTTTTTCATAATTGTATCCTGTTAATGTGCTGGAATTACAACTGTAGTAAAAGAAAAGAAAGATTGCACACTCAGATAAGCTTTGGGGATGCTCCATCCCTGGAAGTGTCCAGGTTTAAGCTGTACAGGGATTCCTGGGAGAGTGAAAGAAAGGAGCAAAAGCAAAAGACAGGAGCTGTAGGATCCTTTCCAGCCCAACCCCTGTGGGATTCTGGGGTTCATTCTGTGTGTCTGATCAGTGTGGTTTGTGCTGAGCAGCAGCAGTGCTCTGATCCTGGGAAAACGTGAACCCAGGCAAAGCCAGCCCTGCCTTCAGCCTCTGCTGTGCCCTGGCTCTCCTCTGGAAAGCAGGAATTCTCTAAAATGCAGGATAGCTGCTGAGGAGAGGGAAGCAGGGCTGTGGGAGGAGTGAGGGCTGGAGCAGCCCTGGGAGAAGGCCGTGGGTGCCCTCTGGTGCAGCCTCCCTGCGGCACAGCAGCAGGACCAGGAGCAGCTCACATCCTGCTCCAGGCTTTTGGGCTCTTATATTTTTTGGAGAGATTGGGAGAAAAAATATTTCCATCAGGAAATCTTTATTTGGATCCTGTGAAATGATGGCATTCCAGGCTGGAAGTTGAATTTCACTGGCTGTAAGTAGAAGTAGAGAGCATTCATGTCAGAGCTGTCACTTCCTACCCTGTCTTTTGGGGCTGGGAATTCTCATTTGTAAATGCAGCATCTCTTCACTTTTCTGACAGTTTTTGTGGTCATCTTGGTTCAGAGGTGTTAAGGATGTTTGCTGGATTAAGAGGTGTGACAGAAGGAGGTGACATTGTTTGTGGATTTGATTTAAACACCAGTAACAAGTTTATCTTTTGTTAGCTTTTAAGTTTGAATAGAACAAACCCAGAGGAATTATGATGTATTTATCCTGAACCTGTGAACCTCAGTGCTCTCATAGTGTTGGTGCCTTTCATTTAACAGCAGTAATTTTCCCAACTGGGAATCTTGTCAGTGGGCTCCACAGATGTGGGATTTCTTTCCCAGCTGTTCCACCATCCAACCTGACAGTAATGGATGTGCTGCACTGCTGCAAGCCTGCTCTGCCCTTTCAGACCCTGCAGCTGTGCTTTAGAGGCATCCAGGACATGATTTAAAGCAGGCATATTTGCCCAGCAGGGTCCTTGTGCCCCTCTGATTGGCAGGATTCATAGCTGGGTGTTGAATCTGTCCCATTCCCTTGTTGGAGCTGGTGCAGAAAAACAATAAATAACAGTTTGTGGAGGTAACTCATTGCTGCAGCTGGTGAAATGCAGCATCCCATGAGATCTCTTATGTGCAGCCCTGTCTGGTTACTGCTAAAATTGATGGGGATAGATTTTGGTTCACAAACTTCCATGTGCTCTAAACTGTATTTTTTTTTGCTGTTTTTCAGTTCTCCACCTATTTTCCTGGTTACTTTGATGGCCAGTACTGGCTTTGGTGGGTCTTCCTTGTACTAGGTGAGTGGCTGTGGGGGGAAAGATGCTTAAAAATTGTAAAGTCAGGTAGGATTTTGTGAGCATTCCTGGCTGTTAAATATGTGTGTGTGGCTGTCCAGATGAAATGTGACCCTCACACTCTGACTGAGCAATTCAGGTTTTAAAGGCACATGTAAACACTGTCCTGCCAGTTCTTGGTGGCAGCATCCTGACACCATCCAGAAGTTATGAAGAGAATAATGCTTGTTACTGATGTTGTGTCTGCTCTTGTACCTTAAATAGAGGGGTGGATTGTTCCCTCCCTCATCTTATTTTTGTTTTCCTGCTTTGGGAGTGACTGGATCATGTTTGGATTCAAAAGTTCTGTGATTGCCCAAGGAAAATTTGTTTTTGAAGTTCCTGAAATGGAAAGATGAGGTGTTATTGCTACCAAAAATAATTGCAGTGTGTGATCAGCTGCTGTGCATCCCAGTGGAGAGGTCCCTCTGTAGTGGTGACAGGGAGTTCAGCTGCTCCCTCTCCTTGAAGAAGCAACACCTGTGGTAACTGGACAAATGTGTCTCTTCCCTGCAGGTTTTCTGCTGTTTCTCAGAGGATTTATTAATTATGCAAAGGTTAGGAAGATGCCAGATACGTTTTCCACTCTTCCCAGAACCAGAGTTCTCTTTATTTACTAAAGGTAAATTTTCTGCTTTCCTGAATTTGTTCTGCTTTGATTTCAGCTCTATTTAGTGACATTTCTAGGCTACACTTTCCATTGCTTGAATATTTTTAGAACTCCAGGAAGCAGGGAACAGTTGTTTCATGGTGTCCCCTACCCAGCTCCTGAGCCTGCAGAGCCCAGACTGACCTGATGGGAGGCACAACAACACTGGACATTTGTCCCTGAGTTTTTGCTGGGAGGAATTGGATATTCCTTTGATTCCCTGACTAGATACTGTGAGAACAGAACCCCTGCCCTGTGGTGCTGCTGAGTATTTGGCAAATGTGTCTTTGAGAATAAATCACATGCCTGACACACGTGGTGTGTCCCAGCCCCGAGGAGAGGTCACAAAACCTTGTTAGAGGGGCGTGCCAGTGCCTTTGGCTTTTGTCCCAGAACGAGCAATTTGTCTGAATGCTGCTGTTTGAAATTGCTGCCAGGTTCCTGGAGAAATGACAGCCTTGCACACCTTTGCTCTCCTCAGACCCTCCCACACACCTGGGCTGCCCTCCCTGAGCATCCTGCAAAAACCTGAGTGCCTTTTGCTCAGCGCTGAAGCTCAGGCTGGCTGCCTTAATGGGCTTTAAAGGAGGAGGCTTAAGTAGCTGGAGCCTTGTAGCACAATTTCCTGCTCACAGCAGATAATGGCCTGGCATTAACTGTCCCTCCCCGAGGGGAAGGAAATCCTGGAATAGGTTCCTTCCCAGCTGGGGAATGCAACACGATGCTCCCTTTAGAAATATCATAATAACGCTCCATTTCCCCAGAGAGGCAATTGCAGCTGGGACAGTCAAAGAAACCAAACCAGCCCCAGCTTGAAATTGGGGGTCATTAAATTGTTGAGATTTGAAAACCGAGCCTCGGGTTTCCAAATGTGCTTCCCTTTTATTAGAAACTGCAAATTGCCCACGATTCTGCTTCATTTCCAGGCTGTGAGGGGAACCTGCAGCACAGAGCAGCCTTTGTGCAGTGCTTTCCTCTGCTGATAGTGTGTAAAAATAGTGCAGCCAATTTCTTTATGTGTTTCAGTTCTGTTTAACAAAGTTCTGGTTTGTGACCTCCTCCAGGATCTGTAATGTCCTCCCAGATTCCTGCTGAGTCACCAGAGGCTTCATTTCCCCCAGTTTATGATCACAGAATGTGAGCATTTAAAGTCAGCTTTATCTCTGCATTTTGTCTGACTGAACAATTTTTAAAAAAATTTTGCTCCTTTACCAAAACGTTAATTTTTATTTCCTAAAGGAACTCTGTGGTCTCTTTTTTTTGCAAAGACTTTTCCTATGTTTGAAATTTGAAATTACATTTTTAGAGACCTGGCTTCACTCCTTGCTTGTGGAGCTGTAGAGTGTTTAAATTATTATTTATGTGTCATTTTAGAGCATTTCCAAAAAGCACTTTCACATATGCTGAAATAAATGTCCAGAATAATTCATAAATATTTCAGCTGTAATACTTCCCCTGAAAATAAATCTTTAATCCTTAATTCTGAGTGAAGAAACCACAAAAGACTTGGATTTTTAGTGTATTATTGTCCTTAGCTGAGATTTCCTCTTCAGGGCATGATGCAAAGGGCACAGTGAGGGATTGTTGTTATTTCAGATCAGGGATAATTTTTAGAAAATTAGGAGGGGAATAATGAGTGCAAACCAGAAAATACAACCTGGTGAAATGAATCTGGTGAAAAGCTGGAGTTTACTATTGCAGCTGTGTGTGCAGTAATGGACACAGTCCTGGTGTTAGCCTGTAAAATACACACAGATTGCTGAGCATTTTGCTGCAGTCACATCATTGTGTGCTGAGACACTTCATAAGCCCTCAGACATCCTGTGCTGTGTGAACAACATCCTCCTGTTATCCAAAATAACCCTCTGACTGCGGCTTCGGTGTTCAATATCCTTCTCCAACAGATGTTTTCTGGCAAATGTCTTCCTGCATTAGTGAAATCCCCCCCAAGAAGCAGCAGGACACCTGCAGGAAGTGAATCAAGGCTCTGGAGCAGAAGAAAAAATAATCACCTGCTTTAAAATAAATAAATAAAAGTACTGTTGGAAAAAGAAAAAAAAAGGAGAAGCATTTCTTTCAATTTGTTTTTAGGTGTAAAATTTTAATAATTAACGCAGAATTCTGTAATTGTTGACTCATTAGTGGCTAATGTTTGAGGCAGCTCTGGCAGTGAGTCTGTGCTGTGCTGATGGAGCCCTGCAGGCAGAGTTTGGTGTTTGGGCAGCAGGAGCCGGGGCCAGCAGGGGCCAGGCTTGCGTCA
>JAHXMQ010006307.1:16044764-16059315 GCA_020466415.1 Ammodramus savannarum pratensis
GATGCGCTGCTCCCGGCTCCGCAGCGCTTTGGGGGAGCCTCTCCCAGCGCTCCGCAGCCAGGTCCTCGGGCTTCCCACCCATCCTTAGCCCGGCGCTGCTGCTCCGTGCGGGGACAGCCCTGCCCGAGCGTGTGCGGAGCTCTGCCCGTCCCTCCGTGCTCCGCTCCCGGCTGCAGCTGCTGCGGAAGCGGCCGCAGGTGGGGCCTCGGGCCGTGCGCTCCCCCGGGAGCCTCCCAGACAGGTTACTTTCCTGTAAATGCATTAATGATGTATTTTAATATCTGCGAGGAGTCATCTGCAGAGCACAAAGCAAGGCCCTGCTCATTTCCTGCCGTGTTTATGGCGTGTATATTTCAAAGCTTGCACAACGCTGAATAAAACCCCGTTGTTTATTTGTTTAGTGCTAATACAAACAATGTATGTTACCGCAGATACAAAACCAGGGACATTTCTTTCTCAGGGAAGGATTTCTCCCTCCAAGATCAGTGCTCTGACGCTGATCATTTCCTTAGGTGTGTTTGTCTCCGAGGGCAGACCCGTTTTTGAGTGGGAGCCGTATTGTGGGTCATGGGCAAATGCAATTTAACAAGGAAAGGACAGAGGATGGAGACTCCCTAAAGAACAGCTTTTCCAGAAGGTTGCATAAAATCCTACTGGCCTTCAAATCTATCAGCTGGGTGCTTTCGGAAATAAATAGGAGGTGGCTGGTAAAAGTGTTGCTTTGTTACTGGTCGTGTTCTTTGCAGTGAAGTACTGCTGGAAGGAGAGGCAGGCAGAGAAATTCGATGCCTATGATTTTGGAAATTGGCAAATGAAGAGATAATTGAAGAAAATGTGATTTTTACAAAGCTTGTATGGAAGGAAAGGTGAAAAAAACATCGTCGCGCTGTATTTCGTGCTGGAAAGCAGCCCAAAGCTGAGAGACTCAAATTCCCGAGCACAAAAATCTCTGATCCCGCCGTTTTACAACACTGGCACAGGATAAATTCCGCACCTTCATTTGAGCGCTGCCAGCGTTCTGTAACGTCGCGGCAGTGGGAGAGTCAAGCGCTCTGAATTCAGGGTTTTTATCGGTGAATGCCGAGTTCTGTGTTCCGGGGCCGCGGGCACAATGCCCGGGGGAAGTCCTTTGTTCCAGCAGGAGCATCTCCCTGCGAGCCCCGGCCCCTGCAGAGCCGCTCTGCTGCCAGAGCAGCCCCGGGCACTGCCCTGCCCTCCTGGAACCCCCAGCAATAAAACCCAAAGGGGAAACAAAAATTGTTATCCAGGTGTGAAGGAGTGAGGAGGAAACGGGCTCTGGCTGTGCGGCTCTCGGGAGAGAAAAGGGGAATATTGCTGGTAGGGCTGGGGATTGGTGAAACCTTTTCAGGCAGAGAATTAGGAGATTGTAAATCTTGGCGCTAATTCACCTCTTCCTTAAGGCGTACTGAAAACATGATTTGACTAATTCTCCCCTATGGACAAAGGTGTTTCTTGCTAGACCTTAGCCTGGTTGCTCTGCTCAGGAATACACGGGTTTGGGTTTGGAATTGTGTGTGGGTTTGGAATTGTGTGTGGGTTTGGAATTGTGTGTGGGTTTGGAATTATGTGTGCATTTGGAATTCTGTGTGAATTCCTCCAAGCTGCTCTTCCCCTTGGTGCCAGTGGGCTCTGCTCTGCTCTGGCTCAGGATCCAGAGGCAAAAGCCCAGGGTGAGGGTGGTGGATGCTCTGCGCTCTGCAGATTCCCGGCTCCTCTGGATCCCTCTGCAAACAGGGGGAGCTGGAGAAGCCTCTGTGCTGTGCTGGGCTGAGCAGGGCAGGGATGGGGTGTTCCCACCTCTGCTGATGCTCTGTCTGCTCCCCACATCTCCTCATGCTGCTGTGAATTGCAGGTTGTGCCTGTGGGGAGGAGGTTCCTGCTCGGGAGGGCTCTGCAGTGCCAGGGAGGAGCATTGTGCCATCCTTGTGGCATTCTGGAAGCTGAGGCTTTGAGGGAAATACCCCTTATCCCAGGACGTGTAATGAGTTTATCCACGTTGGCAGCGCTGCTGATACTGAACTCTGCGCTCCTTCCTCGTGCAGGAAATTAATTGCTCGCTCATTTCATGCCCGTTTAAACCCTGAAACGGCTGCAGATTTTTGATGGTGATTTCTTCTCTGGGATGAACGGTGCTGCTGCCGCACTTGCTTTGCCTCTGAAGCTCTTTGGTTTGGTTCTGGTACATGCTGGGAGCAGGCTGGCAGGGCTGGGTGTGAGTGCTGGCAGGGCTGGGTGTGTGAGTGCTGTTCTCCCCTTGGAGCAGCTCGCTCCGGAGCGTGGATCCCCAGCCCTGCTCGGCTGTGTGGGCTGGCACGGCTCCAGGCAGGGCGTGTGTGTCTTGGCCCAAAGCTGGCGGTTTAAGGAAATGCATGGTTCCTAATCTGCCATCAGAAAAAAGCAAATATGCAGGCAATTTAGGAAAGTGAAAGTGCAACCCCCTGGGGAACGCGGAGCTTCAGAGGCGTTCTGAGCGTGGAGCCGTGCTCTGCCTTCAGTCCTGGCCCACTTGGCACTGCTGGCTTTGGGCTGGATCAGGAGCAGATGTGGGGACTTTATCTGCTGAGGTTTTCGTGCTCCTCCAAATCCTTTCTGGCAGGGTCGAGCCTTACCGTGACAGGGCTGAGGAAGGAGCTCCCTCCCTTCTCAGCTGATCCTGCCTGTGCAGTTTGCTGATTTGCTGGCAGTGGGTGCAGGTTGTTGTGGAGGAGGGGGTTTGTAACCTTGGCCTGGCCTCTCGGAACCAAAGGATGCCCACGTGGGTGGTTTTGCCATCTCTTGGTGATAGAAGGAGAAGAAAAGATGAAAAATTCCTTCTCGTTATTTAGTTCACCATTGCTGTTCATGTTATAAGGATGGAAACTTTAGATTAAATTCTCCTATTAAAAATGAAAAGTGAGAATTTCAAATCTTATCACCTCTTAGAAATAATTGATAAAACCTGCAAAACTGAATGTTTCTCTTTCAATCCACTGACACAATGTGCTGCTTGCATGGAAATGCATTGCTCCAGAATCCCATATTCCTGATTTGCTCGGTGCTTGTGATGCCTGCAGCCACGGGCAGAGTAGGAAGGATGAGTCCTGCTGATAAGTACTGGTGGATTGTGCCAGATATCTGTCACACATAAGTCAGAGCAATTGTTTGGATGTTGCTATAGGAATTCTCCTCCCCTGGTGCATTGCAACCAGCAGTTACTGAGCTGCTCTGTCATGGAGACGAGTGAGAGGGGTTTCTGTGGGATCACAAAGTGTTGGGAAAGCAGTGGGATCGTGGGCTCTGGGCACAGCCTGCAGTGGGAACGAGGTGCCAAACAGAGAGCAGGTGCCACACAGAGAGCAGGTGCCACAGCAGAGGTGCCAAGCAGAGGTGCCACACAGAGAGCAGGTGCCACCGCAGAGGTGCCACAGCAGAGGTGCCAAGCAGAGGTGCCAAACAGAGAGCAGGTGCCACAGCAGAGGTGCCACAGCAGAGGTGCCAGCCAGGAGCCAGCAGTGCCTGCCCAGCTGTGGGATGCTGGGTGCTGCTCTCACAGGGTCAGACTGGCACAGCCTGGGAGCTGATGGAGCCTGGGGCTCCCTGGATTCTCCACCTCCCTCCAGAGCTCCCCTCTGGATCCCAGCCTGGTGCTGTGGCCGGGATGGATGGCTGGGTGTCACTGCCTGGGTTCTGTGTGGGTGGGAGGCAGTGCTGGGCTCACCATGCAGGGACACTCAGGAAGTGTCCCCAGCTTTGTCTGGCTGCCCTGAGGTGCCCTGGCACGCTGCAGGAGCCTCTCCTGGCAGCCAGGCCCTGGCATGGGCAGCACGTCCCCTCCTGTTATGAAATCACCTCATAAACTCTGCAAACTGCCCTGGGGCTGGCTAAGAATCCTTATCTGTGCTCCCAGTGAGGCTCTCGGCTCAGATGAAAGGTCTGGGCTTCCTCCTCTCTTATCAGGCACCTGTTGTTGTATCCAGACATTACTCACATCCTTGGAGTCACATCTTGCTTTGCATAATTAACACCAACTGCTTCGTTTCCTTCCTTCCCTGGCAGCTCTCTCTGTGCCCTTACCTGGCTGTGGAGCCTTTGGGGTTATTGTGGGTTTAACACAAGCAATGGAAATTTGGGAGCAGCAGCCTGGGGAAGATGAGAAGATTTTAGTCAGGTGGAAGGGATGATCTTCTGTCTTGAGCTGGTGCTGCAGCCTTGGTCTGTGGTGGGGAATTCTGCACCAATTCCTTAGGAGTGGTACAGAAAAACCTGAAGCAAACCTAAAGAGAAGTTTGTGCAGCAAATTTGGACTCAGAAAATGGCAAATCACAGAATCCTGGAATGGTTTGGGTGGGGAGGAACCTTAAATCCCATCTCATTCCATCCCTGCCATGGGACCTTCCACTGTCCCAGGCTGCTCCCAGCCCTGTCCAGCCTGACCTTGGATATATAAAGTATATAAGGTTGTTTTTAGGGTTTGGGTGTTATAGTTGTTGTTTTTTTTTGCATTATATCTGACTTATTTGGCAGCTTTAATTCCACCTGAGTGCCCCATCTTTTGCTCTTGCTTTTTGGAGTTTTGCTGCTTTGAGGAAGTTTTCTGACTCTTTGCTGTGTGCTGGCTGTGCCATCATCCCTCAGTATATCAGAGCAGTTTGCCATTCACTGGCATGCAAAATTCCACTGAGATAAATGCAAATTCTGAAGCTGGGACCTGACCAGGGTTGGGATTTTGGGCTGTGCACAGGTAGAGCTCCTCAGGCAGAGGGAGAGCAGCTGCAGCCTGGCTGTGGTGGGTGAGCAGGGCTCTGAGGATCCCTCCTGGCAGAGCAGCATTGCTCCTTATCAGACACAGACTCAGAGATTTGGCTTTTCCCATCACGGGCTCCAGCTCTGACACTGGACCTGCTGCTCAGTCTTGGAAGGGCTCTGGGTTCTTTTCCAGCCTGCAGGACTCAGCCACTTGATTGTATTTCAGGGAGGGAAATATTTCACCTGTTTCTGATTGACTCGATCATCTCAAGGACCATAAATTGGGAACATGTCCCTGTTTTTTTTTTTTCTGGGTATTTATTTACGCTTCAGGTCAATAGTCTCCAGAAACACAATTCTGCTTACAAACTGAATTCCTGGGCTGCATTCCCAGGCGTTTCCCATGTGACTCGAGCATTTTTAGCAACTGAGTGAACAAATGCAAACGTATCTGCAGGGCAGGGGAAGCGCTGCTGTACACATTCTGTCCGAGAGCCTGGAGCTGTCCCCAGGTGTGACAAGGGAGAGGTCCCTGTGGAGCATCCCTGTCTGGGACCTGCAGGGCAGCTCCAGAGTGCCAAAGGAGCAGCCCCTCTGTCCCTGGCAGGGCTCAGCCCCTCTCTGCCTCTCTGCCACAGCTGGGAATTGTCATTCCCCTGGGATTCTGGGCTCAGGAGAGGTGGATATCTGGTTTTTAAGCACCAGGGATGAAGTGATGCCAGCAGGTGCTCAGGGCTCTCAGCAGCCATCACTCCACCTGTGAGCAGGAAATGAATTTTCACAGGGAGGAAATGGAGTTCCCTGGCCAACAAAGCAATGTTGGGGAAAAGTCCTGACCATAAAAGTCATGCTGACCATGCAGCAGTGCTTCACAGCCTGTGGTGTCTGTGCTGCTGCAGCAGGTCAGGCTGAGCCTGAAAATTCCAGGATTGGGATTGTTCTCACTCCTGCAGTCCAGAGCTGAAATTACTGACAGCAGCCTGGAGAAATGCTGCAGCCATGCCTGAAACCCTCACTAATACCCAGCTACGTTTTGGTCAGAAAACCCTCAAATTCCTTCCTGAAAAGCCACATGACTTTTCACTGCATATTGTAATTAATGAACAGCAAAGCAAACACTTAAATATCAGCTGATCTTTTGCACATGTACTGAAGTGACCAAAAGCAGACAGCAAAACCATCTTTATCTGGGCAGGAACAAGGTCTGTATCTTCCACCTGAGATAGACAGGGACACTGATGAGTAACAGCCACGCTGTATTAATATATCAGCACAAAAGCTCAAAGAAATTACTGTTATATTCTTGTTTTCTCTTCTTCTGTAGAACTGAACTTTCCCCAAAACCAAATTACATCAAAACAACCTCAGAGATCTCTTCAATTAAATAACCTAGTCAGCTTTCAAACATTTTTTTGGTGACCAATTAGTTTTGATTTGCTGGGGAAGGTGTTGGGGCTTTTTCTTTAAGGAGAGCTGAAGTCCTGCAATGCCAGTGGGTAAATCCCCAGAGCTGAGGGGGTTTGATCACCAAGGCACCTCCAGTGCCTTTCTCCTCTTGCATTTCTGGCCTGAAGTTTGTGAAACTTGGAGCAAAAAGGCACAAATTTAATCCCAGTGTAGTTAAAGGTATTGCTGTGGAGTAATTTCTGTTCTTTCTGAGGTTTAGGTTTAAAATGCAGGGACTCCACTGAGAAGATGCTGTGAGCTGCAGTGCTGGTGGGAAACAATTGCCTTGGGGTTTTATTCTGTAAAATCCCTCTGGATTGTGGCTCTCTGCTGGCTCCCCAGGATGGGGGATGATTAATTAACTGCACATTTTATCCAGAGCTCCTCTGGGCCCTGTGACATTGATCTGGTTTGTGTGGCTCCTGTCTCCAGCCCCACACCGTCATTCTTAACTGGCTTTGGTTTCTGGGGGGATCTGTAACACACATCACAATGGAAATGCTGAAATCTGGCATTTCATTCATGATTTATAGCTGCTGAAACAAACTGCAAGTGAAAATACTGCTCCAAACTGAAATCCCTTCAGGAAAATGCCATTCCTTGAGGAGCTGCTGTGGGTTTGTTCCATCCTTGAGGAGCTGCTGTGGGTTTGTTCCAGGCTGAGGTTTGGGGTGGATGTTCCAGGGGTTCATGGTGGCTGTGGGGGGCTTGCACCTCACCCCACTGCACAGGGATGAGGGGAATGTGACTGTCCCTGCAAAACCAGCCCTGGTAACTTTGGTTTTCCACCCCTCGTGTTTACTCCTCCACAGGGTACAGCAGCAGAGCAAAATCAACCCAGCCCTTCCCTCTTTGAAGTATCACTGGGTATTACAGAGTCACATAATTGTATATAATTACCACATTCTAACACTTAAATATTTTCCTGACTAATTTCCTCCTGTCCCTGCTTTGAAAATACCCAGATTATATCCATTAAAAATTTACAGACTGGAAAATATGCGATTTGAAAGGAAATTTTTTTTGCACTTGAACCCCACTTTTCTTTGTGGCCTTAACCTGTTGCCTCTGACAGAATCACTGGGGTTTAGTGTTCTGTTGTGGTTCAGTTTTTTCTTTAAAAGCCCCCCAGCCCACAGCCCCTCATGCTGTATATCAGGATGTTATGACAGCTCTGCTGGGCCGAGTCCAGCAGTCAATGCTCTGTCAAAATACTCATCATTTCCTGTAGTTTTGCCTAATTAATGGTGCAGTAATGTGGAAACTTAGAACAGCACCAGAAGGAAAAGTAAATGTTAAATGATTTGCCTTTAATGGATCTCAGAAGCTTTTATTTTTTTTTTATTTTTTTTTCCTTTGTTCCTCGTGAGCTCTTTTTTGGGCACCTTCCTCCTCTCTGCTGCTCCTGGTTCCCTTCAGAGTTTTCTTCCTTCCTGTGAGTGGGGGATTTATCAGTGTCAGGGGCTGGCAGCACAAGGGACACTCACAGCACCTGGGAGGGGATGCATTTCCTCAGCACCCTAATTAGCCCTGAACAAAAGCAGATAGTATTGGAAATTAATGTGACTCATTCCCGTTCAGCTGATAGCACCCTTTTGTTCCTGTCCCTCTTTAGCTTTCTGATCTTTGAATAGGACCCAGAGAATTTGGTAAAGCATCTCCAGAGCCCCTGGTCCTGGTGGGGAGGGGAAATGGGGCTGGGGGCTTGGAGCAGGGGGAAAGGTGGGCATGGAATGGCAGCACAAGGGAATGACAGGGCATGGAATGACAGCACAAGGGAATTCCCAGTGCCAGAGGGCAGGAATGGATGGGATACAGGGAGAAAATCCCTCCCTGTGAGGGTGTGAGGCCCTGGCACAGGTGCCCACAGCAGCTGGGGCTGCCCCTGCATCCCTGGCAGTGCCCAAGGCCAGGCTGGACACTGGGACTGGACACTGGGGAAGGTGTCCCTGCCATGGCAGGGCTGTGGATGGGTGAGATTTCAGGTCCCTTCCATCCCAAACCAGTCTGGGATTCTCTTCCATTTATCTTAAAATAGGCAGAAAGCAAACACAGACCATGAGCAGGATCTCACTGATGAGGAAATCCCTGTGCAGCCCAAGGGGTTCCTCAGTGGGCACCTGCAGGGCCACGCTGGGGCCAGGGCAGCCTCCCCAGCCCAGGGTGAGGGCAGCAGCTGTGCCAGAGCTGTGAGGAGCCAGACCAGGGTGGCTGGGCCTGTTTTACGGTGTTTTGGTTTGCTGCAAAATATTTTGTTGTGAGGAACGGCAGATGGATGTGAATGCTCTCAGGGGTGGAGGGAACAAGTGGAGGGAGAAAGTTAGTCATCGTCCTGGCAGGCCAGAGCAGCGAGGACAGGCACTGGATGATGCACAGGGCAAAAATAACCCAAGTTCCAAACGGGATGGGATGTGAGGGCCGAGTTCCTCCAGGGAAACACTCCCGAGGCCCTGGGCACGTCCTCACTGGGCCTTGGTGCAGGGCAGGGGCTGTGCTCATTGTGGGACAATGGAAAATGCTTGGGAAATGGAAAAATAGGCAAGAGACTGGTGTGAATTGTTGGTCCAGAATTTTGGGAATTTTGAGATTTTAGTCCAGTCTAAAACCGCAGTTTTTCAGTTCTGAAACAAAGTCTTCTGTCTAATGGATGGGAACTCCACAAGACCATCAAGTTATGGGCAGTATCCCTTGAAAGATAATGTTAGATGGGAAAAGTTATTTGTACTAATTTCGACCTGTTTATCCTTTGGTTTTGTGAATTTCTTGTCATTAAAACATGTGTTGAAAGACTTGAGATTTCACCTCAAAACTTGTCTCAGTTATTGAAGTAATTAGAACCAGAATGAAGAAAGTTTGGAAATGACCCTGAATTTTCATAATCAAATCAAATCCAGAATTGTCATGAATGTTAAATTCTTATAGCTGGTCTGCAAACTGATATCCCTGACAGGAGCTTGGCAGCCAAAGGGGCAGGGAACCCTCAGAATTTTTGTCCTATCTCAACAAGTTCAGTGGTATGAGTAATGGGATTATGTGGATTTGTCCTACTTGTCCAGTCCTGGGGGTGTTTCAGGCAGGAGGCCCTTGTCCAGCTCTGTGGGCTCTTCTGAAGGGTTGGAAGCTCCAAAGGGAAAGGTTTTGCTGTCTTCAGAAATTTTAGGGATATTTATACAGCAGTGGAAGAGCAGGTTGAATGGAACCCCCACCTTAGTCCACTTTTCCTGTATTCCCCATCCCAGGCACTCTACTGCTCCAGCCACAGCTTTTTCTTTAAAAATATTCTTTAGAGAGTGTCATGTGTCCCTTTGCTGACCCAGGCTCTCCTATCAAGCCTGGAGTAGCTTTGGCACCTTTGACAAGTCAGTTTTGCTTTGTCCAGCAGGAAAGCAGTGAGATTACTTCAGGACAGCCCTGAGGACGCTCTGCCCATCCCATGGAGTGTCACTGTGGGTGCTGGGGTGTCTCTCCCTGCTCCTGTTCATTGTCCTGGTGCTGTTCAGCAGGGATGGATGGTTGGATGTCAGCACTGCAGCATCCCCAGTGTGTCCCTGCTCTCTTGGATATTTGTGATCCAAGGACGTGGCCTCTCCCTCCCTGAGGTTTTTGTGCCTCATTGACTGCTCCAATGGAACAGTGTGTATCTCCCCTGGAGGTGTTTTTGTTTTCAAAGGCAAGCAGCACATTGTGGACACATGGGAGTGTGTGGCTTTCAAAAAAACCAAGCACTATTTCTGGATGCTTCAAGAGCCGGCGTCGGCCAGTTTGGGTATTTTTAGCAGCAGGGACTGGACCATTTGATATGGAGGGGTTCAGGTTTGGTGATCTGGAGGCTGGAGATTCCAATTTCAGGTGTTGTCATTTGTTCCTTGGCGATGGAAAAGCCCTGGGCTGTTAAACTCCTGTCTCCCCAGCCCTGGCATAGCAAGTTAAAGCATCCCTGGAGAAATGAGGATCTGATGCCACTCAGACAGGCTCAAGCTATCAGATGGCAAACTGACCCTAAGCTTGATCTTAGCCCAAAACAAAGTCCAGTCCTTGTCTTTGGCCCTGTCAGTCACTTGTGAGCTATGCTGAGGTTGAAAATCTGTCTAATAAAATGTACTTTCATTAGAATTAAGCAATATTATTAAGATAACTAATGCTATTATGACTTTAAAGCGAATGTGTGCCAGCAGTTTCTTCATCTGCTTCTTTTTGGAAGACCAGCTCGCCCTCCTAATTATTATGTTCCCGTTCTTAGGCATGTGAGTAGTGAGAGCATGACAATAGCCTGGGATTTAATGTATGCACAGGTTAAATGAATCCATAATTTCCAGGAGAGCAGTGAATGAGTATCGGAAGCTGAGGGGAGAGTTTTCTCAGTGCTGCTCACTCTGCTTCAGGAGGACGTGTTGGTCCTGGTGAGCTGCTGTGGGCAGTGACAATGGGATCCCTGTACAAACAGTGCTGGCTCCTCCACACAAAAAAAAATGCAGCAAGGAATTTTTAGCACGTTGTCATGCAGCACTCTCTGTTTCCTGGCTTCCACATTCAAGCTGTGTAATAATATTTATATACAAATGCTGACTGTGATTTTCCACCCCGGAAAAAGGAGATGTCATTTAAAAGTGCCGTGTGTGATGCAAAGCAGAGATTTGACTCGCGGCCTTGCATATGGTGTGGGCGTGGATTTTAATTGTTTGAAAAGAGATCATTTCAAAAAATGTAGCAGTCTTGCTACAAAAGCACATTCTCCTGGAGTAAAGGGTCATTTTGCTCTTTAGAAGTTGCTTTTGGAAGGGAGCAGAGGGTCCTGCTCTTGCCTTTCCTCGTTCCTACCTTTGGAAGCATCCTGGAGAGCAGAGGTCTCTCACTGTGGGGCTGGAGCAGCTCTCAGACCATGTCAGGGTGGGATCCAGGGCCAGGAGAGCTGCACTTGTGGCTCAATGTGCTCATGGAATCTGGTTTTCCCCTGCAGATCCACGCTGTTCCATGTCCCTGGAGCCAGCACCCGTGTCCTGGTTTTCCTGAGTCAATGATCACACTCAGTCTCTCAAGCTTTTCTGGAGCTGGGGTTTGTAAACAGTTCCAAGACAAAATCCCTGCCTTTTGGCTCCAGTCAAGGAAACTGTTCTGGTATCTTGCCAGTTGCCAGCACATTTCTAATCCTGGTGTCCTGGGGCCTTGGTTTTCATGTTGAAATCTCTGCTCCTACCAGGCTCTTGGTGGACTGAACACACAGAAAATAACAACTGCTGGGCTGGGATGTGCTTGCTCTTCTTCTGATCCACACTTGACCAAAGAAGGTTGGATCATGGCTTTGTTTTATCCTGCTGCAGTGACAGAATCCAGATGTGAGGATCCTAAATCTTCAGTGTTCCTGGTTTTCTCCTTCATAAACCCTTTGAGACCAGGGTTGTCACTCTGGTCTGGCAGGGTCCTACACCTCTCTGACCTGTAATCATGGGGCCATTGGGCTACAGGTGTATAACCCAGCTGCATTTCTAGATAACAACAAACCAGAGGGGTCCAGAGAAAAATAAGGTAGTGGAATAAGCAATAGGTGGCATAAAACTCATGGGAGGCTCTCACAGCAAAGATGCTGCAGCTAAAGTTTGGTTGGCAATTGTTGTATTACATTTTTGCAGGTTGCTTGATCCTGATTCCTTTTGAATGGCATTTCTGGAAGAAAAAACATAAATATTTTCATGTGCTAAGTTCAACAGAGATCAAGGGAAGCACTCCTCTGGATCCACATCCCAGAAATGCTCCTCAGGAGAGCCAGGGCAGTTTGTTGGTGCTGGGTTGGGTTGGGTTGTGCTGTCCAGACCTGCCCAGGAGAGGTGCAGGGCTTTGCCCAGGATGGGAGCTCCTTGGTGGCTGTTCCATGGATGCTGTTCCTGTGGGGATCCTGTTCCAGGAGCTGTGTTCCTGCAGTGGTGTCCATGAGCTGTGTTCCTGCAGCCTGTCCATGAGCTGTGTTCCTGCAGTGGTGTCTGTGCAGTGCCCAGCGTGGGCAGCAGGGCAATAACCTCGTGTCAAACCCTCTGCAGCTGGTTTGGAGTTTGCTGTGGTGCTGCCAGCTCTGCCTTCTGGCTCTTTGCTCCCCTGTTTTCCCCATCTGAGATGCTGGAGCTGCACAGAGCTTTCTGCAGGTGCCCCATGAGCAGATTTATTCGCTCCCAGCTGGAATGAGCTTCGTCTCCAGGTGGGAGTTTTGGGCTCAGCAGCTGCCAGGGAGGGGATGCTGGCTTTGCACAGGCAGAGTGACACAGCTTTAAAGCCCTGGGCTGGAAGGGACGCTGAGAGCCAGCACTTCCTCTCCTAAAGCATTCAAAAGCAGTTTTAAATCGGATTAGGATTTGACAATCACTTCATGGTTTACTCACTGCAGGGAGGATCAAAGCCCAGGGAGGACTCTTCAGCTGTTTGCTTTTCCTTTATGTAGAAACTTCACCATGGCTGCCCTTAAACCCCCACTAAATACAATAAAACAACTCCCTTCTCAGAAAAGCAAATTACTTAACCACAGCCTAAAATAAGGTGTTCATTATCTGGTGACACTTTTTTTTTCTCTATTTGCTTCTTTGCTTTTTTCTCTATTTATTTTACTAAGCTCCCATTCTGAGGCAGTGCAGGGAGCAAGTCTGCATTCCCAGCTCCAGCTGGATGATCCTGGGAGATCCCAAAGCTGGAATATGGATTTACCTTGATATGTATGCTGTGTCACAGGGCAAAAAAAGGTTCAGCATTTATCCCATGGAGTGAAGGTGTGGTGTCTCAGGGAGCAGGGACTGCTGCAGTGCTGCACGGATGCTGTAGGGAATTCTCCTTGCAATTTGGTGGAAATGTTTTTAAAATCTGAGAGATCTGTGCGCATTTTCCTGCTCAAGATGACCAGAGGTTTATCCTGCTGGGGGAGGCTCAGAGACCTAAGCAGCAAGGTTTAAAGAAATAGTGCTAATAGGAGAGGGGAAAATAATTTTGTGGCTAAAATAAAGCACGTGTCTGTCCCTCTGGCTTCTTCCTGTTGTAATACAGATTTGTATTGGATTTGTATCTGAAAGTGTACATTTGTAGAAATGGCACTTGGGGACTTTGTTTGGTGCTGGTTTAATGGCTGGACTCAATCTTGGAGGCTTTTCCCAACCTAAAGGGTTCCTGATCCTGGGGTGCTGAGCCAGGGATGCCCATGATTTATCTGGAGGCCAATGCCTCTTTTCTCCTCCCCATGTAATGTGGTTTAGCTCAGAAAGGGAACTGAACGCAGAATGAGGATTAAACTGTGTAAGCCTGATGGATGTTTTGTAGGTGATGCTTTGCAGAAAATCATTACTTTGAAATGTTGGAATAGAAAAGAACATTTTTCAGGCTTTTCAGACATAACATGTTTTGGAGAAGAAGCTTGGAACAGATGTACCCATAGTTTATTCCATTTATCATATTAAAAATAAAGAAAAGACAATTTCAGCTCATTTACTGCTTTATTAGTTCAAACAAACAGCTTTTCTAATCAATGTGTATGGCAAGCACAATGCTTTCATAATTGGCAGTGGTGGCTCCAAAATGAATGGTTCTGTCCTTGTTTGTGGTCTGTAACAAGTCACAGTTAATACATTGGTCTGATCCAGCCTTATCTCATGTTCATTTCTGCACAGGAAAAATTATAACCTTATTTTTAAATTTTAAAACAGTTGAGGGTTGGTTTTTTGCCCCCATCCTTTTGAGAAAGTGCAGTTGGAAAGGAGGAGAGCTGCACAGGGAGCAGCCCCAAGGAGAAGGGCTCAGCTGTGTCTAGGGGAGTCTTTTGCTCTTATTTATCTGGAGGTATTTATTGATTTTACCTTCCTTTGCAAAAATACTGATTTAATTTATGAGGTGATAGAAGAGGCTGGGAGAATAATTTTACTTATAAGAGAGCAGAATTGTCCAACTAATTGCCCAGGAAAAAGAGAAAAGATCTGCTGATCTACCCCTGCAGATGTTTCTCATCTGGAATACAGACCAATTCCAGACATTTATTTTTTTGATTACTGTTTATTTTGATGCTTTATTACACGGTCATTGCCAGGAAGGAAATGGTGCTCAGAAATCCATCAAGATGTTTTTTCTACTTTGGTACTCTTTATTCAGTAACAATTTGGGGTTTAACCCCTTTCTCCCCCTTTTCTTTGCCTGATTCTGAGCCCTCACTCCCATCCTTCACTGGGAACAGCAAAACTTGCTGGTTTTGGGCCCATCCTGGACGGTTTTAAACTTATTGAAATTTCATAGAGACGTTAATGCTCATTTCCAGATTGTAACTAATGAGAACCTGTTGGCGTTTTTTGCCACCTAGTGCTGCTGTCCCTGCATTACTGTGGAGGGTGGTGTGTAATGT
>JAHXMQ010006307.1:16074429-16088888 GCA_020466415.1 Ammodramus savannarum pratensis
AGCACATTGTTCTGTGCTGGCAGAGCAGATCAGGGCTTGGTTTTTGCTCCAGGAAATTCCCTTGGTGAGGTACCCAGCTGGCCCAAGCCTCTTTCTGCTGCCACAGCAGTGATCCCAACACCCACACACAGGGCTGGTGTCCTGGGGTGGATTTTCTTTAGGGCTGGCTTGGGAAGAGTGCCCATAGGAAATGAATGAATAATTCAATAATTTGTAGCTGGTTGGAGAGCTGGAGTACCTCCATGCTCTGGCCAGGGTTTGGAAAGTTGATGAGCAGATGGAATGTTGGGCTGGGCCCTCTTTCATCCTTGTAAAGTTCCCCCACAGCTTTGGGGAGCTGTGGGCATTTGGAAAAGGGGCAGGTGGTGGCTCTGTGCTGGTGCCCTGTGCCCTCTGAGTGGGATGTGTGCATGAGCAGGACCAGCTCTCCCTGCAAGGATGGGGGAACTGGGCTGTGCCCTGGCTCTGGGCACCAGATCCAGAGGAGAGGCTTCCTCTTTCTGCTGTGTGCTTGCCAAGGCAGCCTGGAGGAGAAAACAGAGCAGGGAATCAAATAGGAAATCCGGATGTTTGGTGGAGGAGGGAGAGCTGGGGAGTGGAGTGAAGGCAGCCTGGAAAACCGTGGGGTGTTCTGCAGGCTGAGAGGGGAAAGGGGGGTGACAGGGGCTGGGACAGTGCCAGGGAACAGGAGGAGGCAGAGACCGTGCAAGGCAGCTGGGAAGAAGCCCTCTTTGCGGGAGGAAATGTTATTATTAGTGCTCAGTTTCCTGGACAAAAGATTCTTGTCTATTTAAATACCTCAGCTTCACGGGGCTGCAGTTCTCCAGACACAATAAAATCTGCCTTTTCTCCCTGTCATTGTCATTTCCCGCTGGCAGCAGGTGGCTGCAGCCCCTGTGCTCTGGAGAAGGACATTGCAGGGCTTTGTCCCTTGTGTCACCTCACATCTGTCCACAGAGGTGCTGCTCTCTCACAGCAGTGCAGATGCTGCTGACAGAGAGATTAAGATCTATTAGATTTGAATAAAATTGGCAAAAGCATTAAAAATATTAAAAAGTTAAATATCCTGAAAGAAACTGCTCTTAAGAAACCCCCTGGGCCATCCTCAGCCGACCATGGCAGCAGCAAAATACAGAAGCTCACTAATGCCAAATAATCCCAGCTAATGGATAATTGGGATTATTCTTTCCACCCGGGCATGCACAAAAGCCACACAGGGGTTGGGGTTGCTGTTGTGGGGGGAAGAAACCCAAGTTCTGAGCAAGGTGATGCTCACACCTGAGCAGTCTTGGTGAGTGGGGTGAGGTGCTGCCCTGGCCCTGGTGTCTCCATGATCTCTGTGTGATTCAGCAGGTCAGGCTCTTTTCACAGAAAATCCAGATGATTTCCTGTGATAGGTGAGAAATACTTTTCCTACCTGTCTTGAAATGTTAAAATCTGGCAACAAATGTGGAATTTTCTTTGTAGAATTCTGATTTGTTTTGCTGTACTCATGTAGCTCCAGTTTAATATCAGATCTATCCCTATAAAGATAGAAATGGGACTTTTATTCCATAAAAAGCTGGGAGATGTCTCATTCTGCTCTTTTCCTGATTATAATCGTTGCTGGTTCCAAGCCCTGCAAGGCTTTGAAAAGCCAGCCTTCCTGAATGTATGACAAATATATCACAAAATCACGGAATATCCTGTCTTGGAAGGGACCCACAGGGATCATTGAGTCCAAGTGCTGGACCTGATATAAATATATATTTATATTGAATTACTGCAGAAGTGCAGATGTGCTCGGAGCAGCGCGAGGGAGCCGTGGTGGGGCTCGTGGCTGTCACGAAGGACACACAGGATGCACAGTTGCTAAACCACTAAAAGCACGTCCTGTTCATCTCAGTGGGGAGTTTCTGTGTTGGGATTCTGGAAAACTGAGCAGCTCACTCACGGTGAGTGGATAAACACAGCCAACCTGCAGTCATGCCAGTTAGCCATGGGTTTTAATCAGGGAGTTTTGGAAGATAGCAGCAGCCATTCTTTAAATGCAGAGCACTTGGGGATGGGCTGTGGGTGTTTTATAGGTGTGAGTTTGATTTGCTGGTTTGGTCAGGGTGGGCAAAGCCCCAGCTGTGTGTGGCCTCCAGCCTCAGCAGTGATGTGTGAGCAATTCCTGCTTTGGTTTCACAGCAGCCTGCACTGTTCTGTGCTGGACCTGGGCTCCTGCATCGAGCTCCATCCACCCCAAGGCTCTGTCCCCGTGGCCATGGGGACAGCAGTGGCTTCTGGGTGACTGTGCAGTGCAGGCTGGCCCTGGGGATGTGCTGAACCGCTCAAGCAAATCATCCTAAAATAGGCTTCATATGTGATGCAGAAGAACCCAAGCAAAACAGAGCCCAGCCAACCCCAAATTTATGCTTGTGGTTACTGAAGCTTGTGAGATCAATTTTTTGTTTACTTAAAACTGATTTCAAAGAGTTTTTTTTTTTCTTTCTTTCTTTTAATTCTCATTCTTGATCCTTGGGCTGGGGGATGGTCATGGCACTGCTCCAGCTGGGGCTGAGCCTCCTGCTGTCATCATCACAGAACAGCTCTGTCCCAAAATGCCCAGAATTAAGGTCCTGGTGAGGTGGGGGAGCACTGTTACACCCCCAGAACAGGATCTGTGGTCGCTGTTCCATTGGCACATCCCAGCAGTCACCCACAGCATCCTGAGAGATTCTCTTATTTTCATGACAACCTGGAAAAGTTGTTATCAGTGGAGCTTTTTGATTTTTCCTATTTCTAACTTTTGAAAATATTTAAGCTAGGAAGTGTTAAAAGCACAAGTTCAGTTGAAAAAAAGAGGGGAGAAAAAAAGCAAAAAAAGGGCCAAGAAACAAAAACCCCCAAAGCCCACAGAGCCTCTGTGGAGCTGGCAGAAGCCAGAGCACAGAATCAGCACTGGCTGATTCCATCTCTGTCACCCCACATGTGGGGTGTACCCCAGTGGATAGAAAAGCCTCGAAAGCCCAGACTACCATGTTTCAGGACAAACAATATATATTTATCCTGTGGGATAAATGAAGCACAGGCAGGGAGCTGTGGGATAACTGTGGGACAGAGACCTGAGGCGATGCTGCCCACAGCTGCTGGGGACCCTCCCCAGCCTGGCCAGGGCAGGGAGTGAGGGGATCACCCAGATAGTTTCTTTTTCAGGAATCCCTGGCTGTGTGGCCCCTTTTCAGCAGAGATTCCTGCAGCCCCAGTGTTTGAAGTGGCCGAATCCCTGTGGGGCCGGGGCCAGCAGCTCCGTCTGGCCAGGGCCCATCGTGCCCTTGGCGCTGATGTGGGGAGTGCCCTGGTGCCAGGCCCACATGGAGCTGCTCCCCGAGCAGATTCCTTCCTCTGGCTCCTTTTATTTCTTCTTTTCTTCCTCTTTTCAACACTCATTAGGAGATTTGTCAGCGTTGCGCGTGGCGTCCCGGTGGCAGTTTGTGTTGGCCTCCTTGGGGTCCCTGTGCCCTGAGGGGACAAGGACTGTGTGGGGACAGGGCCAGGCAGCACAGCCTGCCAGGGGGGACAGCCCAAACTGTCAAGAAAACCCCAAAAGGAAAGGAAATGGCCTTGGGGGAAAATCCTGGAGAGAACAGGGTGGAAGGTTCTGCTGCTGTCTGTCTGTCCCTGTGGAACCTCAGCGCTCCTGACCGCGGTTATTGTGCTGTGGAATTGCTTTGGAGGGTGTTCAGGCAGCAAAGTGGGGCAGGAGCCACTCTCCAGGCTGCTTTAACTCTTCTGTGGGGTGTGATTTGTGGCTCACAGAGGCAGGGGAGCTGGGAGATGGGTGGGCAGCAGCGGGGCTGGGGCTGTGGCAATGCAGGATAGCAGGGCCTGGGAATGTGGGCAGCACCTGAGAGAGCTGTGGAGGACACCAGAAAATGGATTTCACTAAAAAAAAAGAGATCTAAGCCTGCATTTCAGTGAGGAAGGAGAAGAGGTGGATTTAAAGGGTTTGGAGGAACAGAATGGAACAACTCCTGGCTGGGGGAACAGGTCAGACCATGGAGCTGCTCTGTCCATGCTGGGACCCATCCCATGGGCACAGAATGAATGAATGTGTCCCAGGCATTAGGAGGGAGGAAGATCTGTTCCAGAGACCCAGCCCAGAGCAGGCTGGGGGAGCAGGGGGTGTTTAGGAGCCATGGGGAGCTCTGTGCTCCTTGCTGCAGACAGTGTTAATCACTGGGGCTTAGCAGCGTGTCAGGGCTGGGGAGGAGGAAATGGCTCCGTGTCTAGATGGGCTTAACACAATGTAAACTCTGTGGTGCACACAGAAAGTTCCACCTGAGTGTGAAGGAGCTGTTCCCCAGCACAGCAGCCTGGGATGAGCGTTTCCCCATGGTGCTGGTGGAGCTAAAGCTGATGCACAGTGTCCATGTGCCTTTTCCTTTGGACAAACCATCTGCAGTGACAACTGACATCCTCAGGGATGCCCTTCCCAAGCTCTTTCTTACACAGGTTGTTGGGCTAGAAAAAAAAATATTTATTTTGTATTGGGGAAAAACTTGTCCAGATTCTGAGGAAAACTGGTAAAACAGTGTTTTAGTTATAATTCATTGCTCTCTGTCTCATTTTGGAATCACTTTTTTGGCCAGAGTACATCTGGCCAATGCTGCTGTGATAGTGCCCCAAGCCTTCCTCTTGGTTCTCATTTAGGTTAGAAAGTAATTAAAGGAGGGTAAAAAAAGAAGTGACAGAGTTACTGACTCTCTTTCCAAAAGTGAAGGGTTTAGGCCAAACTCCTGCTAAGAAAATAAACAGAATTTCATTTTTCTGTTGCAAGTTCTTCCCACATATTGAATTTCCATGCTCAGTGACAAGGGGGATGTGCTCGAGTGAGCAGCAATTGGATTCTGATGGCTTTGAGTTGTGCTGGGATTTGCTTTGGAAAGCTGGGGCTGTCCTTGGAGAGCAGGGCTTGGACCTGAGCTTGAGGCCTTGTTCTCCAAGGAGCACAAACCTTGCAGCCTGAGTTACCAAGCTGGAACTTCTATGGTTGTGGCTGGAAATTTTTCTCCTTCCCAGTCTCCTGCTCAGTGTCCTGCCTGTGATAGAGCCCTTGCTCCCCAAATTAGGCCAACATTTGCTAGTCTGAGCTTAGAAACCATTTTTAATTGAGGCACGTTGCAGGGGTTGGCTCTTGTGGCATGTGTGGGTGTGAATGTCCTTCCCACTTCCCCTCCTGCCGGAAGAGGAAACCCATGTTGGGATAATTTCTGCAGAAAGCAGTAAATTGGGGGCAGTGGGGAGTGTTTGGGCTTGTCCCAAGGGTACCCACCCCCAGGACCCTCTGATGTGGGGCTGTGCTGGGCAGAGATGAGCCCTGGCAGTGCAGGGAGATGGTTTGGTGATCACCATGACCATCAGGCTCCTCTGGGCAGCTGGGGTGACAGCAGATGGTCCCAGGGAGGTGCTGTGGGAGCCAGGGGCTGGAGATACCCTGTGATAAATTGATAAATGTGTCACGGCTCAGGAAGCAGGGCAGGGAAGGATGTGAGGGACAGAGGATTCATATCCTGGAAACGCCGCCGTGTCACGGCCGGGGAATTCTGCAGGATAAATGCATTTGCCTGTCCTGCTGCAGACAATCTGCTTAATGTGGGAAGCAGAGTTTCCTGCAGCACCGAGCCAGTGGGAAGGGAAAACCCTGAGAGGCAGGAAGGGCCAGGGAGAATTAAGCAGGTAAACCCATTAGCAGTGACCACCTCTTTGTGTGGGGATTACACAAAGCTGCTGCTCGGGGATGCTCAGCTCTGGGGAGGAGCCAGGGCTGCCAGGGGGGCCTCTCCCCTCTCCTGAGGGCTCGACCTGCAGCTGGGATTAGCACTTGCCACAGGCTGCCCTCACCAGCCAGAACAAATTGCTGCACGTGCTGAGGAGAGCCCAACCTGCAGAACCCCGGTGATGCTGTGAGCAGAGGCTTGGCAGGCCCTGCTCAGCAAATCCCTCCATTCTTCCCAACAGGACCTTCCTCATGGAAGTCACTCTCTAAGGAACAGATTTACACTGTTCTGCTGCTCTGGACAGGGGTTTTCCCCAGCTCCCTGCTCAGCTTGGGGATTCCTCAGATACTGGCTCTAGAAGTGGAGTCAGGGCACAAAGGGGAGTAGATGTGCTGCCCCAAGAGCCTCTCTCAGTCAGGACACCCCAAAAGGGTTTGGCAGAAGCTCGGGCCAGTGGGGAGGGAGCTCTGGGGTGCAGGGGCAGGGTGTGTGGAGGGGGGACACCCCAGTGCCAGGGAGAGCTGCAGGGATGGCATCACCGGAGCCAGGCTGGGGCTGGGGCACTCCCTGGGCCCTTGTCAGAGCCTCTGAGGGGACGGTGCTGCCCGAGCTCGTGGTGGCCAGCACCGTGTCCAGAGCTCCCACCCTGTGTGTGTGTGTGTCCTCCGGCTGCCTTCCCAACATGCCAACCGCAGGAAAGCAGCAGAAACCCAAGCTTTCCTTTTGCTTGGATTCCCATCACTTCCCAGGCTTTAATGACAGACCATTCCCTCGCTCGGGCTGGTTGGGCTCTCGGGGCCGAGCTCTGGCTCATGGGCAACGCAGCCACGGCGTGAGAGGAAGAGGAGGGAGAGGCCACGTTGTGGGATGAGCGCTTTTGCGGGACCGTGACCCCGCTCCTGTCCCCACGGGGGTCCCGCAGCCCCGGCCCCAAGCGGGGCTCCCCGGGCTGGGCAGGGCGGCAGCTCCGCGGCTCCTCTCGCTCCCTTCGCGCTCCAGATGCTGAGCCAGATGTTGGCGCTGCCGTGTGCGCCCGCTGGCAGCGGCGGGGCCGGGGGTGCGGCTCCCGTTCCCGGTGCCCGAGCTCCGGAGGGGATGCTCGAGCTTGGCCGGGGATGCCCGGTCCCGGCTGTCCGAGCCCCGCCGGGGATGCCGCTGCCGCTGCCCGAGCTCCGGCGCCTCGGCACCGCCACCTCCCGGTTGTCCCGGCGGCTCCTGCGGCGATGTTTGCTTATTTTCTTTATCCCTCCCGGGCATCCCGGAGGGGACGCGCAGTTCCCGTGTGCTCAGCCTGCGGGGATGAGCTTGTTTATTTTCCTTTTTGTGCGATGCAGCCCGGCCCTGCCCAGCAACCCTCTCACAGCACACTCACCGGGAGAGATATTCACCTGTAATGATTTTATTAAATCTTATAACTCTCCTTTCTTGCCTCTCACGCTAAGGACAAACACCCCGAGGTGAGCGTGGTTTCTCTGGCTTGTCCGTCTATCTGAAGCAATTACTGAGGCTTCCCCGGGGATTATTTTCCAGAGCAGGTGCTGACATTTTCCCCAGCTGGGTGTCAAGCCGTACCTGCGGGGGCGGTTTCGGAGCAGCAGCAGCCTAACGAGAGAGTGCCCTGGGTTAATGAGGTGTTGCAAGGCAGCCCGGCTAAACCCGGCATCACACGGTCCAACTTTCCAGTTTAATTAGAAACCTGGGTCTCCCGCTCATGCATTAATTCACTTTTTTGACTTGAGTGACAGCTCAGCCTCTCGCAGGGAAGGTGACTGCTGTGTTTAAGGAGTGTGGGTGGTGTTGGCTGTCCTCATCGCCCTGTCTAGCCCAGCTTGGTGTTTGCCATGGGAATGTCACGCTGTGCCCACCAGAGCAGCTGAGCCAGGCAGGGTCTGGGCGCCTCTCTGGGCCAGGAGGAGCAGCTGGGACCTGCAGGATGAGCAGAATCCACCTTTCCCCTCTATTCCCCTCTATTTCCTTGTGGATCCCAGGTGGGACCTGGCACATGCTCCTCCCCAGCTATGGCTGCACCATCCCGTGCCAGCTCCCTGTCTGCCTGGCAGCCCTGGGATTACAGAGATGCTATCAGTGCTGCAGAGAAGGTTTGTGCAGCAAGGGCAGAAGTTCAGGAGTGCAGTAATTAGCAGAGCAATTGTAAAGTGCAGCAATTAGTGGCTGATTGCTGCTGCAGAAATATGCAAGGCAGCCTTTTATTCCTTCCTCCATGTGGGATGGCTGATCGGGTTTGCTGGGAGCAGGGAGCACTTGTGTCTTGTCCCTGTCCTTGATGGCAGGATAGGACAAGGGGGAAATGCTTTAAGATGAAGGATGGGAGGTTTAGATTTGATATTGGAGAGAAATTCTTTCCCGTGAGGGTGGTGAGGCCCTGGCTCAGGTTTTCCAGAGGAGCTGTGGATGCTCTGGGTGATGCTCTGGTGATGTTCTCAGCTGGCAGGAGTGGCTCTTGAGCCGCCTGGGGTATGTTCATTGTGCCAGCACTGGAGAAACTCAACTTCTCAGGGCGTTTGGGAGCCACCAAGGGGCCTCAGTGCAGTTTTTAGAGCCCCATTTGACCAGACACAGAGGCAGTGGGAGGAATCCTCTGGGAATGGGAGTGATGCTCTGCCCCTCGTGCAGCCCCTTGCTGTGGTACTTCACACCCTCACAGCACCCACTGCCACTGCCCCATCCTCACTGGGACAGCCTCAAGGTGCCTGGAATGACTTATCCACAGCTTGTAGAAGAGACATATTTACTTAATAAATAAATACAAATAACATACGGCAGGTACTAGCACGAAATACACACTATTGGTGTTGTGAGGGACGCCAAGGTCTGGGGCTGGAGCTTTGCCTAGCTCAGCTTAGCATGCCCAGCTGGCACTTACCAGGCTGGCCCTGGATAACGGCCCTGATGGTGCCATCTGGAACTGCTCGAGGGCATGGCAGAAGCTACACACCTGGATGGACAAATACATCAACACACAGCAGCAGGGAGGCTTTGCCTTGGGGTGCCTGGGGACACAAAATGTGAGCTTCTCTGGGGACCTCGGGCACGTCTCTGGGTGCTGCCCGGGGCAGGCCCTGGGAGCTGCATCAGGGTCGTGGCACACATGGCACACAGGGCTGAGGGTCATGGCACACATGGGCACAGCTGAGGGTCATGGCACACATGGGCACAGAGCTGAGGGCAGGGGGAGATGGAGCCCCATGGACCTCAGGAGGGTGCCAGGACTTGTCCCCTCATCTCTGCAAAGCTTTGTGCAGAGCACAGGGCTCTGCTTTGGCAGATTTGGCAAAGCCTTGACCTAAAGCTGGGAGCTCTGCTGAGCTCCAGGAGGCAGCACAGCTGGGTTTGGGGTTTGGGGCTGTCCCTGAGCTCCAGGGTTTGGGGTTTGGGGCTGTCCCTGGGCTCCAGGGTTTGGGGATTTGGGCTGTCCCTGGGCTCCAGGGTTTGGGGTTGGGGCTGTCCCTGAGCTCCAGGGTTTGGGGCTTGGGGCTGTCCCTGGGCTCCAGGGTGGTGTCAGTCGGCAGACACGGGCAGGGGCAGGAACAGGATCGCCTTCTGGCCGTAGTGAGTCCGCGGGCCCAGCTTGCTGTTCCCGTTCTTCTTCAGCCCCACAAACCAGTTCTTGTCCGCGTGCACTTTGGAGACGTAGGTGTTGTAATGGTTCTCCTCCAGCCTTTCCAGGAACAGACACTCCTCACCCAGTAACTGCTGCAAGAGAGCCCCGGGAGGGACAGTGAGCTGGGGATGCTCCTGGAGTGACAATCCCAGCCCAGCTCTCTGCTCTGGGATGCCATCCAGACCCGCCTCTGACATTTCCACACCCCAGTAAAGCTCTTATTTAAACTGTGGGGTAGGTGGCCTTGATTTGCTCCCCTGGGCCACTCCTGTAGCAAGGTGTCTGTGACCTGGGAATTTTAATTGGCACTTTAAATGAGCCCCATGCTCCATAAGCTGCTGCTGGCCACGGCTCCTGCTCTGGCCCTGAGCACTGTGGTGGCAGCTGCAGGCTCTGAGTGCAGAACCAGAACAGTTTGGGTTGGAAGGGACCTTAAAAACCTTTGAGCTCCAGCCCTTTGCCATGGGCAGGGACATCTACACAGGGGGGCAGCTGCTGCTCCAGGTATGAAACACAATATTTATCAAGTGTCAGACAGGAAATACAATATTTGTCAGAAGCAGGGCAGTAAACAGCATCATTTGCTAATTCATTTATGTCCCCCCAAAATAAAGCCAGATGCAGAGCGGCCGTGCAGCTGCCAGGACCACAAGCAGAGCCCAGCCATTGCCCAGCTGTGGTTTGCAGTGCCCAGCTGTGGTTTGCAGTGCCCAGATGTGGTTTGCAGTGCCCAGATGTGGTTTGCAGTGCCCAGCTGTGAGGTGCCTGCAGCCCTGCCCGTGGCTGCCTTTTCCCAGGGGCTCCCACACCTACCGAGCCGTAGAGCAGCCCGTTGGGGTCCATGGCCAGGTACTGCCCCGACTGGGTGCTCCTGATGTGCACCACGCCCACGCTCTCTGCACTCAGCTGCAGCTGGACTGGAGCAAAACAAAACAACAGTGAGAGGAAAATAGGGAAAGGGGGAAAAAAAGAGCTGGCAGGAAGTTTAGCGGGGTGTTTTGTTGAAGTCTGGCTTATAAAGAGTTTATAGGAAACAGTACAGTGTGTAATAAAAGTGTCTCCTTGTACCCTCTTCTTCAAAGAAATCCCACAGCCATCCTTTAGGAACCAAAGACCAATTTTTCCCTTATTTTACATCAAAGGAAGGGCAGCGTTTTGGTTACGATGCTGGAATGGGACACAGGAGATTGGGGTTTTAATTCTGGCTCTAATTTACAAATTTCCCATGTGGTTTGACAAGACACTTAAGGAGTGACATATGAAGGAGTATTTTGAGAGCTAAGCCAGGGATGGGCAGGCTGCAGCCCCCTGATCCAAAGCATCCCACCCAGCTGTCTGCAGCAGCTGGATTTATCCAGAGCATTGGAGAATGGGGAAATGGAAAAGGCTGTGGCTGCAGACACAGTGACTTGCAAATTCCAGCTCTTCCCAGTGATCCTTCCCAAGGAGGCAGCTTCTCTCCCTGAGATTTATAACAGCAATATTTAGGTTGGTTGGAATGAAGTATGAACGGATGTCTCGGCTCCAGCTCCTTCCTTCCTGTTTATATTTAATTTGTTTATCCTTATTTAGATGAGGTAAAAGGCAGTGTTACCTCTTGGCCTGGTGGAGCGCCCATTGCAGTGAAATCTTTGCTGTAATGGTTCACATTCTTCATGTTTGGCATTTCCTGCTCAGTAAATGATATTAATTAGGAAGCAGTGTGGATGCAGGTTTGCAGGAGTGCTTGGCCCCTGTCATGCCTGGTTCAGGCTGGGAATGTGCACTGGGAAAACCCAGCCCAGCTGCATCCCCTGGGTGCTGCAGAGCTGGGGCAGTCCAGGGAGAAAGGAGGGAAATGGGATGAAAATGGTGATACTGCTCCAAAAACTGTCCTGAGAGAGGGCAGTGAGGACCTTCCTGCTGCCAATGGGGTGTTGAGGGTTTTGGCCACAGAGGGAGGGAGAACAGTGGGTCCAGAGGAAGGAGCTTGTGCACTAAATTCTTTCAGGTTCTCTTCCAGCTCTGTACAGAGATTTCCTTCCATGAAGAAATGGGATGAAAGCAAGAAAAGAAGATTTTTATGTAGAGATGAACATGAGCTTCATCCTGGAGAATCTGCAGAGTCCAGGTAAGATTTCTTCCATTCCTTGGTGCAAGCTTGGAATGCCCATGACAAGGATGTGGGAAGGGGATCCTGATGTGGGGCTGGACAACAAAAGCTTAGAGACAGTGAATCCTTCTCTCCTCTTAGAGATCCTCCTGATTCTGAGGCCATTTGAGAGAAAAATAAGAATCCTTGGTATTTGTCTGGAACAAAATGCACGTGGACAGCTTGCAGAGCATTGTTGCAGCTGGAACTCTGCTGTCCCCTCTGGCCTCCCGATGAACCCTGGGTGTTCCTGTGCCTTGTCCCTCCCTGGGGCTGGGTGGCAATGTCCCCCAGTGCCATTTTTCCATTGCCAGCTGGGTGACAATGTCCCACAGTGCCAGCCGTGGTCTGGGCTGCTCCTCTTGCACACCAGGGAATGATCTGAGCAGCTCCATCGTGTTCCAGGTGCAGGCACAGCACCGTGGGTGCTCAGAGCAGGGTCCCTCTCCCCAGGGCTGCTCTGCTGGCACTCAGCCCTTCCAGGAGCTTCCTCTGTAAATATTAGTGTGTTCCTGTATCCCAATTTATGAGATCATTTACAGGAGGTTCCTCTCTGGCAGAGGGTTGCAAACATGGCCTGGGCCAGCAGCAGGGAGGTGTGAGGTGCTGGGATGCAGAGCTGCCTGCCCTCCCTGCCCTCGGGCACTGTGCAGCCCTGGGCCCCTCTCCAGGGTGACGGATCTGCTTTTCCAGAGGGAAAAGGGCTGGGCTGTGTGACAGCATCCACACTGTGAGACAGCAGCCTGGGCCAGGGCACCAGAGTGGGCTCATGGCCTTGGTGGCTCCCCATGTCCCAGGAGATCCCATCTTGGCCCTGACCTCTCCTGAATCCAGCAAAACCTCTGGAAAATGCTGCAGAGACACTGCCTGAGCTCATCCCCCTCTCCTGGTGTGTCTGTGAGCCCAGTCCTGTCTCTTGCAGATCTTTGGGACCATCCAGCCTTTCCAGGGGTTTGAGGGTTATTGCTGGGTTTATTCCTGCCTGGAGGCTGGAGCTGCACGCTGTGTTTATCCACTCATCTTCATCCATCCCCCAGCACTGCCTCGTGCTGGGGAGACAGTGTTTGTAATTAAAACTGGCTCTAAACTGCCTGACAGTAACACAACAACAGCCAGAGGAAAGGTTAAGTTTAGGGGAGAAGCCACATGTGTGCTTGTGGTTTAAAGAAAATAAAAGTGCTTTTCTTAGCACTTTGTACGGCTGGCTTGGCTCCTCCCAGCCCTTCCTTCCAACGAGATAGGGCCTGGTGCCATTCCAGTAAATGTTCAGGATGTGGACCCAGAGGCTGCTGCCAAGACCAGAGCCCAGCCCTGCTGCCCACGGAGCCCAGCAGGAGCTCTGCTGTGTGCCCAGCAGGTTAAAAAATCCTCTGAAGAGTTTTTGGTAACACAAGAGCACAAACAGCATTAAATTCCCAATGATTCCTTGGTGGGACAAGTGGTGGTGTCTGCAGGAGCATCTCCTCCCAGCAGAGGTGCCAGTGTCCCACCACGGGCTGGAGCCACCAGGGTCACGGCCTGCAGGGATGGGGACAGCTGAGGGGACACCCTGCCCAGGGTGACAGAGTAAAGGGCTGTGGCACAGGGCTGGCAGTGCAAGGACAGCACACAACTCCATGTGATGCTGTGTGTGGGGATGCCAGGCTGCCCTGAGCCAGGGCAGCTCCCCGTGTGGGCCAGCCCTGCTGTGTCCCTGTCTGTCTGTCTGTCTGTCTGCCTGCTGCGAGGTCAAACCAGTGCCAGGTTCAACACTGGAGATATCAATTGCTGTCCTTCAAATTTACACTTGGACAGCACACATCTTGCACCTGTCTTGCTCTGGATCCCAGCTGTGGGTACGTTTGGTTCCCTGGGATGTGTGTTTGGCTTCCAGAAGATGCGTTTGTCCCTTGGGATGTGTGTTTGCTCTTGGAGGTGTGTTTGGCCCCTGGGATGTGTGTTTGTCTCCTGGGATGTGTGTTTGGCTCTAGAGAGATGTGTTTGGCTCCCAGGATGTGTGTTTTGCCCCATGGATGTGTGTTTATCCCCTTGAGGTGTGTTTGATGCCCGGCAGGTTTGTTTGGTCCCTGGGATGTGTGTTTGTCCCTTGGAGGTATGTTTGGTCCCTGGTATGTGTGTTTAGCCCCAGCAGGTGTATTTAGCCCCTGAGAGGTGTGTTTGTCCCCCTGGAAGATGTGCTGTCACACCAACCCCATCCAGACCCCGTTTCCTCCAGCTCTCCCTCCCCGGCTGATGACACCCCAGCACCAGGAGCCCCCCAAGCCCCCCGGGTTTGCTCACTGTGCTCGTCGCTGCGGTCGCGGGTGCCATCCACGGTGCCGTCGGGCAGGATGCGCAGGAAGTGCCCCCCGTTGCTGCAGTACAGCAGCTTGGGCTGCTTGTAGCTGCCCGCGGGCAGGTCGAACTTCTCCGTCAGGGCGCTGAACGTGGTGATCTCCCCCTCGGCCATGCCTCAATCTCCTCCTCCCGGGGCTGGCTGCAAGGGAGGGGACAGCAGGTGACACCAGTGCTGGCACAGGGGTGACACCGAGCGCTGGCACAGGGGTGACACCAGTGCTGGCACACGCTGCTGCTGCTGCTGGGCTGCAAAGGAGGTGACACCAGGGTGACACCAGTGCTGGCACAAGGGTGACACCAGTGCTGGCACAGGGGTGACACCAGTGCTGGCACACGCTACTGCTGCTGCTGGGCTGCAAGGCAGGTGACAGCGGAGGTGACACCAGTGCTGGCACAGGGGTGACACCAAGTGCTGGCACACGCTGCTGCTGCTGCTGCTGCTGGGCTCCAAAGGAGGTGACACCAGGGTGACACCAGTGCTGGCACACGCTGCTGCTGCCCAGCTTTAAAGGCAGCAGGGAGGGAAGGAAGGAGGAGGGATCCCGGGGGTCCCGTGGGTGATTCACGGCCCAGGGGATGCTCCCCAGCGTGGGAGGCACGGGGGGCTGTCTCCTCGCTGGGTGGG
>JAHXMQ010006307.1:16105467-16123774 GCA_020466415.1 Ammodramus savannarum pratensis
CAGGACTTGGCTCCCCCAGCCCCAGCCCCAGGAACAATCCCTTTGTCTGCGCTTCCGGGCAGGCTGGGATAGCTGGTGGGGATTTCCACAGGAATTTCGAGAAGCTGTTTGAAGATATTTTTATGCAGGAAAGACAGTGGCCTTGCCTAATTACGAGAATTAAAGCAATTTGTGCTGAAGCTGACAGGAGGGAGTTGTTCATAGTGGCCTGTGTGTAGGGCTGGTCTCTGGGTGCTGGGGAGAGAGAGGAAAATCCCCGTCCAGGCTCCAGGAGCAGAGGCAGAAAGAGAGGGAGCACAGAGGGCTGAGCAGCAGCAGAGGAAATTGCTATTTACACAGGGAGAGGCAGAGCTTCCATCCCTGAACGAGGGCTAATGCACAGCAGACACCTCTGGAGCCCCTCCAGAAAGGAAACTGGAGTTTGGTTTGGGAACTTCTGCTTCTAATTCCTGGAAACACAGCTTCAGCTCAATTTCACAGTGGCTTGTGACATTTTTCCAGTGGTTAGACAAATTTTGGGAAAACATTCCTCTCCTTGGAACTGTCTTGTGATAATATAACCCCAGTGAAGTGGTTGGGGGTTTCACGTGGCTTCACACCCCTGCAGAGGGGCTGTGAGGAGCAGCCCCCAAGTGCCTGGCGTGGAAACTTTTCACAATGCAGGTGCTGAGCCCTGGCACAGGTGCCCCTGCATCCCTGGCAGTGCCCAGGCCAGGCTGGGCACTGGGGCTGGCACAGTGGGAGGTGTCCCTGCCATGGCAGGGGTTGGAATGGGACATTCCTGGATGCCTTTGGTGCCTCTGGGCTCCCCAGGTGCTCTCAGGTGCTCCCAGCTCTGCACAGGTGCTGCTGGCAGGGGCAGCAGCTGCAGGGTGTCAGTGCTGGTGGTGGATCCAGCCTGGGGTGGGCTGTAAATGCTGCTGCTCTGGTGCCTCCAGCTTTGCAGAGCTCCTGCCTGGGGCTGCTGTGCTGGTCACCCTGCCTGGGGGCACTGGGACCTGCTGGAACCTCACTGGAGTCATCCCTGGAGGAACGGGGACCTGCTGGAACCTCCCTGGAATCCTGTCTGGAGCCACTGGGACCTGCTGGAATCGTCCCTGGAATTGTCCCGGGAGTCACTGGGACCTCTGGAATCCCCCCTGGAGCCACTGGGAGCTGCTGGAACCTCCCTGGAACCTCTCTGGAGCCACTGGGCTGTGTCTCCAGCTCCTGTGAGGCCCAGGGCACTGGGGTGGGACATGGGGGTGTCCAATGCAGGGGGTGGCCAAAGCTTTCCTGCCTTGGCTCTGGGCTTGGTGCCCCTCTGGGTGCTGCCTGCTCTGTTCCATCTCCAAGGGACACAGGGGGGATTTTGGGGATGGGATGAGGCACTCACAGCCCTGGGTCCTTGGGGTCCCTGTCCTGCCCACAGCCCCTGTGCCAGCCTGTGGAGTGTTCACCCGTGGAGCATTACCAGACCAGAGCCCCTGTGCCCACCTGTGGAATGTTCACTCATGGAGAATTATCAGACCAAAGCTCCCCTGCAGAACTTGGAGAGAGGCTGATCTCCTGTGTCTGCAGGGGAAATGAGTGGCAGCTGCTTGGCTGGGCCTTTGGGGGGATTTTGTATTTTTCTCCCAAAAAGGAGAGCAAGAATAGGCTGACTGTTCAGCCTTTCCTGACAATGAAACTTTGTCATCTTTATAATTAACCCTGTTATTTAAATACTTCTTCCATGGATATCACTGACAATTTCATAGCCCTTGGTTCCCTTACTTTTCCATTTCAGCTTCCTGCGCTGCAGTGACTCCCAGGGGCATGACTAATTTCACTTTTCCATTTAATTGAGAGCTTTTTTCTGACTTGGTGTGTTTAACTGTAGCTTGGCCAGCTGCTCAGTGCCTTGTCACTGCCCAAAATGCACCTGTCAGCCCTTTTCTTTTCCTCCAAGGGAATTTAGAGAACATCTATGACCAGCTCTTTTTCCAAAACCATTTCCATCACAGTGAGGTGTGGTGGGTTTTCTGTATTTCTGCGTGCTGTGTCTCCACTCCCCCCTTGAGGAATTCACCCAAAAAATCCTGAGCTTGAAACCCTTTGTACTTGTGCATCACTTCTATTTTTCTGTCACTAAGGGCTTCCCTCAGGGCCTGTGCTGATGATTCCTTTGCCACTTCTCTGGCAGCTACAGGGAATGGATTCCTTTCTTCCCCTTCTATTCCTCCCTTGCTCAGTATCCACCACCCTGCTCTGCAGAATCCTTGTGCCAGTGATGCCAGGGTGGAAAAGGACCCTGTGAAGGTTGTGAACAGTGGAAGATCAGGGATGAAGGGAATGATGATGCTGGAAGCCCCCCCTCCCCTCAGGCTGAGCTGTAACCTGGGCCATAAGCAAGGGGACAGTGATCTCCAGCAGCTCTGAGACTGTGTTTGCTGGAGGGTGAGTAAATACACAAATACACCCATGAAAACAGTGGAGTCATGGCTGTCCCGTCCCTGGAAGGGCTCAAGGCCAGGTTGGGCAGGGTTTGGAGCAGCCTGGCCCTGTGGAAGTTGTCCCTGCAATGGTTGGAGCTGGATGATTTGAGGGTCCCTTCCAACCAATGCTGTTCTGTGATGTTCCTTTGTGTGCTCTTCCTGCATCATGTCAAATGTGCTCAATGCCTCCAGACAAGCCAGCTCAGCTCCCTGACCCAGCAATGAGCACAGACCCCAGCAGGGCGATTCCAAAGCTGCTTCCACATGAGGCTCTCAGGGTGCCTTTGATCATCAATACCAGCACTGAAACTGGGCACACAAAGCACACATTGAGAGGGGCAGCCACGCTCCAGCACCCTGAGGAGCATCCTGGAAACAAAAGTCAAACTTGGCATCAGGCTGGGAAAGGCCAGAGGGGTTTATGAGCACCCTGTGCCCTGAGGAGGATCCTGGTTTGGGGTCCTCTCAGCAGGCAGGGCTGGGGTCGCACGTTCTGACAGGAGGAGGGAGGTTTGCAGGTGCTGGGACAGAGTTTAAATCCTAATGAAGTGGTAAAAATGTAAGAAAGCTGCCCCTGAAATTGGGGAAGGGAAAGACAAGCAGCACTCTGGGGAATTGTGCCCAAAATCGACAGAGTTGGGTGAAGTGCCACCCGTGCAGTGTGACAGGAGCAGGGCAGCAAAGCTGAGGACAGCTCCAGGGTCAGGGGTACACACAGCTGAAAAGTTTTCTCCTATTTTTAACAAGAAATCCAAGGAAACAAGTCTTCCCCATGGCTGAGAGCACCAGGAGCCTCTCTCCAGCCTGAGCAGTGTCCCTGCACGGAGCTGGGTCCTGCTGGATCTGCTCTGACACCTGCCAGGGCAATGAGAGCAATGTGCCTCTTCTGGAGACAGCTCCCCTCAGTGAACAGCCCGGGGCTGTGTCCTGGGACTCCTGCTCTCCCTGGAGCTCCATGGAGCACCACACATCCCACTGGAACTGAGGCCTCTCTGGGAGCCACGTGCCAGCCTGGCAGAGGTGGCACAGCCAGGGCCTGGGCATGTCCAGGTGGGTGTGAGAGTGGCAGAGCACGGGCAGGAGGTGAGGCCAATGAGCTGGGACAGGAGAGGCTCAGGCTCAGCTGAGGTTCCAGCAACGAGCTCCGTGCAGGGCAGAGGAACTCATGGCCCAGGGTATGAACACAGGAGCTGCAAGGAGCTGGATGTGGGCATTGCTGTGGCACCACGTGCTGACTAACAGGAGATGGCACTGATATTTCCATTCAATGGGAAACCAGCTCCAAAACCAGCTCCAAACCTGTGGTGTCTGGGCAGACTTGGCAGCATGAGTGGCAATGATGAGTCCTGAAAAAAATCATGGGAGGTTAATGAGCTGGGAATTGGAGAGGGGTTGGGAGCAGAGACCCCAGCCTGGTTTGCCCCTCATTTCAGGGGAGCTGTCCCCCTGCAGGCACTCAGTGTGTCACTGCTGTTCCCGTCTCCTGTCTGTCTCGCCCACCCCTGCAAATCTGCCTGAGGCCAGGAGGAGTGAGCGCAGGGAGAGGAGTGAGCTGCAGAAGGGAAAAAAAGGAATTGAGGGGGTGGAAATTCATGTGTGACTGTGAGAGGTGCAACGCAGCGAGGAAAAGTACTGTTCCACTCTGAAATAGCAATATCTGAAATCATTTCTGCTCGTGAGCGCTCGGCGGAGGGGCACTGTCACGCTGGAGGTGTCACCGAGCCTGTTTGCTGCAGTCACATGGAGGAGGTTCAGACAAGAATATCCCACAGCACATCTCAGGGTAGCACAGGAGAAGGGGAAGCCCTGGGTGTGTGCCCCAGAGCTGCATTCACAGCCAAGGAAAGGCCCAAGGTCAGGGATCAGGCCTCAGGGAGGGCCGTCAGTACCACAGGCCAGCACACACCCTTTGCTTTACAATGGGGAATTCAAGGGCACTCCTCATGGTGGTCTAACGGGTTATCTGGAGCAGGGTTGTTTTATTTTTGCCATCTACAATGCCTCATCTGTGTCTAGCCCAACAAAAAGAGTCCTGGGAGCAGGGAAGATGCAAGTGTGATACACAGCCACATAACAAGCAGACCTTGAACATTGCTGCCTGAGGGCAATTCCAGGAAACCTCTGCTGTAGTCCTGCATTCTGGCAGTCGGGATGCCTGCTGCTGTCTCCTGGGGTTCCATGAAATGCATTAGTGCCCAGCTGGGTGGGTGTTTTCCACCCTCCCTGCCCCTCTAACACGGGCTCTGGTTTTTGCAGGGTGGGACAGGGGAGGGAGGCTCCAGGATGCCCCGAGGAGAGCCAGGAGTGAGGGTTTATCTCCAAGATGCCCCGAGGAGAGCCAGGGGTGAGGGTTTATCTCCCCGGCAAGGCTCGGGGCAGCCCCTCCGAGGGGCTCTGTCCCTCCGAGGTGCCCGCACGGGGCCGGGAGATGCCGCGGGGCTCGGAGCTGCCTGCGGGGATGGGATGGGGATGGAGCTGCTTCTCACCTCCCGCTCCCGCTGTCACCCCAGCTTTCCCTGATGGCTGAGCCTGAGTGGCAGAACGCTTTCCCGAGGAGAAGGGGCTCCTGGTGCCGCGTTAGCCGCGGATGTGTCACGGCAGCGGTGACAGCGCCGGGAGGACGGGGTGCGGAGGTGGGAGGATGCTGCGCTCACATCAGGGAGCTGATCCAGCCGAGAGCTCGCTCTGGAAAGAATTGCTGTTTTTCAAACAAACCGGTTGGATCCAGCTGGTTGTGGGACCCACCCAGAGATAACGCTGGGGAGAGCAGCTGGGGCTGGGCTGATGCTACTGCAGGGAGAGAGCCCCAGACTGGTTTGGGATGGAAAGGGCCCCAGAGCCCACCCAGTGCCACCCCTGCCATGGCAGGGACATGAAATCCCCCCCAGTGCCACCCCTGCCATGGCAGGGACACCTTCCACTGTCCCAGGGACACCTCCCACTGTCCCAGGTGCTCCCAGCCCTGTCCAGCCTGGCCTTGGGCACTGCCAGGGATCCAGGGGCAGCCACAGCTGTGCCAGGCCCTGACACCCTCACAGGGAAGGATTTCTCCCCAATATCCCATCCAGCCCTTCCCCTGGCCGTCTGCTCCTTCCTTCCACAGCCCCCACCCCTGCACCAGCAGTTATCTGATCCAGTCACCTAATCTAGGTAGAAACTGCTCTCTCTTTTTATTTTTTTATTTTAATGCTGGAGTAGTTTTCTGCAGATGTTCCCTGGGCGATGAGCTGTGGGATGTGGGTTGGTGAGTGAGGGAGAATGTGCTAATGTGTGGTCAAGGACGGCTCAGGGTGGGAGTGTGGGATTAGGGCAGCCGCAGCTCTGTGGGGAGGATGTGTGAGCCCAGCCCTGTGGCCAGGGCTCTGTCCTGTGCTGCTGGAGCCCCTCTCCGTGTCCAGCTGGGGGTGAGACAGCCCAGCTGCTCGGAACAATAAATCAGAGCAGGCAAACGTGGCAGGGATTACAGAGGGACGCAAGCTGTTGTATCCACAGGCAGGAGGATGTGTGAGTCTAGGCTGTTTGTTTGCTTATTTTTCCTTCAGTGATAAACGTTCTCAGGAATGTGGTGGGATTCGTGGGGTGTCTGTGCTGGGCTCAATGATTGAGGATATTCTATGGCATTCTTTTGCAGTTTGGATGCACAATCCCACAGAAATGGGGCTGGAAGAGGTCCATGGCTGCTCCTCCCCAGTCCTGCTGCCCTGCTCCCACATTGGGAGCTCAAACACAGTGAGTGTCTCCTGCTGAATGCAGCCAGAAAAAGGGGAGAAGATTCCTCACTGCCGGCCTGAGGCCTCAGTTCCAGTGGTATGTGTGGTGCTCCATGTGTGGCAGAGCTTTGTATGGCCTCGATTCTGTCCTCATCAGAAAATGACAGTCTGAGCTTCATCATTTTCTGTGGTACTGGAAAAGTGCTGAAAAAAATTCAATTTCAAGCCCCAGATATTTGCAGCCTCTAAGGCAGTGTCCTATAAATCTAGTTACAGGTTCTTCTCTATTAGCAGTAAGTGCTGGAGCTCTTTTAAATATGAACAATGATGATGGAGAAGGATAAAACCAAAATAGTGCTCCCATGGCTTTGTGCAGGGTAGAATTAGGGAGCATAATCCAAATAATAACATCTCATGCTTTTATGGGTGCATATGGCGTAAATGACAGCTCATTAAACTTTATATCCTGCCTACAAGATAAGCATGTAATTAGTATTACATCCTTTTTTATAATTAGGAGGCCTCATCCAAAAAATTGTGGCTCACAAGCCATATTTGAAGGCGGTGACTCAGCCTGAATTAGGCTGTGTTGTGAGGATGGAGGGAATCGTGCTTTAGAGGGCTGAAAAACAGGGACAAAAGGTTGAGCTGGTGTCGGGCTCCTGTGTCCGCTCCCACCCGCTGCCAAACACAGGTGGATGAGGATTTAACACCAGGGCTGGCCGGAGCCGGTGCTGCCAGCGCAGCTTTGGGCCGGACCGAGCTCCGGGAGCGCTGGCCCGGCCCCGGTCACGGCTGGGCTGACAGCAATGAATGCCCGGGGCCAGCGGGGCTGCCTTGCCCGGGGCGGCTGAGGGGGATGGCAGCCCCTCGGGGACTGTCCGGAGGTGTGGCTGTTTGTCCGCAGGTGTGGCTGTTTGTCACAGCCCCGGGGGGACAGGTCACAGCCCCGGGGACAGGTCACCGCCGGCATCCCTGCGGCTCCGGCCCGGGGCTCGGGGCACTCCGCTCCTGCCTGGATGCCGGGGCTGGTGCCGGGTTTATTTTGGGGTTTATTTCGGGGTGTGCCCAGCCCGGGGGATGGCGGTGGCGGTGCCGGTGTGTCCCGCTGTCCCGGCTCAGCCTCCCCGGCCCCGCGGGGAGCAGCAGCTGCCGTGTGCCCGCTCCGGGCAGCTCCCGGCCGGGCAAGGAGGCGGCGAGCCGGCTGCTGGCCCGGGCCGCATTCCTGGCGCGCTCCTCAGGGCTGTGCGGAGAAGGCACCGGGGCTGTGTGTGCGGCGACAGCCATCGGCTGGGGGAGCGGTGACGGCATCCGTCCTCTATGGAGGGAAGCGGTGACAGCACCGGGGCCGATGCTGTTGGGGACACGGCGCGGGGACAGGGCCCCACAGCTCCTCCCGCGGCCGCTCCACATCCAGCCCTTCCAGGAGATTACGGCTTCATTCTCTCAGATCACACCACTAAGCCCGGGCGATAATCTCCCGCACAGATGTGCGGTGATGGGAGCAGAAACGTGCGAGCCGCCTCCCGGCAGGGCGCGGAGCGGCCTGGAGCGGCGCTCCCGCAGGCCGGGCGCGGGTTTCCCCGCGGCGGGGCCGGGCCGGGTCACGGGGAGCGGGACGGGAGCGGGGCAGGGCCGGGCCCGCCCCGGGCAGAGGCGGCTCCGCAGCTGCGGCTCGGGCCCAGGTGCGGGAGCGGCGGGGAGGGCACGGCCCCGCCCCGCCCCGGCAGCTGATTGGTGGAACGGGCGAAGAGGGCGGGGATAGGCGGCAGCGACGGGCGCCCATTGGCCGGCAGCTTGGGGGGCGTGGCGCGGGCGGGCCCGGCCCGGGCGGGGCCCCAGCGCGGCCGCAGCGGCTCCGCCCCCGCGCGGCTCCGCTCCCGCCGCTCCCCGGCCCCGCTCCCGGCTCGGCTCGGCTCGGCCTGGCCCGGCACCGCGCTCCCGCCGCCCGCCCGCACCGGCGGCCGCGCGCCTCGCCCCGAAAGCCCTTCCGTTCTGCATCTTGCCCGGATTTTTGCGCGCTCGCCCCCGCCGTGCCGGGCAGCATGGGGCTGCCGGCGCTGGAGTTCAGCGAGTGCTGCCTGGACAGTCCGCAGTTCCGGGAGCGGCTGCGCTTCCACGAGGCCGAGCTGGAGAGGACCAACAAGTTCATCAAGGAGCTCATCAAGGACGGGAAGTCGCTCGTCGCCGCCCTCAAGAGTAAGTGCGGGGCTGGGGGCGGCCCTGCGGGACCCCGCGCCCCCCGCCCGGCCCCGGCCCTGCCCGCCCGCCGAGCCCCGCCCGGCCCGCGCTGCCCCCGCTGCTCCATGGGGCTGCTCCATCCGGGACCACCGTGCCCGCCCGAGCCCCCCCTGCGGCCGGGCCCGGGGCCGTGCCTGCTCCTGGTCCCGCTCCTGCTCCTGGTCCGGTCCGGCGGGACGCGCACGGTGCCCGGGATGTGCTGGCCGTGGTCCATTGGCACAGCGCGGTCCTGGTTCTGGTCCATCAGCGCACGCACCGGCCTTGCCCCGCTCCCTGCGGGCGTGTGTGCTCCATCAGGGTGCATCCATCGGGACCTGCGGGGTTCCGGCCCTGCTCCATCGGGGTGTGAGTGGCCGCGGTCCATTGGCACGTGTGTGGTTCTGGTCCTGCCCCCAGCCGGTCCCGGTCCGCGGCCCTCGAGGGTCGCATCCTTTGGGGGCGGTTTTTGGGGCGATGCGTTGGTGCCTGGTTCCCCTGCCCCTCCTCCGGCTGGCCTCTGTCCCGTGTCCGCCCAGGGTGGGGATGCCCGGAGCCCCCGGGCTGACCCCTCCAGGGCCATTCCAGACTGACCAGAGGGTCCCTCCAGGGCCATTCCAGACTGACCAGAGGGTCCCTCCAGGGCCATTCCAGACTGACCAGAGGGTCCCTCCAGGGCTGTTCTCTGTCTCCGGGGGAAGCGGAGGTGGCTGCCGAGCTGCAGACCAGGTGGGAGGGGGATGCAGCTGTGCCTCCGGGGCTGGGGACACCCTCACCTGTGGCTGGCAGTGTCCCGCTCCTCCCCGATGCCGGGGCTGGGGACAGCTCTGCATGGCTGCCAGCGTTGGCTGGGCTGTGCCCTCGGGTGCTGGGCTCCCCAAGCTGTGCTGTTCCCTCGTGGGGTCATTGGGGTTTGCTCTGTTTTTGAGTTTATTTCACCCAAATCACAGGGTGTTTCTCTGTCCAGGGGTGCCTGTACCCAGCACGCTGGCAGCACACGTGGTCACCAGGCTGTGCCATGGGGTGACAGGGGCACGTCACAGACACAGGTGCCATGGAGCCCCTGCAGCATCACCTGCCGTGAGCCAGCCTGGCCGGGGTCACTGTGGGGCTGTGGGACAGCAGGGTCACCCTGGGGTGCACGGGCAGGTGAAGCATTCCCAGCACCCTGTCCATTCCCAGAAGGGCTGGTCCTGCTCCCTCCCCTCTGGTCTCACAGCCAGCCCCATGGGTGTAGCTCCTCTGTGCTGAAATAGCAGCTGGTAACATCTGGCTGTCAGCGACTCCCATTGTACCAGTTCTTGGCATTTGGGGTTAAAAGAATCTCTCAAACCCGACAGCTGTGTGTGCATTTATGGTTCTGCAGGTCTGGGCTGTGTTCTGCTGTGGAGCTTTTGCTGAAGGCAGCAGTGCCTGGCCCTGCCTGTAGCATTCATTTTACCCCAGAATAAATCATGCAGCGCTGCTCTTCACAGAAAATACATTTTGGGAGTGAGCTGCTGAGTCCTGAGCTGTCTCTGGCTTACTCAGTCAGCTCGCAGCAGGTGCTGGCTGGGGTGCTGGCTGTGCTCTGGCCCTGGGCACGCTGTGTGCAGTGTTTTGGGGTGTGCTGAGCCCCTGTGGGCTCCTGTCCCCTGGCCATGGCCGTGGCTGTGCTGCAGGGGCAGGAAGAACGCTCGCTGGCCTCTGGAGATAAGGATGTTTTTATGGCTGAATTGTTTTGTAGCTCCTATTGAATGTGTTCCTGGATTAGCCCTTAATTCCTGCACAGGGCTGGGGGAGTTGCAGTGGTGCCCAGGCTGCAGGGACAGCAATAATGCTGATTGTGCTGCAGGGTAAATCAGTGCCTGCCCTGCCTGCCCTGTGCCGCCTCCCTGGCACGTGTGGCACCGAGGTGGCCCCAGGGGCTCTGGGGGAGGCTTTGGGCCATGTGGGGCAGGGGGGCTGGGAAGGGGTGTCCCCTCCCTGCCTGGGATGCTCTGGGCCCTCTGTGCATCCTCCTCCTGCTCTAAGGGGTAACTTGAGGGGCTGTGATGGCTCTGACTGATCCATGGTGCTGGGTGGATCTGGGCTGGCTCTCCCCACCTGTGTCACCCTCAGTGTGACAGCTCCAAGGTCTGGTGTGCTGTGTGAGCCCTTCCAGCCCATCCCAGTGTCCAGCAGCAGGGTGAGGAGCTGCTGTGTCTGTGTCACTGCTGCAGGGGCTGGCATGTCACCCCCCTGAGCCAGTGCACATCTGGGGCCATTCCTGACTGGCACCAGGGGTTTGCTTTTCTAAGCCAGCTTTTATTTTTCAGTGGTGTTTCCAGGTGGTTTTGGTTGGTTTGTGTCCCTGTGGCTGGGCATGGTGGCCTTGTCTCACTGTCACTGTCTCCATGCTGCTCCTCAGCTGTGGCTGTGGGGCTGGGCAGGCTGGGGGAGCAGACCCCAGGCTCAGGACTGTGAGTGAGTGGGGGGTTCTGGGGGTCTCTGGGCCCTGGGGCAGTGCCTGCCTGCAGCCAGAGTTACGTGAGGGCTTGGCCATATCCTCTCTCCTTTTCCTTCCTCTTGCCTCTTGTGCTGAGCGTTTCACATCCTCTTTGTCTGCAGGACAGCGTGTAACTGTGGGGCTGCTGGGCTGGGCAGTGGGGCAGGAGGATGAGGAGGGAGGAAGAGCCCTCTGCAGAGCTGGGCAGAGCCATGCACGGGCAGGCAGGGATGGTGAGACTGGAGTGAGGACATGAACAAAGTCTCTGCCAGGCTTTGCTGAAAGGGCTGCTCTGCCCTGCTTTTGCCCTCAGTGTAGGTACAGAGAGAAACAGGAATGATTCACAGCACTTTCTCCTTCCCTGAGAAGAAAGAATAAATTCAGAAGGTTGAAAATGATCCTCATTTGCTGAAGGGCTGGTCCTGCTAAATATCCTCAGATGCCAAGGCATCTCTGGAGTGTGTGTGTGTGTCTGTGTGTACATAAATGCTGTTGGATCTTTTTCCCCCAGCGAGTTTCTGTGCCTGTTTCCATTGTCTCCCTTTGCTGCTTGGCTGGTATTCAGTGACCTGGTTTTCAGCAAAACGTGTCCCTCTTCCTCCCTGATCCACCATCCATAAATTATTCAGAAAGTTTTGCAGATGCAGAGACTTCAAGTGTGACATAAATAATGAACTGGAAGCCTGCATGCCGTGGAACTCGTTCTCCATCCAGCACAGGAGCTGTGCTGGCCGTCAGGAGCAGGGATGCTGGAGGGTTTCGTCCCTTGGCGTGTCCCTGTGCCCGTGTGAGGGCAGGCAGGCTGGTCCCTGTGCTGGCATCACCTCCAGCCCTGTGCTGGCATCACTCCAGCCCTGTGCTGGCATCACCTCCAGCCCTGTGCTGGCATCACCTCCAGCCCTGTGCTGGCACGGAGGGAGCTGGGCCTGGGCACCCAGAGGTGTGCACAGCTGGCTTTGGGGAGCCAGCAGCACACCTGGGGATGGAGGATGTGGGGCTGCAGGGCTGCCAGCGCTGCCTGCCCCATGCTGTGGCACAGGGCTGAGCCTGGCACCCTCCTCTTCCTCCTCCTCCTCCCTGTGCTGCCAGGCTCCGTGTCCTGGTGGCCATGGGGCTCCTGTCCCCTTCAGGCCCTGCCTGCAGCCTGGTGCCCTGCCACGTTTCTGCTGCTTTGTTTTCCTTTTCCAACTCCCAGGCACTAATTTGAAGCCACCAAAGCCGTCCCCGCCCTGGCTGCTGCCCTGCTCCCATGGCACAAACTGCAATTTGTGTGCTGGGGCTGGGCCGGGGTGGCTCTGGGAGCCCCCTCCCCACCAGGGCACAGGGGCTGGGCCCTGCTGGGGCTGTGCCATGCCCTGGGCTGGTTTGGGGTTCTGGGTCACCTTTTTGGCCAGGTCACTGCAGAGCTCAGCGAGGAGGGATGGGACTGAGGGGTGATGCTGGCAGTGCCTGTCCTGGATGGAGCTGCCCCTGGATCTGCAGCAGAAGCGAAAGTGAAACTTTTGCCCAGTGTTTACTCAGTTCAGTTGACACAAACAAGGCTTAGGCAGCGATAAGGAAACTGTCGGGGATTGCCCCCTTTGTCATTGTCATTGTTTTTGCATCCTGCTCCCCACAGCCCTGGTGCCCCTGGCTGGGTGGGCACAGGGCAGGTGGAGCACAGGCTGCTGTGTCCCCCTGCAGGGACAAAGCCCTGGCTGTGCTGGGCATGGTCCCAGTCTGGGGCTGCTTTGTCACCTGCTGCCATCTGGGGTGACAGGCCCTCCTGCCCCAGGTGTTTGGTGCTGGGCAGAAGGAATCCAAAGCCCACCTTATGTTATGTTCATCCTTCTTGCTCTTCTGGTCCCTGAAGAAAACAGCCACAGCCCAAACCCTCTCACCACCTTGGTGCCCAGGTTTAGGTCTGGCCTTTCCAGGGGCAGCCCTGTTTGTGCAGGTGCAAACCTGGGTGCTCAGAGCTGTGCTCCTGCCCAGGCAGGAGAGTGCTGGGCTCTGCAGGCTCCAGTCTGGAGGAGAAGGAGCCCAGTGCTTGCTGGAGGCTGCAGAACCAGCAGTCAGCACCTGCCTGGGTTACCCTGACCGCTGGCACTCGTCCTGCTCGGGTTGTGCTGAGGGCAGCCCATTGAGTCACCTGAGCCTGCCCAGGGCTGAGCCTGGCACCCTCCTGTGCCTACCCAGGGCTGAGCCTGGCACCCTCCTGTCCTGCCTAGCCTCCCTGTGTCTGCCCAGTGCCTTCTCTTGCCACAGGGAAGGTTTCCTGGAGCATCCATGCCTTCCCAAGGAGCTCTGACACTTGGTTCCATGCTTGGCTGGGCAGGGCAAAGTGCCTTCCTGCCCCCCCTGGGCCCTCCCTCTGCCTTGCAAACCACAGGGAAAGCACGTGGCTTTGGGTTTGGCTGCTGAAATGACTGACTTTGATTTTTTCCTGCTTTGTTCCCCCAGCTGAGGTGTAATGTGTAACAAGGCTCTCCTTGCCAGGGTGCATTTCGCCCTCTTCATTCCTGTAGGAAATGGTGTAGGGAATACTTGGGGCTGTGGAGGAGGGACGTGGTTATGGCTCAGCCAGTCCTGCACCAGCAGAGCCAGAGGCACCAAGGACTTCTCTCTCCTCCTTTGCATGACCTGTGTGGCTTGTGCAGCCACATCTTTAATAACTTGTCTGGGATTTTATTCAAATGAGGGACAGGACAGGTGATATTAATGTGCTTCAGTTTGAGCACAAGCTGATCCTCCTCTTCCTCCCCAGTGGAAATCAGCAGCAGGAGCATATTCCTGCTTGGGAGGGGCTCTTGGTGGTGGTGGGTCTGCACTGGGAGCCCTGGAGGGAGCTGCAGGGCCTGTGCTGAGCTCTGTGCCATGATGCCAGGCTAAACCCAGCCCTTTGGGATGGCCTGGGACAGAGGGCAGCTCTGAGGGGCAGGGGCTGGCACTGCCAGAGCTGGAGGAGGCTGAGTGCCCACCTGTGTGCAGGGAGGGGCTCTGGGCAGGGCTGTGAAGGGCCAGCTTGGATGTCCCTGTGTGACCAGGAGTCACCCACAAGCTGTGTCCTGCTCGTGCCTCCATCATGGAGCAGATATGCCTGGTTTGGGTCAGGAGGATGTTTTCCCAGGGCTGCAGATGTGCAGGCACAGCCTGAATCACCTGTCTGCATTTGTGTCTGCAGTGCTGCCAGACCCAGAGGTGTGTGGCATCACCTGTGGCATGTGTGGCATCACCTGTGGCATGTGTGGCATCACCTGTGGCATGTGTGGCATCACCTGTGTGCCCTGGACACGAGCTGGGAGCAGTGGGCTCTTTAGGTTTCCCTTTTTCCCTTTGCTTTGCAGTAGCAGCTCGCAGTGACGTTGGGAATCTGAGTGAGGAAATGCTGTTCCCATGGTTGCTGCGGAGGCTGGGAGGTGCCCACTGTCCCTGTGCTGTCCCCGTGCCCTCTGCAGGCTGGCACACCTGGTGCTTCTCAGCTGATTCAGTACCAGGGATGGCACGGGGTAAATTGTTTCTGCCCTTGCTGTGTGCCAGACCCTCCCTGGCTGGCACAGGGGGACCCCCAGCCCCTTTGTTTGCACCCTAAAATTGGGATGTGCTTCTCCCTGAAGCACAGGGGGTTGGCATTCCTGCACGTGGCAGAGGGGCTTCAGTCCCCCCACCATGCCCGACGGGCAGCAGTGCCAGTGGTACCAAGCCAACCCTGTGGATCTGGTTTGGGCATTCTGGGCCCCTCTGCAGCATCCAGCAGTGGGACAGACAGGGGCACAGTGGTGGGACAGGCCGTGCCAGGCATCCCTGGCTGGTTTGGGTTACTCCATCCCCCCTTTCCTGGCTGTGATGAGTCGCTGTAGCATGACCGTGGTGGGTGGGAGGGGAGGCAGAGCGAGGGGGAGCTCGTAGGAACCTGCACAGCTTGTTCAGTGTGCTGTGAATCATCCCCTGCTCCTCCCCCGGGCACGCCAGCGGCTGTCACCGCCGGGGACGGCGTCTTTGCCATGCCTGCCTGGGACAGGGGTGCTCTCCCTGTTTTCCTGGGACAGGGATGTTTTCCTGGGACAGGGATGTTTTCTCTGTTTTCCTGGGACACGGATGCTCTCCCTGTTTTCCTGGGACAGGGATGTTTTCTCTGTTTTCGTGGCACACTCCTTACACCAAAGGTGCTTCCACCTCCTCTCTGCAAGTGCTGGTGGCCCTGGGCCTGTGGGCTCTGATAAGGGCAGATCTTTAGGGCATCACCCTGGCTGTTCATGGCAAGGATGGTCTCCATCACCCTGGCTGTTCATGGCAAGGATGTTCATGGCAAGGATGGTTTCCAGCGTGGCTTGGAGGAGCTGGGAATTGGCTCCTCTGCCTCGGCTCCCAATGGGAGCTGGGGGGTCCTGGCATGCCAGGGTGCAGGGGGTGTGCTGGGATGCTCTGTGCCATGGAGACTGAGGGGGATTGGGTGTCTGTGCCAGGGTGCCAGGCGGGTTTCCAGCACAGCAGCCTCCAGACCATCTGGCCCTGGCACGGGGAGCGGCGGGCACAGCGCGGGGACCAGGGACAGCCCAGGGCTGGGGCTGCCTGCTCAGCCTTCCCTGCCTGCTCAGCCCTCCCTGCAGCCTCAGGCAGGGCTGGGAGCAGCCTGGCACAGTGGAAGCTGTCCCATGGCAGGGTTGGAATGGGATGAGCTTTGCGGTCCCTCCCAGCCCAGACCAGCCTGGCATTCCATGATCCACAGTGAGGGAGGTGTGAGGGCTCTGTGGGCCAAGTGACCTGTAAAAAGAGCTGGTGTGTGCCTTTTCCTCTCACTGCTGCATTGTCCCTGTGCTGGATTTTCATTCTTTTTCTCGCTGAAGCAGCGTCTGGCCAGAGCGATGCCCTTGCCGAGTGCTGGTTGCTAAGCAATGTTTTACAAAATCCCAACCATTGCAGAGCAGAGCTTTGGGTGTTTCTCCCATGGATTCCAGGGGAAAGCCCAGGTTAAAGGCACTGATTTCTTCCTGGAAAAGGTGGTCACATACTGGCACAGGCTGCCCAGGGCAGTGGTGGAGTCACCATCCTGCAGGGGTTTTACAGATGACGCCAATGGTGATTGTTGGCTTTGGCAGTGCAGGGGGAACAGCAGGATGTGAGAATCTTGGAGGGCTTTTCCCACCTAAACTGTTCCGTGGTTCTGTGCTACACCCTGGGCTGTGCATCCCTGTCCTCACCCTGCGTGCCTCCCTGGGCTCCACTGGAGATTTTAATTTATATTTCTCTTTTCCTGCCCAAGCAGGAAAAATTGACTCACTGGCCACTGATGTTCCTGCGAGCACAGTGGGATTTTTCCTGTTCTTGCAGCTGAGGTGGAGGAGCACCGGCGACAAAAGGATTTCCGCAGCCTCCTTGGGAGGAGGAGGAGGAGGAGGAGGAGGAAGGAGGTTGTGCAGAGCAGCTCTGAGGAGCTGACCTTGCCCTGGCTCTGGGATGGGCACAGGGGACAGGGGAGGCACTGCCCAGTGCCATGGCCAGGCTGGGAGGTGCCAGCAGGGTCTCCTGTCCCCTCTGCCCACAGGGACAGGGCTTTGGTCCCCTCCCCACCTGGGGCACGGGGGTCTCTGTGCCCATCATCCCTGGGCACCCCAATGCTTTGGTCCTGCCCCTTGGGAACTCAAGGGAGCTCCCTGTGGCCCACCTATTAGCTAATTAGATGTAATAACGAACTAATCCAGAAGCAGGGCCAGTGCCTGAGGCAATCTGCTCTGCTCTGGCAGGGGCTGTGCCTCAGCCCCCCCTGCCAGACCCCCTTCTGCTCCACTAATGGGCATTGCCTGGGTCAGGAGCAAATTTCTTCTGGATTAGTGTCCTCTAAATCGATTAGCTGTCTCGGGCAGGGCGTTCTGTCCTAATGAAATGTGATTCCAGGCTCCAGTCGATGAAATATTGTGGTGACAAGGGTAAAGTCATCTGCAGCCTTCCTGTGGGTCGTGCCAGGCTTTGGAGAGGAATCACAGAGATAGACCATGATTGAGGGTGGAAATGACCTCCAAGATTATCAAGTCCAGCCTGTGGCCCATCAGTGTCTTGTCTCCAGCCCAGAGCACAGGGTGCCACAGCCAGCCCTTCCTTGGGCACCTCCAGCCATGGGGGCTCCACCACCTCCCTGGGCAGCCCCTTGCCATGACTGACCATCTCTCCAGGAGGAAATTTCTCCTGATGCCAACCTGAACCTCTCCTGGTGCTTGGAGGAGAAGCTGCAGTTATGGAGCAGTGCTGTGCTGGTGGGGACAGATCTGCACTTCCAGTGAGGAAACTGGGGGCCATGGGGAGCTGTGAGTAAAACAGCAACACCTTTACTCACTGGTGTAAGGTGGAGGCATTTACATGGCCTGCCTGGGGCAGTGTGCAGTGTGCAGGTGGAGGGAGGTGGGATATTCAGAATGCTGCTTTTGGGAGCAGCAGTCAGGGGTTGGGGTGTGGAGGGTCAGCGCTGGGTGCAGTGGGACAGCTGTGCTCAGCAGCTCTGACATCTCTCTGAGCCAGCACTGTGCCCAAATCCTGGCCTGGCTGGGACACAGGGATGGATTTTCACTGCAGCCTCCTCACATTGTGTGCTGGTGCAGCCGGCTGCCCGTGGAAATGCCAGCCAGGGTGGGAATTTTCCATTTCATTACCATGTCCCTGATGTTTTGCAGGCACTTAGGCTGTTGCCTGTGTTTGCTGTTTGGATGCATCCCTGCTCTGGGTTGGAGGGGTGAATATTGACACTTGATTTGGTTCAGAGCCCGTGCCTGCTCCCACCTGAGCTGCTGTGGCTCTGGTGCTGCAGGCTGGGACAGGCCAGGGGTTCTGCCATCAAACAACACCAGGATGTGAGCAGAAATAAGCACAGGGAGAAGTGCCAGACACGGGAGCTGGGTGGGGAAGTGGAGAAATCCCGTTTCATTTTGTTCTGCTGCTGAGGGCATGAAAGGCTCCGTGTCCAGCTCAGACCTGGGGGTGGCACCTGAGGGATGCTGCCCTGTGCTGGGGTGGGCTGGGCCCCTCCAGGAGCTGCAGGCAGGGATGCTGTGGGGCTGTGGGATGTGCCATGTTCGTGCAGAGCACCAGAAACCCCCCGGGCAGGGCTCTGCTCAGTGCTGGGGGCTCTGCTGACCCCGTGGGCTGTTTCTGTGCATGGTGATGGTCAGCCTGGGGGCTGCTGCCAGGGTGGAGGTACCTGGCTTTGGGCCCCTTGTCTTCCAGGGCCATCCTGGGCTATGGAGGGGCTGCCAGGAGGGCTCTGGCATGCCCGTGTTTGTCTGAGCCCTGTGCCCCTTGCTGGCAGTGAGGTCTCATTGGGCTGTGCCTCCTGCAGCTGCACACATCTGTCTGCTCAGGCTCTCCAGGAATGGGAAGCCTTCCCAGGGTCATTTACATCACTCCTGGGTTTGCTGCGTGTCCTGGCTGCAGGCAGGGCAGGCTGTGCTGCCTGGCACCTGTGGTGCCCACACCAGAGCTCCTGGGCA
>JAHXMQ010006307.1:16123874-16141228 GCA_020466415.1 Ammodramus savannarum pratensis
GTGCCCGGGGTGCTGGGCCGGTGGGCAGCAGGGATGATTTCAGCTGTGCAGCCAGGCAGCCCTTCCAAGGTTCAGCTTTGTTTTTCACCACGTGCAGAACCTTTATCTGCTAAAACCCTGTGAAACTCCATGTCCTGAGCGTGCTGCTGAGCTCTGGTGTGCTGCTGGGGCTGTCAATGGTGCCATTGAGCACACACAGGGCTCTGTGTCCCCGTGCCCAGCGCTGCCATACGGGGCCAGCTGAGCCTGGGGGCCGGGCAGACGGGGATGCTGGGCTGGCAGCAGTGCCCAGGAGAATGGCAGCAGTGCCCAGCAGTGCCCTGGGCTGGCAGCAGTGCCCAGGGGAGTGGCAGCAGTGCCCACTACTGCCCTGGGCTGGCAGCAGTGCCCACTACTGCCCTGGGCTGGCAGCAGTGCCCAGCACTGCAGGGCCACAGCTGGGGCACCTCCTGGACATGCCCTCCTGGGCCATCCTGGACAGAGCTCTGGGTTATTTTGTGTTTTAGCCCATCTGGGCAGTTTTGGGTTTCTGCTCAAAGTGTGCTGTGTAGCAATGTGTGCTGGTGAACTCGGTGAAAATGAAGTGCTGGAGTTTGGCCTCCCTGTGTGCGCTGCTGAGGCAAGGCCCAGCTGGAGGCTGTGTGTGTGGAAAGGCACCAAAATGGGCTCTGGGGGCCTTGGGGGTCCTGCCTTTGGTGGCTGTGCCCATGGCCCTGCTCCTTGGGGTCACCCTGCTGTCCTTGGCACCCCCTGACCTCCATCTGTGCCAAGCTGTGGCAGCCTCTCCCCGGGCTGTTGTGCAGGACACGATGGCAGAAGCTGTGCTGGAGGTGGGCTGGGCTCTGCCCATCTGGGTTTATGTATTTGCTCGTGATGATTCAGAGGGGGAACCTGCCAGCAGTGCCAGCCCATCCTCAATCACTGATTAACTCCAACCACCTGCTGGAGAAGTTGTTAAATGAACACATCAGTGCTAATTCTGCACGGAGGTGACTCTGGGGCTGGGCCAGGCCGCTGGCTCACGGGAGCAGAGCTTTGCTGACCTTGCTGGGGAGCTCAGAGAGGGAATTTAAACCTTCTGCAGCAAATGAAGCGTTTTGTGATGCTGCCCTGACGCTGGTGCTGACCCCAGTGTTGCTGGGGCTGGCTGGGTGAAGCTGTAAACGCTGCTCTCAGCACCAGGTTCTCATTGCACGAGGTTCTCATTGCTGGATTCCTGCACGAACCACAGGCCCAGCCTCAGTGAGTGTCCCGTGCTGAGCGCTCTGAGCATCCCTGACCAGGCCCAGCTGGCCATGCCCAGCTCTGACCCTGCCCAGAGCCCCTCCCTGGGCATCCCTGGGCTGCAGGAGGGCAGTGTGAGCCCACAGGGGTGCTGTGCTGGGCCCAGACACCACGTTGTTCCTTGGTGAGCAGCCTCAGGAGGCCGGCTGTAATCCCCTGCTGATTACAGTGGCTGCTCCCTGGATTACCCACCCTGGCTGGGCCCTGCCGAGCTGGGGGGTGCTGTGTCCTGCTCCCTGCAGCCAAAGGAGGGCTGGGAGTGCTGATCCCCCAGGTGTGCCCTGCTTTTGGGGCACAGGGCTGCTAAGGGGGGCTGGCATTGTCCTCCTGTCCCTCTCTGGGCTGGCAGGGACAGACAGACAGCCCGAGCTGCTGCTCTGCTGCTCTTGGCTGTGGGGGAAGGAAGGGGCAGGAGTCTCGGTTCCTGTTGTCCACTTGAGCAGTAAATACAGGCTATTAAGCAGTTTTCTTTGCAGGAAGTGTAGAAATCCTGCTCCGTGTGAGCCCAGAGCCCCAGCAGCATCCTCTGCTCCCCCTCTGTGGCACATTAACCCTTCAAGGCCACACTCAGCAGCAGGCTTGTGTTTAACCTGAGCCACCCCTGCTGCTGCTGCTGGCCCTGTCCTGAGGCAGAGCTTTGTGCTGTTTGCAGCTCTGGGCAGAGCCCCCATCCCCAGGGTCACTGTCCTGGCTGCCCTGAGCTTCCCAACAGGGACCAGGCAGGGGGGACGTTTGTCTCCCCGACATCTCAGTCTGATGGGTTCTGGTTCCTGCCTGTTGTTTTGGGGTGCTGGCTCAGTCGGGTCACCCCAGGGAGCTGCACTCGTGGAGGAGGGCTGGGAAACCAGGACACAATCCTTCTACAAATGGCCTTCTTCAGTAGTTCCAAATTCCTTTGGAAGAGGCTTTTTATGTCAGAAGCAACCACTTCAGTTTAACTTTATGGTAACAGCAGCCACTTCCCAGAAAGTCTGAGCTGAGGAGGAGGAGGAGGGACACAGGAGCACGAGGGGCTCCCTTGCTGCTGACCCTGGCAGGATTCTGGGGCTGGAGAATTCCCTCCAGGCAGGTTTGGGGGGCCCTGGAGCTGGGGTGTGTGCCTGGGGTGGAATTCAGCCAGCAATGCCCTGGCTGCAGGGGGACAGCAGGGTGAGCCTGGGCTGGGTGTGAGGGAGCAGGGACACCACAGGGGTTATCTGGGTATCTGAGGCTGCTTCCAGGACAGGCTGCTGCCCTCTGACCTGCTGGGAGCTGCCCCTGCTCCTGCTGTCCCTGGGGTGGGTGTGCAGCATGCAGTGGAAGGGGGGGTACATCACTTTTAACAGGGCATTTATTTCAGATCCCTGGTTGCTGGAGCTGTGCAGGTGGGCCAGTGTGTGCCAGTTTTATGTCAAGGGCACTTTCCTGAGGGGATTGTCCCATCCTCACCAGCCCTGGTGGGAAAGGGGAGCCATGGAGGTGATGGTGATGATGATGATGAGACCTGCAGCCTGAGCTGGTTGTGTTGCTCAGGCAGAAAGGTTTTTCAGGCTTTTTGTGGTGGCTTTCCCTGGTGCTGTGGTTGGGAGGAACACTTGCCAGCTCCTGGTGTGACTCATGTGCAGGGTCTGGCTGTTCTGCTCGTGCCTGAGAGGAAGCAGCAGATTCTGTTGAGCCTTTGCAGGATTCTGGGTCTGCTTGTTCACAGCTCTGGGGAAGAACAACCCAGGGGCTTGTCAGGGGATGCCCTGCTCTCCCTGTGCCTTCCTGCTTCCCCTGCAGGGCTGCTGTCCCAAAATGCAGCTGAGGGGGTGCTGGGCATGGGTGGCCTGACAGGGGCCTGGGGAGGACAATGGGGGCCCCAGGGTGGGCATGGGTGCCCCTCTCTCCTTTTCTGGCTGATCTTGCTGCTAATTTTATCCTTTATCATTGTCACTGCAGGAGTTATCTCCCTCTCCCTGCCTATTTATAAACACCATTGCTGTCAGTGCTGCTGGATCCAGAGGCTTCTGGGCTTTGCTGTGGCTCCTGCTTGGTCCCAGAGGCCTGAGCTGCTCCTTACTCTCAGGTGGAGCAGAGGGTGACCCAGGAGAGGTGACTGTGGAGAAGGTGGCCCTGGAGATGTGGCCCTGGATATCTGACCCTGCCCCAGGCTGGGGGGCTCAGTTCCCCCTGGTGCCCATCCATCCCTGTGCTGCAGGAGCCTCTCCAGCCCTGGGGTCCTGCCCAGCCAGTGGTGGCACAGCGGTGTCACATCAGGCCTGGTTCAGGTGGGGACATGGCCAAGGGCTCAGGAGCTGGGGCCAGCAGGGGCTGGGGCAGAGGAAATCATGAACATCATCATTCACACTGTCTCTGTGGCTGTTCCAGGGCAGGCAGGAGGGTCTGGGTGAGAGTCCCCCAGCCCTGGGGCTGCTCCAGTGAGCTCTGCTGAGGGCAGGAGGCTGCTCTGCTGCTGGCACCAGCACGGGCACGTGGAAGGGAGCAGGGGGAGCTGCTGGGGCTGTCCCAGTGCCCTTTGCTCAGCCCTGTGCTGAGCTGGAACAAACCCTCCCGCCCTCCTGAGCCCCTCTTCTCTGTCCTGCCCAGGAGCACTGGGGAAGCTTCCCCCAAAAACGTGTGTCCTGTTTCTGTGGGTGCCAGTGGAGGCTGCAGGCAGCTCCGGGCACGGGAAGGGTGTAAAAGCTGTAAATCCATGCTCGTTCCATCCTCCAGGGAGCAAAGTGCAAATCCTGCTGTGTTTGAACCCTCTCCTCCTGAAGCTCCCTCTGTGCTTTTCCACTGGGAAGGCTCCCAGGATTTCCCTGTCCCTGCCTGCCTTGGCTGGGTGGTTTCCTGCTGCCTTAGGAAGCACTTGTGTGGAGGCAGCTGGGGCTGACCCGGGCAGGATTAACCCCAGGCTGTCAGCAGCAATGCTGGGAAAACAGCTTTGATGCTTGGAGAAAGTTGGCAGCTCCCTTATCCCGTGGGGAAAGCAAAACACTGGGACTCTGCTGTGGTTATCTCTTGGCTGTGGTGCCTGAGAGGAGGAAATGGCCTTTGCGTGCACACACATTTTCCACCGGTGCTGGGAAAGGCAAAAACTCTGGAATTTTGGGCTTTGGGTGAAGAAATGCAGGGGGAGGGAGCACTGTGAGTTCCTCACATGGTGCCTTTGGTGGCTCCAGCTCTGTCTGTGTGTGCCAGGTGAACAGGGCTGGCCTGAAAAGCCAATCCTGGATGCACTCAGGTCACTGTGAGTAAGAACTTAATAGGATGCAGATCTCAGAGGGAATCTGCAGCTCGGGCAGCACCAAAGCTCTGTGCTGCTGCCTTCCCTGGTGCCAGGGGCAGGGCAGGGGGCCATCTCCTGGGGGGCAGTGTCACTGTGTGTCACTCTGGGTCTGAGCTTGGGTGGCTCTTTGGCTATTCTGAAGTGCCATCTCCTGTAGGGTATTTGGGGTGCTGAAGGGACCCCACAGGGCATGCCTGGGGTGGGTGCAGCAGGGCAGTGCTCTGGGCCTTCCCTGGTGCCAGGGGTCCCTCTGTGGGTGTTTCCTGGCTGGGATCATGCCTGTATCCTGCTGTTGGGGCCCTGTCCCGTTGGTGATGTCCCCGTGTCCCTGCTCCCACAGACCTGTCGGCCGCCAAGCGCAAGTTCGCGGATTCCCTCAACGAGTTCAAGTTCCGCTGCATTGGAGACGCTGAGACTGATGATGAGATCTGCATAGGTGAGTCCTGCTGCTCCTGGAGCCAGCCCCGAGCAGGGCACCGAGGGAATCACACCAGGACACCCAGGGAATCGTCTGGGTGCCCTCTGGAAATGCCTTATTCCTCCTGGTTCAGCACAGCACGGCCTCCCCCAGGGAATCACCTGTTGCTCCTTGGCCTGAATCTGTCCCTGCCAGATGGGAAAGGGAGAAGATTGCCCGTGTCTGAAACCACCTCAGTTAGCTTAGCTGGGTGTTTTGCACTGGAGAGGAGCATCTGGAGGTGGTTGTGGCTGGATACACTGCAAGGGGCTGTGCTCTGAGGCAGAGGAGCAGCAGAGTCACACAGGGGGGAATCAGCAGTGCTGAGCCTGGCAAGGCTCTCTGAGCTAAGCCTGGCTCTGCCTGAGCTTCTCCTGGCACAGGGCAGAGGCTTCAGCCTCTTCCCTCTCTCCTCCTGCTCCTGCCCCAGCTGAACTTTGAGAGCTTATTGTGCACATCGTCTGGAGCCAGGAGAGCAAAGAAGCTTTAGCCCTGATTTGACTTTGCTTGTTTATTGGTGCCCAGTCTCTCAGCAGAAATAGCTCCTCTTCCAGGTCTCCCTGTGCTGGGGAGCTGCCCCTGGTGTGCTGGGCATGGCAGGAGGCCAGTGCTGTGCTGTGGGGCTGCTTGGTGACTTGGGCAGGGCAGGTTTGAGCTGAGATGGTGCTGTCTGGAGGAGGAAGCCTGGCCATGGGGATGCTCTGCTGCCAGCTGTAGGCAGCAGGAACCTTCCTAGGGAGAGAGCAAGGATAATAAAAACCCCAACCTCCCCACCCAAAACACAGACAGACAAAACCCCTCTGTGCAGTTCCTTTCTTTAAGCACTGAGTGTTCCATGCTGCCTTTGTCCCTTCCAGCCAAGTCCCTGCAGGAGTTTGCCACGGTGCTGCGGAACCTGGAGGACGAGCGGATGCGCATGGTACGGCCCAGCTGGCCTGGGAGCAGGGGTGGTGGCACCTGGGACACCGTGGGGACAGTGACAAAGCAGGTCTCTTTGGGACTTCCTGGGTGCTGCCCCAGTGCTCCTTCCCTCGCTGGCGTGGAGCTGCAGGGGAGGGCAGAGACAGGAGAGGGTGGCTTGGCAGGGAAACACTTGGAAAGCATCAGCAATGGGGTCTTGCTGTTGGAGAGCAGCTGAGCTGGTGCTGGGGGGTCACAGGTGTGCAGAGACAGAGGGATGAAGCCTGGGGGTGTCTCTGGGTGTGGGAGGGTTCCCATGGAGCAGGCTGTGGAGGAGCTGAGCTGTGCCTGTCTTTGCCCCCAGATCGAGAACGCCAGCGAGGTGCTGATCACGCCGCTGGAGAAGTTCCGCAAGGAGCAGATCGGGGCTGCCAAGGTAACCCAGGCACTGCCCCCGAGCTGGGCAGCAGCTGGCACTCTGCAGGGTGGGCTCGGGCATGGCAGCAGGCAGTGGGATACCCGAGCAGTGGGATCCCTGCTCTGGGATGGACACGGGGTGATCCAGCTCCTGGGGAGTGCCTCAGTGTTCCGAGTTCACCCACAGCCAAATAAATACCATGAGCAAAAACTGCATGCCAACCAAAGTGAACTTGTTTCCTTACTCCAAGGAAGGATTAGGATTGTTTGAAGGGGCTCACGCTCTCCTGAGCCCCCCAGGCTGCCCTCCCCAGCCCAAGGCATGGCTGGGGGCTGCAGGGGAGCTCGGACACTGCTGGCAGGACGGGGAAGCGCCGGTGAGGCTGAGGGCGGCCATGAGACAGCCTGGCCCCCCTCTTCCTTTCCTGCCTTTGTTCTGAAATGAAAACCACTGTCTGTGGCTCCCCTGTTGTTATAACAACCTGCTGCTGCCTGCAAGCAGCTCGTGCCAGCTCCCAGGGCTGCGTTTGCATGGCAGCAGCGCCCAGTGCAGCTGGGAACAAACACAGAGAGGGGTCCTGTAAAACACACCTGCCTATAAATACAGAGAGGAGTCCTGTAAAACACACCTGGTTATAAACACAGAGAGGGGTCCTGCAGAACGCACCTGCTTACAAACACAGAGAGGGGTCCTGCAGAACACACCTGCTGGCATGGATTGGGCTCTGGCATTGGGCTGGCCAGGCTGGGACAGGGTGCAAAGGAAAGTGAAGTTGGTGTCCTTAATGCTGCTGCCACCAAGAGCTGAGGTGCTGTGTCATTGTCCCACGTCACACAGAGGAGAAGCTCTTGCAAGGGGCGGCAGGGTGGGATGTGGAATTGTGACCAGGTTCTGCTTGGAAAGCACTTTCCTCGCTCTGTTGCTTTTGGAGCTGGGTCTGGATGTTTTGCCAAGCCCTGGGCCCCAGGAGCAGAGGAGGGGTTCCCTCAAGCCTTGGGGTTTGGCAGCACAAGCTGCTTTCCTGTAGCTGCTGATGCTGGCAGATAAAGGCAGCCTCACCTGCTTCCAGCTGCTGCCCCCAGGTGCTGTCTCATGGCAGCTCCCACCTGGCACTGCCATCCTGCCCAGTGCCACAGGGATGCTGCTCTGGGACCCTTGTGTTCAGTGTCACACTTCTTGTCCTGTTCTGTAGGATGCCAAGAAGAAATACGACAAGGAGACTGAGAAATACTGTGGTGTCCTAGAAAAGCACTTGAACTTGTCTTCCAAGAAGAAAGAATCCCAGCTTCAGGAGGTGAGAGCGACCTCTGAGTTTCCATGTCTGGCTGTGACTGTGGAGAGCTTTTTGACTGCCTCACACAGTTTATAACCATGGTTCTCCTGGCTGTAAACTCATTTTTTTTCCCTCATTCTGGCTGCGGGTGCTGGGTTTTCCCCTTTTCCTGTAATGAAAGGATATGGAGCTTTCTTGGTGAGTAAATCAGAGAGATCCCAAAATGGATAGCAAGCAAAAAGGAGAGAGGGTTTATAATTAAAGAGTGTAACAGAAAGGAACTGGTTCTGCTGCAGGCTTCCCATGTGCCAGCACAAATCATGGATGTCTGGTCTCCTTCTCTGCAAGTGGCTGCTGTGCTCTGTGCTCCAGGGGAGGAGGGAGCAGGCTTAGTGCCTTAAACCCCTTAGGAGCCATCAGTGATTCAGGACGTGGTTAGCCGTGGTGACAAGTGCTCCCACTGGATGAGTATGCTGAGTTTTCAATCCCTCCTTTCAAGTCTGGATTCCTTGTGCTGGCCCAGGGTGGGTTGGTCCTGCAGGGTGTGTGTCCTTGCCCTTGGGCATGGTGCTGCTGTGCTGCCAGTCCCTTACTGGGGGCACTGGTGGGCTCCTCTACCCAGGTGGTGAGACCGTGCCCAGCAGAGCAGAAATACCTGGGGCACTTGTGGTCCTCCTCCAGCAAATCAGGGCTGAGGAGGGCTCAGCATCTGGGCAGGTGTGCCTGCAGGCCAGCCTTGTCCTTGGGGTTTGTGAATAACACCCATGTGTGTCAATAACACCCACGTGTCCCAGGGACTGGTGGCCTTTAAATGAGCCCTGGTTTAGTTTGTGTTTGAGGTGCTGATATGGGGCAGGGAGCAGAAGGAATTCTGGCTGGGCAGGGAATGATCCTGAGATCCTTCTCGTGGCTGTCAGAGGTGTGATCTGTGCCCTGGATGGAGCAAGGCCCTGGGGGCTGCTTGGGGGTGCCAGATGGGGTGCCGGTGGGATGTGTGTGGGATTCAGTTGGGGATTCAGTTGGGGATGTGTGCGGGATTGGGTTTGGGATTGGGTTTGGTATTTGGTTCAAGATGTGTTTGGGATTCTGTTTGGGATTCAGTTGGGGATGTGTGCGGGATTCGATTTGGGATTCGGTTCAAGATGTGTTTGGGATTCTGCTTGGGATTCAGCACAGGATTCAGTTTGGGATTCAGCATGAGATGTGTGCAGGATAAGTGCAGGATTCAGCTCGGGATGTGTGGGGGGTCAGTTCGGGATTCAGTTTGGGATTCAGCCCGGGATGTGCGGGGTCAGTGCAGGATTCAGTTTGGGATTCTGTTTGGGATTCAGCACGGGATGTGTGCAGGATCAGTGCAGGATTCAGTTTGGGATTCAGTTTGGGAACTCTTTGGGATTCAGTTTGGTATTCAGCCCGGGGTGTGTGCAGGGTCAGTGCGGGATGCCGGCCCGTGCCGGTGCGCTGGAGCAGCGCTGCCCGCTGGTGCCATCTGGTGCCATCTGGTGGCATGTCCCACCGGGCCTGGCTGGGCAGGCAGGAGGAGCCCGCTGGAAGCAGCTCCAGCTCGGGGCCGGCTCCTGTTCCCCCGTGTCCGTGGTTTGTGTGGCTCAGACCCCCGAGGGAGGCTTACCTTAGAAAGAGGATTCGGTGTGGAGCTGTGAAATGTGGATGTGGCATCCCTGGCGAGCGGGGTGCTGCATCCAGAAAAGGGAGAGTTGCCTTTTCTTACCAAGTTCACAGCAATTTCCATTTTTCTCACCTCTGCTGCATGTTTTGTCCCCAGCTGTTGGGGAGGTGGGAACGTGAGTCACACACCCATTTTCCTCAGCTGAAGGCAGAGCTTGCTCATGTGGATGAGGTTTATGTGTGTTCCTGTGCCATGTGTCCAGCTGGAGCTGGGTTTGCTGTGCCTGGGGGTGCTCCCATCAGAGCCAGCTGTGCTCTGCTCCTTCCTGAGCTCTGTTTCCCCTGCACCCCCTGCAGGCAGACAGCCAGGTGGACCTGGTTCGGCAGCACTTCTACGAGGTGTCCCTGGAGTACGTCTTCAAGGTGCAGGAGGTCCAGGAGAGGAAGATGTTTGAGTTTGTGGAACCTGTAAGTGAGCTCTGAGTCCGGCGCAGCCTGCTCAAAACTGGGGTGCTTGTGGTGAAATGGGGTCATGGGGAGCCCTCACCCCACAGCCCCTCTCAGAGGACTCACCCTGGGGGCTGCAGGGCCCCCTCCCCTCAGCACTGGTGCTCTGGCTGCAGCTCTGGCTCTGCACTGACCATCTCTGTTTGCTGTTCCCCAATGCAGCTCCTGGCCTTTCTGCAGGGGCTCTTCACCTTCTACCACCATGGCTACGAGCTTGCAAAGGACTTCAGTGACTTCAAGACAGAGCTGACAATCAGCATCCAGAATGTGAGTGTGCCTGGGGTGTCCCTGTGCCCAGGGTGTCCCTGTGCCCATCGCTGTCAGTGTCTCCAGAGCCACCTCACCTTCTGGTGCATTTTAATCACAGCATCCCAGGCTGGTTTGGGTTGGAAGGGACCTTAAAGCTCATCTCATTCCACCCTTGCCATGCCAGGGACACCTCCCGCTGTCCCAGGTGCTCCCAGCCCTATCCAGCCTGGCCTTGGGCACTGCCAGGGATCCAGGGGCAGCCACAGCTGCTCTGGGCACCTGTGCCAGGGCCTGCCCACCCTCACAGGGAACAATTTTTTCCTAATATCCAGTCCAAATCTCTCCTCTTTGAGTTTAAATCCATTTCCTTTGTCCTATATTGACCCCTGTCAAAAATCACTCTCCCTATTTTTTAAGCCGTCTTAAAGTTCTGGCAGGCCTTACCAATTGTTGTAATATTTTTGCTTTAGCTTAAGTCCAGGCCCAGGAAGCAAAGCTGCCCTGTGGCTGCCCCTGGGCTCCCCACAGGGCTGTAGGGCCCCACCCCATGTCCTGCAGAGCCAGGCTCAGGTCCCTGCACTGGAGAACACATTCCTGCTTTAATTTGCAGACAAGAAACCGCTTTGAAGGAACAAGGTCAGAGGTTGAAGCTTTGATGAAGAAGATGAAGGAGAACCCCCACGAGCACAAAAACATCAGCCCCTACACCATGGAGGGCTATCTCTACGTGCAGGAGAAGCGTGGGTGCAGGGCTGGGGGCCTGGGGGTGCAGCCTGGGCAGGGGGACAGGGGCACAAGGGCTGATCCAGCGGGCACAGAGCCCTGGGAGTGGGGATGGGGCAGCCAGGAGAATCCTGCCAGCATTCTGTTGGGTACAGGAGCCTGGCAGGTGAAATGATGGTCAAACACAGCAGGGTCTGATGGGGGGGCACTGGAACTGTTCTGGGCATAGAGCCTGGCATGTGAAATGATGGTCAAACACAGCAGGGTCTGATGGGAGGGCACTGGAACTGCTCTGGGCATGAACCCTGTGCTTGCTCTGCAGGTCACTTTGGGACTTCCTGGGTGAAGCATTACTGCACCTACCAGAGGGAATCCAAGCGCATCACCATGGTGCCCTTTGACCAGAAATCAGGAGGGAAAGGGGTGAGTGAGGGCTGGGAGCAGGAGGGAAAGGGCTGAGTGGTTGGAAGGCTGGCTGTGTCCCAGTGCTCCAGCCTGTGTCCCAGCTCCCATGGCCGTGTCCCAGGGCTGTGTCTATCCAGGGCTGGCTTTGCTCTGTGCAGCAGGAACAATAGACCCCTGCACAGAGTTCCCAGCTGGGACAGTTTGCAAACACAATCCCCTTGCTGGAGATCCCTGGGGCAGCTGGACAGGCTCCCACACGGCTTCCTGCTGGCACAGGGAGCCAGCTGTGGGCAGGGAAGCTTCTAAAATTAATTTCCTCTTGCCTTGCAGCATCTTCATTATAGCTCAGCATTAACTTATCCCAGCCCTGTAATCATCAGTGGCTGCACTGTGTTTTGTCTGGTCCCTTCCCATTGCACCCAGGGCTGTGCAGGGCCAGGCTGAGCCCCTGTCCAGGGCTGTGCTTGCACCATCCTGCCTTGAAATGCTGCTGTGCTGGGCTCCAGGGCCTGTCAGTGGTGACCATCAGGGACATCTGGGCATGGAGCAGCCCTGGGGGCTTGGGGCTGGGGGTTCTGGGGTGTGGCTGGAGCAGGGGCTGAGGTGCTGCATGGGGAGACCCCTCACTGCTGGGTCACAGGTGGCACCAGCCCCTCGTGGCCCTGAGAGCCATGAGAGGGTGTTGGTGGGTCTGGAGCAGGGAATTCCCTGAGGTCTGGGCACAGTGGGCAGAGTGGGAGCAGCCTTGTGCTGGCCATGGCCAGGCTGGGGGCAGCAGGGGCAGGGCACTGCCACACCTGGGGACAGGCCCTGCAGGAGCTCTCTGTGTTCCTGAGTCTGTGTCAGGGCCCTGTCTGGGCCAGGAGAGTCTTGGTGGGCCAGAAACCATGGAGGCACATGAGCACAGCCAGGTTAGGGCTGGCTTTGGGGCGGCTTCAGAGGCCCAGCAGAAGAGCATCTGCAGCACAGGCAGCAATGGGAGCCACAGTGCAGCAGGAAAAGTGCTGCCAACGTGTGGGATGGGCAGGACTGAGTGCCAAGGAGGGTTTGGGTGTCAGGAGATGAATGGTGCTGGCTCTGGGGAGGAGTTCATGGATAAGAACCAGGGAGTCACCCTCCCTGGGGGCATTTAATGGATGTGTGGTTGTGGCACGTGAGGACATGGATCAGAGGTGGGCTTGGCTGTTCTGGGCAGCTTTCACACTCTGATCTTTGAGGTCTTTTCCAATCTAAGTGATTCTAAATGTGTTTCCTGGAAAAATGGTGATGTCAGGGAACAGGGTGGTCAGCCAAGGTGTCATCAGGAACAGCACAGGGAGCCCAGAAAAGGGTCTGTCTCCAGGAACTCCTTCAGAATTCATTTTCTCTGAAGTCATGAGTGGAATTTCACAGTTGCAGGAGCAGTGTGTGTGCTGGCAGGGCTGAGGCAGGATTCCCTCCAGCAGAGGACAGCAGTGCTCACGGATCCTGAGCTCAGCCCTCTGGAAATCCAGTTCAGCTGGGATGCAGAGAGGCATTCTCGGGCTGGGAGAATGGTTTTGTCATTGCCTTGTTATACAATAAACATTTTAGGACGTGTTTGCTCCTGTTAGGAGTCCTCGTGTGCGCAGTGCTGCCAAAAATGCAGCGTGGAGTGCAAACTGCCAGCAGGAGTGTTGTTCAGCAATGGAAAATGGAGCTGATTTAGCCCATGGTCCAGCAGTACCTGCCCCATGAAGAATGGTTGTGTGGTGCTTTATGCACAGATTGAACGGTGGGCATCCTGAAGGGAAGGCTCCTCATGAAGGGTTTTGGACTAAATAAGGGTAAACAGACAAGTCCTGTCAGAGATATAAATGGATGTTTTTAGCATGGTGCTGTTGCCAGATCCCCCCAGGTCTGAACCTGCTCATTGACAGCTGGGGACAGGCCTGTGGCTGTTGTTCTCAGCCTCAGGTGTGACTTTGTCTGTTCTCAGGGGGAAGATGAAGCTGTCACCCTGAAATCCTGCACCCGGCGGAAAACAGACACCATTGAGAAGAGGTTCTGCTTTGATGTGGAGGCTGTGGATCGGTGGGTGCTGCCAGGAACCTCCTGGGGCTCTGCTGGCCTGGGGAGGGAAGGGCTGTGCTCCTGTGCTCCTGCTCCTTGTGCTCCTGCTCCTGCTCCTGGGTGTGCTCCTGTTCCTGTGCTCCTGCTCCTTGTGCTCCTGCTCCTTGTGCTTCTTGTGCTCTGTGCTGCTGCTCCTGTGCTCTGTGCTCCTTGTGCTCTGTGCTCCTGCTCTGTGCTCCTGTGTTCCTGCTCCTGGCTGTGGGACAGTTCCTGTGCTCCTTGTGCTCCTGTGCTCCTGCTCCTTGTGCTCCTCCTCTGTGCTCCTGAGTTCCTGCTCCTGGCTGTGGGACAGTTCCTGTGCAGTTCCTGTGCAGTTCCTGTGCAGTTCCTCTCTGTCAGTCACACTCAGTGAGTGGAAAGCATTAATCCAAGCAGTCACACCTTTCCCAGCCAGGTGCTCTCTGTGCATTGAGTCAGTGCTTTGGTTTACAAGCCTCTCTGACTCAAGTCTCTCTGGCTTTGAGGGTGTTTTAGCACCTCTGCAGCCTCTGGCCACACAGGGTGAGGGTTGCCAGCCTGGAGAAGGCTCTGTGGCTGTTCTGGAGGAATGTGCTGCCTCTTCCAGCATTGGAACAGTGTCAGCTTTCCTGCTGGGCTGGCTGTTGCTGGTTAATCGTGGATGCTGATAATGGACTCTGGCTCATGCCTCCTTTCATTCCTTTTTCCTCAAGAAGGAAAACACTTCAGCTGTGACTTACCCACAGCAGCTGGACCAGAGGTGTGTGTGGGTTCATCTCTGGCACCAGGAGTGGGAGCTGTTGCCGTGTCAGCTGGCATCATGCATGGCTTGCACACACAAACAGGAAAGCCAGGATGGTGTTGCTATTCCAAGAGGAATCAGTCACTGCCTGGGTCTCCTCACTGCAGGAGTTCCCTGCTCCAAAGGCACTCAGTGTGCTCTCCCAGCTGTCCTCCCATCTGCAGGCATCCCTGGAGGTCTCAGAAGAACCCAAGTTCATTGAAATCTGGGTGCTGAATAATGCTGGAATGGCCCCTGGTGCCTCTCCCTGTCCAGCCTTGGGCAGTGTTTTGGTGCCAGCCCGTGGCAGGGAGGGTTGGGTGATGGAGCTCTGGCTGAAGCTGGAGATAACCTGGGGCTGCCTCCCACTCTCTGGAGCTGTGCTTTTCTCCAGAAACCTCCAGTGTTTCTGCTGACACAGGAAATTTTTTTTGCTGTGCCCTGAGGATATTTTTTTATAATGTGAAAACCAAACCGAAAAGCGGGAGAAGGAGAGTGGAGCCTCAATAATTTTCTTTAGAGCGTTCAGAGGCAGCTGAAGCTTCCCTTGATGTTTGGAGCCTGCCAGGCATGGGATCAGGAGCTGCTCCAGAAATCTGCATGCTCCATGTAAATCATGGCAGTGGAGTAGCACAGGAAGGGGAAACCTGAGGAATTTCTCCTTTCGTGTGCACATTCCTGCTGCAGGGATCTGCCTGAGAGAGCAGGAGAGCAGGACACACCTAAAGGAAAAAACTGTTTTTTCCCAATATACAGGCAGCTCTGCATTCTCTTGGTATCAGAATTTGTCATTAGATGGCTAAAATAAGGATAAACTTTAGAGGAAGAGGAGACAGTTTTGCTGTGGCTGGAAGAGGCCGTGCTGTGCCCAGCCTGTCTCCCTGTGCCCGGGGCACATCTGGGTGCTGCTGCCAGTCCTGCTGTGCTGAGATCACCTCCACACACCCTGCCAGCTCCAGGCTGGGCTGTCCCACAGCTCCCAGGCAGCCTGGAGGTGGCAGCCTCGGCCTTGCTTCACACACTGCGCAGAAACACAGAAACTTTTGTCAGCCCTGCACTTCGGGAGCTCAGACAGCACAGGCTGAGGGCTGGAGCTCAGCAGGAACTCCCTAAATAGCACCAGCCAAGAGCTGTTCCTTCCTAGGTGGGAAAAAAAGTGTGTTTTTCTCCTGTAAAGATGATTCAGCACAACCAAGCTGAAAATCTGGAGCCTGGTCTGTTATTACAGCATGGCTTCCTTGTCTCAGCATCCCAGAATAGTTTCTGTTGGACCTTAAAACCCATCTCATGCCACCCCCTGCCATGGGCAGGACACCTTGCACTGGGCCAGGTTGCTCCAACCCCCATCCAGCCTGGCCTTGGCATTAACAAAAGGCTCTCATGTTCAGTATAGCAAGTTAGAAGTGTTGTTACAGCAAAATTAACCCCAAATGGTGTTTTGGGTCTGCCTGAAACACACCCCCAGCGTGATGGGCACTGTGCTTTACTGCTAATGCTCTTTTCTCATTAACTGAACTTGTCTGTAGTCTCTGCACATTAAATCAGGTTTGTAAACAAGGTGAGCAGGGATGTCAGGCAGTGTCTTACCAAACGAGCCTGGGGAGGGGGAGGAGGATCTGTTTGAGTGATGACAAAGGCTGTGTCATTTGGGATAATGTAGGTCATTGCTGTGGGCCAGAGGCACACTGCTGTGAGTGCCAGCTGGCTTTTAGGGGAGCAGGAGCCCTGTGGTGTGTTTGGTGTGTCAGCAGAGCAGTGAGCTCTGCAGGCACCACCATTGCACCTGGTGCACAGTGCAGCTCTGGAGCCACAGTCCCAGAGCCTCTGAGGTGGGAAAAGAGGTTGGAAAAGAGGGATGGGGCTCCTTCCCCTGGTGGCCACGGGAGCCACGGTGGCCCTGACCCCTGTGGGACGTGCTCGTGGCTGTGCTGGGGCTGCTGGTGGCTGTGCTGGGGCTGCTGGTGCTGTACTGGGGCTGCTGGTGCTGTACTGGGAGTGCTGGTGGCTGTACTGGGGCTGCTGGTGGCTGTACTGGGGCTGCTGGTGCTGTACTGGGAGTGCTGGTGCTGTACTGGGAGTGCTCTGAGCTCTGCATGGGCACCCCGACTTTCTGAGGTCAGGATCAGTCTCCCCTTTAATTCCATCTTTGCTCCCCACCATTTTGGGGCACATTTTGGCTTCCCAGCATTTTGGAGTCAATCTTTCCCATAATTCCATCTTTGCTTCCCACCATTTTTGGGGTCAATCTCCTCCTAAATTCCAGCTTTGCTCCCTAACCTTTTTGGGGTCAATCTCCCCCTTAGTTCCATCTTTACTCCCCACCATTTTGGGGCCACATTTTGGCTCCCAAGTATTTTTGGGGTCAATCTCCCCCTTAATTCCACCTTTACTCTCCAACCTTTTTGGGGTCAATCTCCCCCTTGATTCCATATTTGCTCCCCAACCTCTTTGGGGTCAGTCTCCCCCTTAATTCCAGCTTTTCTCCCCACCATTTTGGGGCACATTTTGGCTCCCCAGCATTTTTGGGGTCCCACCTGGCTGCTGGTGCCTGTGGCCATGGGCTCCTGTCAGGGCTGCTCTGCTCTGGGAACATCTCAGTGCACTCAGCCCCTGTTATTAATGCACTCTTGTGTGTTTTCATCAGCAGTTTAGATTGTCTCGCTGTGATAAGCTGCTACAGCGGTTGGAAGTTCTTATCTGTTTCTATTGCTTTCCTTATTTGTTTGTTTTCCTGGAAGAAGGAAAAGCTATTGCAGTTTCTCATTTTGTCAGTGTGCTTAGTCACAGCTCCTTAAGGCCAGGCCATTTGTCACAAAAGCTGAGATATTGAGAAAATTCAAATTTCCTGTGTGGTCTCATATGGAGAAATCTTCCATTTTTAGATTGTAGCATATTGAAAATATTCTTTCTTATTAAGTGTTTGCCATGTTCTGCTCTAGTCTCACCCTCCTACACTCACTCCATTTATAAATGGATTTCTTCTGATCCCAAAATGTCCCTTCCCCTCCCTGTGTCCCAGAAAAAGGCAGAGGGCTGTGGTGGGAAATGTGGAGTGCAGGTGGAAATGTGGGATGCAGCACCTGGGAGTGCATCAGCAGCTCCTTGGTGAGTTTGCCACGACAGCTCAGGTTCCAGGAGGGTGTCCTGGTGACACAGCTGGGCTGGGCTGGCTCCACCTGGGCACAGGTACATCCTGTGTGTTGGGAGAGGTGGGAGCTGCCCACAGCAAAATCTGTATTTGCTGTGTGTTATTTTATAAATAATTACCTGCATAAGTGACCCCCAGGATTTGGGGTTGTTTGTTGGGTGAGGGGACAAGGACAGATCAGTTTTGCTGCTCTTTTGGGAAAGGAGGGCAGAGCAGGGTTTTGCCATGGCTGTGAGAGGGGTTGGTCCTGAGGAGGCTCAGTGAGGATGGAGCTGTGTCAG
>JAHXMQ010006307.1:16156401-16176123 GCA_020466415.1 Ammodramus savannarum pratensis
AGCCCCAGCAGGGACCCTGGGGAGGCACAGAGCTGCTGCTGGTGCCAGGCTGGGCTGCTGGTGCCAGCCCTGCCCTGTTGCTGCTGGTGTTGCTATCAACACGGCCTTTGGAGGCCTGCCCTGCTGGCTATTTTGGGAGGCAGCATGTGATGCAGGCAGCTCCCCTTGCAGGGCTCCCAGCCCTCAGAGCCTCAGCAGCCTGTGTGCTGTTCTGTGCCCCTCAGCCACATCCAGGTGCTGCTGGGGCTCTGGGCTGGCTGGGAGTGAAGGATTATCCTGAACCATTTCACTCTGTTGAGCTGGAGAAATACAACCTGGCTGAGGGCTGATCTTCTTTCAGCTGCTGTTGGTATTATCCTGGGCTTTTAAAGTGCCCTCACATGGTGATTAAACCTGCTGCCAGTGTTTTCCCTTTTTGCTGTGTCCACTGAGGTGTCCCTCTGCTCTCCAAGCTGGGGTGGTGTGGTGATCAGGGTGGGAGGAGGAACATGGATATTGGAGAGATTGGGATGGAGCCCTGCAGGTGGCTGTGCTGGGTGCACTCAGGGCCTCACCCTGCTGCATCCTTGTGCTCTCTAAGTCAAGGACATTTCTTTTCCTCTCCCTCTGGCTCTTTGCTCAGGCTGTACCTGAGGAGGGGGTGCCTGCTCCCTGCCCCAGCTGCACCTCACAGGGGTTCCTGCAATGCCCACAGGGGAATTTTCTGCTTTGCTCTGAGTTTACATCCTCTGTGTGTGCCTTTCAGGAGAGGAATCAGAACCATGGAGCAGTTTGGGTTGGGAGGGACCTTCAAAGGTCATCCAGTCCAACCTCACCTCCATTTTGTTTAGAAACCTCAATTTCTGTTTTCACCTGGTCCATCCCATTTGCATTCTTTATTTTAAGAGCTGTCCTAGGCAGTATTTTAAATAACTCCAGAGCTGGCCCAGCCCAGCATTTGTGTGCAGAGGTCGTGGTGCTGTCTGGGGACCTGCTGCTGGGGCAGGTGCTGGCAGCAGCCACACTGTGGTGGCACCAGCTGTGCCAGGGTCTTCACCAGGCTTTCTGCTTGTGTTTTCCAGGTGTACAACTCCAACAAGGACAGCCAGAGCGAAGGCAGTGAGTATTTGTGCTCCAGCCTGGCCCTGCAGGTGGCTGAGCTGTGGGAGGGTCAGCAGGGGCTGCTGGTGGCACTGGGCTGGGCTGGTGGCACTGGGCTGGGCTGGTGGCACTGGGCTGGGGGGTGACAGGGCTCAGTGTGGGCACCCCAGGGTGGCACCAGCAGGGACCAGGGGCAGGAAGCTGCTGGTGGGGCCTGGGGCTGTGCAGAGCAGGGCCAGCAGTGCCTGCATCCCTCAGGGTGTGTCCCCTCCTGCCCCACACCGTGTCCCCACCCCAGTGGCACTGCAGGCTGGCTTGGGGACCTCTCCTGAAGGGATCAGGTGACACCTGGGAGCAGGCAGCTCTTCTCTCTGAGCAGAATGTGCAGGGTGAGGGTGTCTTTCCAAGGGGGAATTGGAGCAGAAATACAGGAGTAAGGAGGTCCTGCCTTGTCAAGATTGTCAACAAGAGCCTTTAAAAATAAAAATCTTTTTATTGTGGTTCAGGCACTCAAAGCCCTGGGTCAGGAAAACACTTGTTTTTCTTGCTAGAGGAGCAGTTGCTCCTGGTCCTGCCTCTTGTGTCCTGTGTTTTAAAACCCTTAATTGAGCCATTTCCCAGTAGGTTGGATTTGCCATAATTGCAATTCTGCAGCCCCAGTCCCTTCCCTCAGAGCCAGGGCCAGGCCTGGGCTGCTGTTCAGTGCTTGGTGCTGCCTCAGACACGACATTTCATCTGCAGCCCCAGCGTTTCTCTCTCAGTAATTGGTATAAATTGCAGCTCATGTTCTTCACACCCATTGCAGCCCTTGCACAGAGCAGTCTCTGCCCCCTCTGTGGTTTCCCCTCCCTCTGACCCTCTCTGCCATCACCCTCATCCATCCTTTCCTGCCTGTTCACCTGCTCTGTGCCTCAGGGCTGTGCTGGGCTGGGAGGGCAGGGTGGTCCCTGGGGTGGGAACCCCCCTGGAGCAGCTCCTCTGTCCCTTTGTCCTGGGGGCAGGAGGGGTCTGTGGGGTGCAGAGCCCAGGGTGACTCAGCTCTGTGAGCTGTCACTGCTCCCTGTCCCTGCACACAGCTCTGAGCCTGCTGCTGGGGCTCAGGACAGCGTTTGGGCTTTCACAAAAATGAGAATGGCCCTCCCTGTCTGTCCCTGTCTGTCCCTGTGTGTCCCTGTGTGTCCTCCCTGGTGCTGGGAGCAGGCTGGCACCCCTGAAGGTGCACACCAGCAGAGGGCTGGCTGCTCCAGCCCCACAAACCCCTGCTCAGAGCTCTGCCTGCCCCCCAGGCACTCTGAAATCCACTCAGCTCCTGCCTGGCTGCCAGCAGCCCTTGTTGCAGGGTTTTCCTGCAGTGAGTGTGGGGATGGAGGGCTCTGGATGCAGTTCCTGATGCACCCTCTACACCTCTGCCTGTGCCTCTGGAGCCTGGCAGTGCCTCCCCGTGCTGTGGTGGCACTCTCAGGACACTGGTTTTGCAGAGATTCTGTGTTTTCTGTCCTGCTGTGTGGCAGATGGCCGTGGGCCTGTGGTGATTTATCTGCTGTGCTGTGGAGGGGCTGAGGGCTGTCACTGAACCATCACAGCCAGGGGAGTTTAGATGCTCTACTTTGCTAAGCAGAAGGACTTGCCCTGCTCCATGGAAACAAATCCCCCAGGCCATTTGTGCTCACTGCATGGAACAGCACAAAATTCCTCCTCTCCCTTCCTCCCCACCATTTCACTCTCCATCCTTCACGTCCACTCCTGAGTCCCTTTGCCTGCCCTGTGTGCTGTGCCCTTGCCTGGGTGCTCTGGCCCTTCCCAGCAATCACAGTCGTGGAATCACAGAATATTTTGGGTTGGAAGGGCTGTAAAGCTCCTCTCTGCCATGGCAGGGACACCTCCCACTGCCCCAGGTGCTCCCAGCCCTGCCCAGCCTGGCCTTGGGCACTGCCAGGGATCCAGGGGCAGCCACAGCTGCTCTGGGCACCCTGTGCCAGGGCCTGACACCCTCATTGTAAAAATCTTCTTCCATTCTCTAACCTAATCTGACCCTCACTCTTCCTTTCCCAATCTTGGCAGCTCACTGGTAGCTAGAGCCCTGAGAACTCATTTCTGGTGAGACCTGCAAGCTCATTCCTCTGGTCTCTGCTTCATGGTTTCCCCCCTCCCCTGTGGTTCTTGTTTCCAAAATGTCTCTGAAAGAATTCAAGGTGTTTGCATGGCCCAGTGTGGTGGGGAGGCAGAGGAGCTGCTCTGACCTTGCCCTGCCCTGGCACAGCTGGAGCCAGGCTGGCAGAGCTGATTCAGCCCCTGCCCCTTCCCTTTACCCTGACATGTCACACCAGTGTAAGGGGAGGGAATTAATGGATTAAATAGAAATAATCTGCCAGGTAAAAATAGAACAGGATGAGGGCAGTTGAGTAGCCCTTGGAAGGTCAGGTGAGTGTAGGGGTGTGTGAGCAGCTGCTGTGCAGGTGTGTGTGTCCCTGTGCTGATGTGAAATGATCCTGGATGGGTCCAGCCTGGGCAGGGCACTGGAGGAAGAGCCTGAGACCCGTGTGGGGGCCTGGGGCTGAGCCTCACACCTGCCCTGGGCAGGGGCAGCTCCAGGGAGGCTCCTCCACCTGGCTGGGACAGCTCAGATTGGAACATAGGGAGGATTTCTCCTCTGGAGGAGCTGTCCAGCCTTGGCACATCTGCCCAGGGCAGGGGGTGCCCATTCCTGAGGGGTTCCACAGCCATGGGGCTCCTGGGGACAGAGCTTAGTGCTGGGGGAATGGTTGGGCTTGATGAGCTTGGGGGCTTTTCAAACCCAGATGGTTCCCTGGATCTGTGATCCCAGATGATTTCATGGATCTGTGATCCCAGATGGTTCCATGGATCTGTGGTCCCAGATGGAATCCCAGGTGATTCCATGGATCTGTGATCCCAGCTGATTCCATGGATCTGTGATCTGGACAGCAGCAGGTCCAGATCTGCCCTTGGTCTGGGCCATTGCTGAACTGAATCATGTGGTAAGTGCCTGGGATAAAGAGCAGATGCTCTGAGAGAGGGGAAGCCAAGCTTTTACAGTGCTTGCTAGAAGTTCAATTTAAGGATGAATAAAGGCACTTTGGAAATTTATTCAGATATTATTTCTGGATATAACTACTGCAGATAAATCCCCAACCTTTCCTGGTCCAGAGCTTGACAGTGAGTGGAGGAGCCTGTTCCTCTGCTCAGGGCATTGTGCCAGGTCACTTCACCCAGAGCCACTGCTGGGTCTCCTCCTGCTGCTGCAGGGAGGGATCCCAGCCCTGCCTGGCCCCGGGGTGCTGGGCCCTGCAGGGTGATGGAATTGGGTTGGGCTGGAAAGGACCTTAAAGCTGATCCAGTTCCTGCTGTGGGCAGGGACATCTTGCATTGTCCCAGGCTGCTCCAAGCCCTGTCCAGCCTGGCCTTGGGGACCCAAGCAGGCAAGGGGCTAAGGGAAAGCTGCTGCTCTGTGGGGTGGGCTGGCAGAGAACCTGAGGCAGTGATCCTGACTGCCAGCAGCACACAGGGATGCCCACAGGTCAGGGTCACACTGTGCCAAGGCTGAGCAGAGCTGCTGAGCTGGGTTTGCTGCAGCAGGACATTCCACAGCATGGCTGTGAGCTGCCCAGGTCCCCTCGTGTTTGTCAATGCTCTGGGAGTGGCAGCTGTGCCCTGCTGATGGATGGCATGCTGGGTTTGTGCTGCAGCCATGCTGGGAGCCCTGAGGGTGCCCAGCAAAGGGCCCTGCAGCCTCTGCATTGTCCTCACGTGCTGTGGCACAGCCGTCTGCACTCGGTGCTTGTGTTGGCTCAGCACTGCAGCCTGCTTGCCCAGACAAACAGAATGAGCTGTTTTCCTTTGCACTGCTGTGGGTCCCTGTGCCACTCACCAGACAAAGCCCAGCCCCAGCACAGGGCTCAGAGCAAGGATTAGGAGGGGCTGGAGCTGGCAGCTGCCCATGGGGCAGGGGGAAAGCAGGGAATGCCAGGGAGGGGACAGCACGTGCCTTGCAGAGGGCACTGCCAGCCTGGCTCTGCTCCCTGCCCTGCACTGAAGGGGCTGTGTCTGTCCCATCATGGCATTCCTGGGCTCTGGAGTGGCTTTGCCCTCTCCCATCATGGCATTCCTGGGCTCTGGAATGGCTTTGCCCTCTCCCATCACAGCAGTCCTGGGCTCTGGAGCCCGGGGTGGCTTTGCCCATCCTACCCTCCCCTGTGGAAGGTTTTCCAACCCTTTCTCCAGGGAGGAGCTAATTTTCCATAACAAACAGCTGGCTGTGGGCAGTGTTTGCCAGGCAGGGGTGGAGAGCTCTCTGTGGGGGGAGTTCTTCCAGCAGGTGTTGGGGTCTCTGTGTTAGTAATTCCTTGAATTTAGAAGTGAAAACCTGCATTGGCACAGGTGAATTGAGTTGTACATCCCATTAGCTCTCATTTTTTAGCTCTCACTCTTGGGCAGAGGCAAGACATCTCATGTGCCATTTTCAGGGATTTGTTGTGTCCAAATGTCCAATTTCATTTCTTTCCAAGCAACCCGTTGTCAACTTTCCAGACAAATTTGGGTTATCTCACCTTGATCCTAAATTAATTTTGTCCATCTGCAGTGGTGGATGCCTGGCAGAGCCCAGGGCTTGGTTCAGAGGGATGTGGAGGCTGGAATGCTGATCAGTGGCTGTGTTTGCCCGGGTTACAGCTGGTACAATCTGCTGTGCTTGTGTTTTCTGCCCTCATTTATCTCCTGCTGCTCTGGGCAGTGCTGCATTGCTGGGATGGGTCAGCAGGAGCCTGGTGCTCCCTGTGAGGGCCTGCCCTGCCCTGCCAGCTGCTCACCCTGCTCTCTGCCCTTCCCTGCAGCTGCCCAGCTGGACAGCATCGGCTTCAGCATCATCAAGAAGTGCATCCACGCTGTGGAAACAAGAGGTAGGGCTGGGCTTGCTCTGGGGCAGCTGCTGGCAGGGGAGCAGTTGCTCTGCTGCCCTTTCCATGGACAGAATGACTCATGAGCCCTGGGACCCACATCAGATGAGCCCATGACGTGCTGGGGCCGATGAGAGAGGCGTTTGCCCCACGGCTGGGCCAACTGGACTCACAGACATGGGGCAGGGTGAGCCAATAACACCCTGGGACAGGACCAAGGGGTGCTCACCTCAGCATCTTCCTGCAGGAATGCTGCCAAGCACGTCCTCTCACGGGGGATTGTGTCCCCAGAACCTCTGTGAGGCTCCTTGGGCACAGGTGGGGTTGTCCCAGCCCTGCAGGGCAGGTCAGATGCAAAGGGCTCAGATGCAAAGGGCTCAGACCTCAACCTGAAAAACTTGGCACAGTAAAGTTTTCCCAGATTGCCCTGATTAAGTGCAGATCCTGCATGGGGCTGCCATGGCTGTGGGAAGGAGGAAAAGTGTGCTCAGATCCTTGGTCCTGAGCTAACTGGGGTAACATTCTCATGAAAGGATTCGTTAAAACCTTGAAATCAACCCCAAATTTTGCCATCATCTGTGGCTCTGTGTTTGATAGGTGAGAGGGTTTCACTGGCTTTGCTGTTTGAGAAGGCCAAGGAGTGAAGCAGTCTCAGCAGCCCTTGTGACCCTGTGCTAACAGGTTCCTTGTTTCCCCAGGGATCAATGAGCAGGGGCTCTACCGGATCGTGGGCGTGAACTCCCGGGTGCAGAAGCTGCTGAGCATCCTGATGGGTGAGTGATGGAATTTGGAAAGGCTGTGCTGCTCTGAGGCCTTGCCAAGCATGAGCAGGGCTCCTCTCAGGGTCCCTAATGGTGGTGACTGTGCCCTTAGGACCCCGTGCTGCTCGAGGCCAGGAGGTGCTGGGCACCGTGGGCAGGTCTGAAGGTAGGACAGGACTCGTGTGGGACTGGCTTCACCAGGCCCTGCTGCAGTCACTGGTGTCGGCTCACACGTGCTCTGAGCTCTGGCAGCCTTCCCAAATGCAAACCAAAATCTTCAAAGAAATAGCTGAAAGCTTTGGCTTTTCATCTCCTACCTGCCCCCTTGTTCCCAGCACCCTTTGAAATGATTTTCTCTGGATGTTGCATGCTGCCTGTGGCTGTTCTTGCTTTCCCCACGGACTTTCTTGTGCCTGTTTATCTCAGCCTTGCCCAGAGTTTTCCAGCGTGTTTCCCTCGTGACTGAGGCCTTGGATCCTGCAGTTCTGGATGCTCCAAGCTGCTGGCTCTTGGCACAGCAGAGCTTTGCTCTGGCTGTGGGGACAGAACCATTTCAGCCCTGACCTCACAGCTGCAGCGTTTCCATCGCACAGCTGCAGCCCTGGACCAGTCTGTCCATCTGTGCAGACATGCCTGAGACACAGCAGTGGAGGAGGGAGCAGAGCTGGGCTGGAGCAGGGCAGCTGCCCTTGGCCAGTCCTGTGTGGTGCTGCTCAGACTTGGCAAAAGCACAGATGAGATAGCTGCAGGAACAGGGAAGCAAATGCTCATTAATTTGTTAGTGCCCTGTTGAATGTGTTTGTTACTCCTTGGGGAAAATGCATGGTGGCATTTTTGTCATCTTCTTTCCCTTCACTTACTGTCTTTCCTTTTCTACATGATTTCCTTTTCCTTGTCCTCACAAAACTCCAGTGCTCCTTTCTCTGCGTATTTCTTCTTGCAGGTTTTCATCTGTTGTGTCTCAACATCTTTTCCTTCTCCTATTCCAATTCCTCCTTGTCTTGCCACCATTAAGGTGTTCAGTGAGCAGAGCCCTTGGTGGCTGTCACAGCTGTCAGTGTTAACCTGTGGAAAATGGATAATGCAGGTGGCTGGAGTGGGAGGGCACAGCTCCAAATCGGGGTGCAGGGCACCTCTTTGCTCTTGTGGCATTTGGAAAGTTCAGTGCAGTCACGAGACTGGAGGCTGGTGCTGTTATTAGAGGAGTTTGGCACAGGCTGGATGTGAAGGTGCCCTGCAGGGCTGTGGGGAGCCAGCAGTGTCCTGTGGCACAGGGTGGGCACAGGGACAGCACCAGGAGCACTGCTGACAGGAACAGCCTGGCTTGGTGCCCCGGGGCAGGTCCTGGCAGGTCACAGGCAGGCCCTCAGTGATGCCCATCACCACATCCCACAGGTGGCAGGGCCACGGACCCTTCTCCTGTCACAGAGGTGCCAGTGCTGGTGTCAGTCCCCAGGCTGTGACAGATGGCAGAACTGGCCTGGGTGAGGAGCTCTGCAGAGCTGGGAGGGATTCAGTTCTGGACAGCATCCAGCATCCATTATCTCCTCAGCCACTGAAGCCACTCAGCTGTCGCCCCTGTGTCTCATAAGGAGGTGATAAATGGCTGGTGCTTTTCCTTTGTCCTGGTGTGTCCTCCTTGGCTGCTGGGGCTGGAAGCCCTGCTGGAGGCAGCCAGGGCTGGCACTGGGACCCCTTTTGGGAATCCCCCGTGGTGTCTGTCTGTCCATCCTTGGGGTGCTTTGCAAACCCATGACTCCGTAATTTCTCCAAACTGTGGGGGATTAAATCTCCATCACCCCTGGTGTGTTTGGGCTGTGAGAGGAGTCAGTGTCACAGGAAACGTGTCCCTTGTCAAACCCATCTGTTCTCGCTGCCCTGGGGCTCCCGTGAGTGGAGGAGCCAAGCTGTGCTCCCACTGTCAGGTTTCCCTTATATTTAGAAATGAATGTGGGCAGCCTCGCTGCTGCACATACAGCTGAAATGGCAAAAAGATCGAGTTTCCCTGAGCTGCTGTCAGGGCTCTGCTGGGAAGGGCTTTGGCAGGGGCTCCTGCAGTTGGGCACTGCTGGGCCAGGGGCAGCCCCAGCCCCTGCCTTGGCTTTCAGGGAGATCTTGTTGGGGTCTGGGCTGGGGTGATGCACTGGGGGTGCTCCCAGGGCTGCTGGGGGCACATCCTCTCCCCAGCATTCACTGGTACCACGTGCCATCCAAATGAGGACAAATAATGGAACAAAACCCCACAAATAACCAAACTCTCACCAGTGGGAGCTCCCATGAGGAGGTTTATTGTGGACTGTGGGGCCCCAGCAGGTCTGAGCTCTGCAGAGGGTGAGTTACAGCATCTGATCTGCTCTTGCTCCTTTGCCATAGGAGCTGGGAGTGGGGCTCCTTCCAGCCCCTCACTGCTGGGATTTAGGAAATCTCTCCCTGATAATCCCACTGGGGTGATGAGGTGCTGTGCCCCTCACCCTGGAGAGATCTGTGGGAGACACCAGATCAGGGTTAAAGCAGCTGCAGGGTTAGTGCTGAGTGTGGCTGTGGCTGCTTTTCCTGGTTCCTGTGGAAGTGTGTCCTTGTGGGGACAGATGCTGCAGCTCCTTGCAGCCTCAGAAATGTGAAGGTCAAGGGGAGCTGATTAACTGCTCTGAGCCGTTTCATGGGACCGACTGTGGAATTTCACCTCGTGTTCAGTGATCCTGCCTAGAAACTGCTGCCTGAGCCTCTGCAAAGACACACTGTTTGTTCTGCTCTGGGTAAAAAGTTTCTTGTAAAAAAAAAAAGATGAAACTTCTGGGGATTTTGTTATTTATTTTTTTTTTTACTATGCCAAACTTATCTTCACTCCTTATCTTAAAATTCTCTCCTTGCAAAGGCAGTGCTGTAGGAAGTTTCCTGGGCACTGAGTCAGGAGGATGGAGGTCATTTGTGTGATTGCTGACACACACATGATCTTTGTGTGAATATGCATTTCTTATGTATTTACCTTTCCAGGCTGCCTCTTGATGTTTTTTTTTTTAATTAAAATAAACCCTTTGCCCTGAGGGAAAGCTGAGCTCTATTCACAGCATTCTTTTAAGTAGGTTAAAAATTGCCCAGTGCTTACACGGGGCTTTAAAACTCAGGAGTGCATTATTTGTGTGTGTGGAGAGGCAAAAAGGCCCTGAGCTGGGCCCGTGGGAGCAGATGGTGTTAGCAGCTGGGGCTGTGTCACCCTGGGCCGTGGGGACAGTGGCAGCCCTGGCACTTGGGCTCCCCAGGGACACCTGGCACTGGGGGACCCACACCAGGGACCCCACAGAGGAGGTTCAGGTGGGAGAGGATCCTGGCTGAGTTTCCAGATGCAGTTAGCAAAGACCATTGGAGCAGCATCCAGGCAGGAGAGATCAGCACACGAGGCACGTCCATGCTGGGCTTTCCATGGCCTTGGCTGGGCTTTCCATGGCCTTGGCTGGGTGTTCTGGGCCTCGGTTGGGTGTTCCAGGCCTCGGTTGGGTGTTCCTGGCCTCGGTTGGATGTTCCTGGCCTCGGTTGGGTGTCCCTGGCCTCGGTTGGGTGTTCTGGGCCTCGGTTGGGTGTTCCGGGCCTCAGTTTGGTGCTTCTGGCCTTGGCTGGGTGCTTCTGGGCTCAGTTTGGCACTCCTGGCCTCGGTTGGGTGTTCCTGGCCTTGGCTGGGTGCTCCTGGCCTCATTTTGGCACTCTTGGCCTTGGCTTGGTGTTCCTGGCCTAGGTTTGATGTACCTGGCCTTGCCTTTTGGTGCTCCTGGCTTCAGTTTGGTGCTCCTGGCCTCAGCTGGGAGCTGTCACCATCTGGGTGTCAGTGATGTGCCTAAGCCCACTGCCCCTGGCCTGGTGGTGGCTCTGCAGGTGACTGTGCAGGTGACTAACCCTGACCCAGGTGGCTCTGCAGGTGACTAACCCTGACCCTGACCCAGGTGACTCTGCAGGTGGCTGTGGCTGTGTTTGCCAGCCAAGGGCTGGGTGGGGAGGTGGCTGCAGGGTGACAGTGCTGCCCATTGTGGGGAGGAGGGTCCCTGGTCCCTGTGTCTGTGCCTGGCTGTCACTGCTGTGCCCGGTGTCCTGGCACACTCCAAGCCACGCTGCCCTGTCCTTGCTCAGGATGGAGGATTCCCTTTTCCTTCTCTTGTCCTGTGTCACTGAGTCTGGCCTGTCCTGCAGCCCCACAGCCCTGCAGACGTGTCCTGAGCTGGGAATAGCAATAAAATGGGGTGGGATGGTCTCCCCGCACAGCTGAGCTGGCACCAGCTGGAATTGTCTTCAGTGTCCTTCAGTTACTGATTTTTTCTGGTCTTTTTCCATAGATCCCAAGACAGCCACAGAGACAGACACAGAGATCTGTGCAGAGTGGGAGATCAAGACCATTACCAGTGCACTGAAAACGTACCTGAGGTAAGGAGAAGAGCCTCACCTGGCTTCAGGAGGGATTTGGTGCTGGCCTGGGATTTACTGCCTGCTATTGCAGACCCTTAACAACAGCACTTTTATAGAAACAGAAACTGCTCTTAGGGAATTTATTCTGGCTTTTCCCTGGCTTTTCCCTGGCTTTTCTCTGGCTTTCCAGTATGTTTGAGTAGGATCTGGAGAACACACTCAGCTCTGACAGATGCTCATATTATACAGACATGATTTTAGAAGCTCATTCTTGCATCCCCTGCCTTGATTTAAGCTTTTCCCTGAGCTTTCCCTAGTGGACTTCCACCTTCTGAGCACGTGGCAGAAGGGGAGGGCAGTGCTGTGGAAGGGCAGGGGCTGAAGAGCTCCTCCAGACCTGGTGCTGAGCTTTATTGTAGCTCTGATTTGTGTGTCAGGCGAGCCAGTATCACCCTGGGGATCTTCCCAACAGCGCTGGGTGTTGGCAGCAGCAGCATCTCATTATCCACAACGTGCTCCTACCTGTTGTGACCGCAGCTCTCAGCGACTGCTGTGTGCAGGGTTGTGTTTGAGGGAGCACAAGAGAGCCTAAATCCAATTAGGGTGATAAGGGTAATTAGCCTGGTGGATCTCAGCCTAGAAAATCACAGAATTTTGCATGATTGGCAACCTTTGCTCCAGAGCCTGAACTGTTGGCTAAGCAAAGAGGAATGTGGGCAGCACCAGTGTGTCCCTCTGAAGGGATGCAGCAATGGGAGGGGACAATGGGAATGGGGATTGGGAAAGTTTTACAGCTAGGCTTGTTTATCTTTTCAATTTCTTTTCAAAGTTCCTTGGAAGTCATGGGCTCTGCAATGCACTGAAGCTGTGTTACTGAAGGAATGCTAAAATTAAAGATTAATTTAGTGGTGAATAAATCAAAGGTCCTTGCATAGATCTTACTCCTTCTGATGGGGGAATTAATTAGAGTTGGTGTTGCTTAATTCTGCCCTTTTCAAAACGGAGCTGAGTTTATTGCAGGGGCAAAGCTTTCTCAGTGTGGATTGTGTTCCTCAGATGTGTTTTGTGCCTGTTTCCTTTTTATCTTCCAGAATGCTCCCGGGGCCCCTGATGATGTACCAGTTTCAAAGGAGCTTCATCAAAGCAGCGAGTGAGTCTGTTGGTGTTTGTGGCTCCCACAGAGGAGCCTCTCTGCCACAGGCTGTGATGTCCCTGCCCTGCTGCCTCCCCAGGGCTGGTCCTGGCCAGCAGAGCAGGGCTGGAGCAGGGGCAGGCTGCTGTTGGGGGTGGCACAGGAGGAGGGAGCACGGGCAGTGCCAGGAGTGGTGCTGGTGGCAGCTCCCATGGCTGGGACCATTGGGTGCTGTTGAACTGCACCAAAGGGTTAGGGGGGCTTTGGGGGGCTCCCTGCTGCTTCACACGTCTGGGCTGTGTCTCCTTCACTGCCCAGGGCCAGGGGCTGTGCTGGGAGCAGGGGATTTTGTGTTGGCAGTCGTGCAGCCTATGGATATGGGAGTGGGATGTCAGGAGGGCCCCATGGCCATGGCAGTGCTGGCCTCCTCCAGCAGCTCCCACTCAGCACCATGGACCCAAGCAGCCTTGGAGCAGCAGATGCTCCAGCCTGGCCTGCACTGGGCACACTGAGCATGGGGATGTGCCCATATTCCCACCCCTGGAATCGCCCTGGTTGCAGGCAGCCCTGCCCTGCTCACCATGCTGTACATGTGGTGTCTGCTCTCAGCTCACTGCAGCATCTGCAGTGCCTGGCTGTGGGATGGAGCTGCTCCCTGGGATGTCTGTCAGGGACAGTGTTAGGCCTCTTCCCATAACAACCCCCTAATGTGGAGATAAATCATCCTCTGTTCCCCATGCAGAGCTGGAGAATCAGGAGTCCAGGGTGTCGGAGATCCACAGCCTCGTTCATCGGCTCCCGGAGAAAAACAGGCAGATGCTGCACTTGCTCATGAACCATTTGGCAAAGTACGTTTATGACTGATGTGTTTTTCTCTCCTTTTTCCATTTCCTCTGAAAGTTAATAGTGGTGGAAAAGTTTCCTTGTGTGTGTGAGGTGTTGAGTCATTTCTGGTTGGCAACGGGAAACGCGTGTGTGAGTGAACCAGGGCCGAGAGCGAGAGGGGTGGGAGGGAGGATGAGGGGGATGAGGGAGGGAGGGATGAGGGACATGAGCTGCCCAGCCAGCCCCAGCCCCATGGCAGCCCCAGGAACCCTTTCCCTGCTGGGAACCTTGTGTTGCTTTGCATGGCCTGCACTGCGTTTGGCTCCCCAGGCTGCCCAGAGGCAGAGCAGAGCTGGAGCTCCTCACATGGTTTCAGAGCAAACCTGCCATTGAAGGACTAAAAGTGATTTCTTTACGCAACAAATGACTGCTCTGGGCCGTATTTTCTGCCTTTCTGCACCCTGATGAATCAATATTTTTGTGTTACCTTGAAACTTTGCGAGGGCGAAGGAATGGGATAATTTTTTTTCTTTCGGTGGTAGAGCTGACCTGTAATTTCCCATCTTCTTCCTGCTCCTGCAGGTTCCCATGGAAACCTTTGATTGGTGTTTTAGAAGTGAAAGCATCATCAGGTGTTTGTGGCAGCCTCAAGGCTGCAGGGTTGGACCTGCCCTTGCTGTTTGCACCAGTGCTGCAGGAGCAGCAGGGCTGGGAGAGCTGGGGATGACTTAATTGGGATAACTGCTCAGGAGGAGATCTGCAAGAATCCAAGTTATCTGTTTGAAAGAAAAAATAACAGATGATGCTTGAAATAGGCTTAAACACAACTCCAGATGCTTTCTTGTCACCAGGTCTGGTATCTGCTCCATGGGGTCCCTGGCAAGGCTGTTAGAAACCAAATGGCTGCTTTAGGTGTTGGTTTCAAACCTTCTGCATTTGCAGCCTGAAGCCAAAGCCTCGTGGATCCAGGTGCACCCATCAGCCTGATGGGATTGCCCAGAGAAGCTGTGGCTGCCCCTGGGTCCCTGGAAGTGTCCCAGGCCAGGGTGGATGGGGCTTGGAGCAACCTGGGATAGTGGGACATGTCCCTGCCCATGGCAAGGAGTGGAACTGGGTGAGCTTTAAGGTCCCTTCCCACCCAAAGTGGGTGATTTTGTGTGTGCAGGGAATCTGTAATTGCTTCAATGTTTTCTATCTAAAGGAAAAACCTGGTGATGGAGTAGAGATGTGGAGTCAGGTTTACAGTGGGGCTTGTGCTGCTTTAGTGGGGAAGGAATTCAAACCAAACAAACAGTGTGTGTGGTGGTGTGTGCTATTTTAGGAAGAGAAACAGCTCATAGTGTTATTTAATAGGAAAAAAATTATCTCAGAGAAGGGCAGGAAGCTGAGGAGCGAGAGCCTGCTGAGCTCCCCAGCCCTGGTGCCATTCCTGGGGATCCTGGGCTGTGGGGGCAGAGGCACAGCCAGCCCCAGGTGTGGGCTCACAGCATCCCTCTGGGGCTGGTCCTGCAGCTCCTGCCCTGATCAGAGCAGTGTCCTGACCCAGGAGCAGCATTCTGATCCAGGAGCAGTGCCCTGGTCCAGGAGCATTGTCTTGATCCAAGAGTGCACATTGCCCTGATCCAGGAGTGCCCATTGCCCTGACCCAGGAGCAGTGCCCTGGTCCAGGAGCAGCATTCTGATCGAGGAGCTGTGCCCATTGCCCTGATCCAGGAGCTGTGCCCTGATCCAGGAGTGCCCACGGGGCAGCCAGGGCCAGGATTTGTGTCCATTACTCTCTAAAAGAGCTGCTTGAGGCTGCAGTGCCACTGAGCCAGATTCCAGACAAGAATGGAGGGAAAGCTTCACATCTGCAGCAGATGTTTGCAGGGAGGGGCCGTGCTGCCCTGGGGATGCTGCAGAGGGTGGGACCTGCTGGGTCTGGTGCTGCTGAGAGCAGGGCACAGCCAGCAGGGCACAGCCCAGGGCCCCTGGCTGCCCCTGCCAAGCTGGGCTGCCCTGCTTGCAGGGGTTTGTCTCATCTGTTTCTGTCTGGGTTTTTTATTTTAAGTAACGTATGAATAATCAGGATTTGCATGTTTATCAGATGAGCTAAAAAAATATTTCTCACAGTCTTGCTGTGGAGATTTCTGACACTAAAACCAGAACTTGGGCTGAGTCGGTCAAGTAAAGAAAGAGCCTGTCTTGGGTGGTTTCTGACTTCTGTTTTTGGGGTGTACGTGCTCTGCTGCACTGATGGGGGATGTGGGGCTCCTCATGTGATGAAGCTGCAGTTTTTATTAGCAGTAATAAAACTGGTAAGAAAGCTGAAATGTTCAAAAATAGCCATTATTAACCTCAGTATCAGACAGGATGAGTGCCTTGGAGGTGGTTCAGCAGTGCCCTTGCCCATGTGGTGGGTCCCGTGGCACTTGGGGGCACAGAATTGGGGTGCAGTGAGAGGGGCACACAGGAGGGAGAGGACAAATCTCAGGAACAGACAGGGTAGAGGGAGAGGAGCTTTTTGATAGACAATTATTTCAATTTCTGCCTCCTATTGCATCTCCAGGCCCGTTTGTGCTGCCTTGTGCCTCATGTCCACATGTCCAGGCAGTTGTTCACTGTGGCCCAGGGAGCAGGAGCTGTCCCCATCCCTGCTCCTTCACCTTTCCAGCCTGAGCCAGTCTGGGATTCTGTGATTAAACCAATTTGTTTTAATGCCAGATAAGTCAAAGTGAAACAAGGTGCCTGTGGTGCTGCTGGGCTGGTGGTTGCTGTGCCAGGGCTGCTGCTGGAGTGGAGCTGGTTGCAGAAAATTGCCATTTTTGTTAGTGGAGCTGCAATATCATCCCTGTCTCCTTCTTCTTTTGTAGTGTACTTTCTCACCCAGGAGTCAACGCTGTGGAGGTGCAGAGCAGGGGGATTTCACTCTGATTATATTTCAAGCATTTAGGGAATTATTTTTCATGCACGGCCATAATTTGACACCTGAGCTTTGCTTTGTTCTTGTGGCAGCAAGTCTGGGTTCTCCAGCACAGATGGTGCCAGGCTCATGCCCGTCCTGTGGGGCTCCCAGACCCTTCTGTGGGTTGGCATCACTGCCCCACACAGCCCCTGATGCAGGCACCCCCTGCTCGTGTGCCAAGGTCAGGCCATGGAGGAGGCTGCAGCCCAGCTGGGTGTGCGTGTGTTTAGCAGAATTAATTATCTCTAATCACTCCCAGCTGTGGCCTGGCCAACACTGGCTGGTTCCCTTTGGTTTTGCTGTGGCAGGGTTTTCTAGTTTACGTGTTTTAACCAAGATGACAGCGATTGTTATCTCCTGCACAAATTGTTTGCTGTTTATCAGGGCCTTGGTTTCCATGGGCTCTGCAGGGCAGCTGCTCATGGGGATCCAGCAAAACCCACACTGGGACAGGGGCTGGACATGGAGCCTGGCGTGTTCTGGAGGGTTCACTGCTCAACCAGGGACTGCTGGCAAAGGAGGAGAAGAAGAAATTCCTCCAGGTCTTGTGCCTGGAAATACAGCAGGGCTTGTTGTGCTCAGCATGGGCAGCTCTGCGCTGTGCCAGGGCCACGCTGCCCTGCAGGAGCTGCTGCAGTGCCCACCACGCTGCCCCTGTGCCCACCACGCTGCCCCTGTGCCCAGCAGCAGCTCCAGGAGCCTGCAGGGCACCTGTGCAGGGCCAGGGGTGCCAGCTCCCCCAGCCATGTGCTTTTCCCTGGGCTGCTTTCCCCCAAGGTGCCGCCGGCAAGGAGGCGGCCGCCTCTTGGCACAGCAGGTCTGATTTCATCCCCGTGGCAGCTGTTTATGCTGCTGGCTGGTAACTATTCATTGCCTTGATTTATGTATTGCTTCCAGTAAGTCATTCTTGTCCAGGACGTTCTGGAAATTTCCACTAGCCGCTGAGGCCTCTGAGATGCCCCTCTCTCGTGGGCTGCCAGAGGCAAACAGGGAGCTGTCTGAGCTGGTGTGGCTGGGCCAGGCAGTAAGCCTCCTTGCTGCCTTTGGGAATGCCATTTTTATGCCCAGTGCCTGTTTCTGCTCCTCTTGGGTCATGGCAGTGCTGGGTCCAGGCAGAGCCCTGCAGTTCAAGTGACCCAAAGGATCTGGGTGCTCCTGTGGGTGGTAAAAGGGAGGTGATGTGGAAGGAGGCTCCCTGTAGGCACATGCTGCCTTGCAGGATAGGGAGAATCCTGCCTGGGGCTTGCCTGTCCTGGCTCAGGTTCATGCTCTGCTCTTTTACCCCTTTTCCTTTTTCCCTGGTTGGAACGAGTTGGGCTTTGAGGTCCCTTCCAACCCAACCCATTGTGTTGTTCCACAGTTCTGTGGTTTGTGCTCTGGAGCTGGAGGTGCCAGAGCCTTGTGGGGAGCAGCAGCACCTTTGGTTTCCCCTTTGCTCTCCTCTGCCTCAGGTGTTTTGGTGGAGGAGCCGCTGATGCTTCCGCAGGGGCGAGACAGCGCTGCAGGACTCCGTGCCTGCCCTTGCCAGCTCTGCCTCCCTCTCACTCCTCTGCTTTTGTTTTTAATATAAGATTCTGCAGAATTACAAACCACCACAAAAAGCCCTGTAGGTGTACGCTGGGTTTTTTGGGCTTGGCTTCCTGTAATGTGTAAATTAGCTAAAGGTTTTGTTCTGCTTCTGCAAATGAACTTTTAACCCCCTCTGTCTGGATTGTCCCTGGAGCAGCTGTGTGGGTGCTGGTAGCTGTTCCTTCCACGCTTCTCTAAAAGCTCCTTGTGTTTCAGGCAGGCTCTCCAGTTTTTAGCTGGAGGGAAATGTGCCCCAGAGCCTGCAGTCCCTCGTTGGGTTCTTTTGCACCCACATCCTGCACAGGACTCGAGTCTGGAGATGGAATAATGGGGTACTGGACTGAAGCTGGCATCACCAACCTGGCATGATGGTTCAGCAGCTCGTAACAAAGCACCTGCTGGGCTTGCTGGCAGTTTCTGTGGTTGAACATCTCTGCTGAGCTCCTCCTGGATCTCCAGGAGCAGCACCAGGCATTTTGCATTTCTCAAGTGTGAATTCTTGTGGGCTTGTGCCTGAGCTTGGTGTTGTTGGGTAGAGGTTGTTGATAGCACATAATTTTTTAATTGCTTATCACAGTGAAACTGAAACTGGATATGGAAAGAGATTGAATTGAGAGTGAGCTAAAGATTTCCAATAACTGATTGGAGTCTCCCTGGTGGTGTCTGCACCGTCCCCGCAGACAGAGTGGGATGGAGATGCTTCATGAGCACATCCTCTGATGGCTCTGTATGAGCAGACCCAGAACCAAACTCAGATAGATTTTAGTCAGACAGTCTTTCAGCAGAAGAAAGGAGACTGGAAATCACCATTTATCATGCCAAGATATCTTTGAGCTGCAGTTTTTGCCAGGATGCTTGAGTGATCCCTGGCCTGCAGAATCACAGAAAGGTTGGGGCTGGGAGGGACATTTAAAGGCCATCTCATTCCAGCCCATGTGTGTGTGGCAGGGGGCTCAGAACTGGGGGAGTGGGGGTGTTTCCAGTCTTTGGGCAACACCTTGTCCCACTGGTGAAGGCAAGAGAAGCATTTTTCCTGCTGCTGTTCACATCCTTAATTCTGAAAGCTCCTTATTCCTACATTCCCTTTCTTCCAACACTATCTTCTAGGAATTCAGTATTTTGGAGGGATGAGCTCCAGCCTTGCATTTGTGAGGTGAATGAGCTCCAAAACACCTCTAAGGAACAAAAAAGGCCAGCACCCCTCTGCTGCTCTCCTTTGTTGGCTGCACTGGTGCAAAGGAAGGTGCAGGTGTGCTCTGGCACCTCCTGCACGTGGCCCTGTGACCTGGCCCTGGCTTGGAATGGTTCCTGTGGGGATGTGGGAGCTGCACTGCTCACCCCAGTGCTGCTGCTGCCGGGAGGCTCTCTGGGAGCCCGTTTGCTTTGGCTCTCTTCCATGCAGCAGGTTGCAGCTCCGGCGTGGCACTCGCATCTTTCAAAGGGCTCCTTGTTAACCCAGACCTGCTGTGCCGGGCTCTGCTTGCCCTGCTGGCCAGGGGGGGCTGTTATTGCAGTGTCACAGCACCACTGAGGGCTGGTTTTGGAGGGAAAGCTGCCCCTGCAGCAGGGCTTTGCTGAGGCTCTGGCACTGGGGTGCAGTGGCACAGTTTGCAGCCATGGCAGGCCCTGTTCCAGCCCCCTCCCCAGGGCTGTTTGAGCCTGAGGCCCCTTTGCTGGCTGTGTTTGTGCAGGTGGAAACCATGGTGACATTTCACATCAGCTCTGGCCGTGCCTGTCAGTGGAAACCTGCAGTGCTGCCATGCTGGGCACAGGGAATTGCCAGCCCGGTGCCACTCAGCCCTGGGCTGAGGGTTGGTGAGCAGGGCTGGGGTCGCTCTGAGGTCCCCCCTCCAGCTCAGCCTGCCCAAAGCTGCAGAGGATGGCTTTGGGAACCCCTCTGGCTCGGTCTGGGATGCCTGAGCTGCAGCAGCGTTGAGCTCCCTGCGTGTTTCCCTGCAAGTCGCAGCACGTTTGGTATTCACGCTGATCTGCCTCACTGATACTGAGCCTCACATTTGGCCTCCGTGGCTTCTCAGTGCAACATGAGCCTTTTTTTTTCCCTGGGAGTGAACCCAAGCATCCAGCTGTGGCCAGATCCACCCAGGAGAA
>JAHXMQ010006307.1:16189077-16226476 GCA_020466415.1 Ammodramus savannarum pratensis
CTTGGAGGTCATTTCCAGCCTAAATGGCTCTGGGATTCTGTGTGTTCCTCTAGGATGGAGAGCTGGTGCCCAGGGGGTGCCAGGGGATGGTGCTGGCAGGGATGGTGCTGCCAGCCTGCTCCAGAGGCTCCCATTTCACACTGGACCCTCAGGGCCCTGCGTGGTTCTCTCTGTAGCAAAGACGTTTCTATTTCACTTCAATTTCATTTTCTGGTTCTCTGTTGACATGGAACTGCACAGCAAACCCTGCGTTCAGCACAGGGGCTCTGCCACGGCTAGGAGCTGCCTGGGGTGGGAGCATGGAACTGCGAGGAAATAGGAACTTGATTAATTGCGAGCCTTTGGGCAAAACAAAGCTGTTTCTTCTTCCTTCCAGTGCATTGTGGCCGCCTGGCCGGGAGCCACGGCGGCCCTGGAGCGAGCCAAGAGCTGGGAGAGGCGTGCTGGGGCCAGCAGAGCGGGGCTGGGGCTCCCTGGGGACCCTCCCCTGCTGCCGTGTCCCTGCTGCCCTTCCTGGGGCTGAGCACCCCTGGGTGTGCCGGGCACCCCTGGGTGCCTGCAGGGACCCCGCTGGACATGGGGCTGGACACTGGGAATGGACACTGGGAATGGACACTGGGAATGGACACTGGGCTGGACACTGGGGCTGGACACTGGGGCTGGACACGGGGGCTGGACACTGCGGCTGCCCCTGTCTGCTCCCTGCAGCCACTCAAGCTCAGCTCAGACCCCAAAACTCTGCTCTAATCTGGGTTTGGATGGCCAAGGCCAGCCCCAAAGGGGCGGATCTTCAGCTGCCAGACAATAAATGGCATTTTTGGGGGATTAGGTAAAATCTTGTAATCAGAGCAGCTCCAGAACAGCCTTATCTGAATGGCTCTTGAAGAGGAGCAGAGCAGTTCCCAGCTGTGGTCCCAGGCTGGGACAGGGGGTTTTGCACCCAGTATCCATGGTTCCAGCAGGGTGGGATGCTGGAGCTGGTGCAAGAGGTGCCCTGGTGGCCCCCAACCCTGATCCCCAACCCAGCTTTTGCTGCTTGAAGCGTTTCCTTCCAGGCAGGGTCAGGATGCTCGATTATTTCACCTCCCCTCAATACCTCCTTGTGTGGCTGCTCAGGGTTGGCATCCTCTGTGCCTCACATGGGGTTGGTTTGTGCCCAGGAGGAGCAGAGATTGCTGCCAGGCTAGAACAGAACCCGCCTATCTCCCAGTCCTCTCACTTGAGAAAAGCTCCTAAAATTCCCAGTCTGCTGCTTGGCTGATTCCAGATGACATAACATTCAAACTATCCTGTGAGTTATTTATTTTTTTTGGTGCAGACTGTTGTGATGGTGTCTGTGTGTTTGTTTCTTTTAGAGCAGTTTTAGCTTGGGAGTCCTAGAGTCATGCCTGTGGTGAGAAAGCTCCATAAACCAGAGTGATTCAGGGCTCTGGCAAATGTCCTCAAACCTGGCTCATGGAAACACAAGCAGCAAACTCAGTAGACTCCACAGATAAATATACTTGAGGCTTAGTTGCTGATGGCCATATAATCTTTAAATTTATATCTGTATCTCCGTATATACATGTATATGTACAGGTTCCATGTAGAAGGTTGAACTTTATGATCTTGGAGGTCTTTTCCAACCTTAATGATTCCATGAATTCCTTCCCTTGTTGTGCTTAAATAATTTATTTTCTGAGCATCTGTATCCTTCCAGGAGGAATTTTAGGGTGTGTGGAAAGGAGCAATGCCTGTGGGCTGCAGAGCAGGGCTCGGTTTGGGGAGGGCAGAGCTGGGTTTCCCTTTGAGTGGGATGCTCCAGGCTGTTTGGGCAAGAGGAGCCCCCAGCAGTGGGATCCTGCCTGCCCCAGCATCTCTGTGTGCTGTGGGGAAGGCTGGGCTGTGTTTTCCTGCTCTCCACGGGCCCTGCAGTTTGGCACAGTAACTGTGCAAAGCTTGAGCTCCTTCACTTTCCAGTCAGCTCTTGGTCTAGAAACTTTCCACAAATTGAACTTGAAAGTGAAGCCAAATACTGTCATAAAAGGAGTCTCCAGCCCTGTGGGCAGCCCCATGTGACCCAGTGGTCACAGATCAAAACATTTCCTCCATCCCATCCCCTCAAACACAGGCAATGTGTCAGGCTGAGAACCCTCTGCTAACGGCAGCAGGATGAGTTGGGTGGCTCTGAATCCTCTGCCTGGCCCTGGCCGTGGGCTCTGGTGGCACAGGGGTGTGTGAGGGGCTGCAGATGGACACACAGATGGACAGATGAGCTTCAGAGGCTCTGCACTCCAGGCCACCCCACAGCTCCTGCAGCCTGACTCCCACCATCCCAGCTTTGCCCAGTGCTGCCCCTCAGGAGACTCCTCAGATGTTTCTGCCTTTGAAGAGCGCTGTTCTACTTGGGTGATGCTCTGGGAACATCTAAGGGTGCTTCTCGCAAGCTGAATTAATTTAGATTTCCTTGCAAGAGTTCTAAAAATGCACCTTAAACTTCAGCAGCACATGATGCTTAAGAGGCAGCTTTCTGGAAAGCCTTGGAAAAAAAAGAGATCTTGCACTTGCTTTCCTAATTCCTGTAATTAGTGTGGAGATCGCAGCATCTTCTTCAAAGAAACTGCCTCAGACAAATATTGGCTAATGGAAATTTTACTTTCAAATGGAGCAGGATTTGAAATCCGTCCCAGTCACTGTGGGGGGATGGATGCAGGAATCAAAGATGCTCCACCAAAGCCTTCCCAGGGGCAGTGACAGGCACTCTGTGTGCTGAGCTGCTGTGTGAAGCTCAGGATCATCATCCTGCTGGCCAGGACTCTCTTTACTCTCTTTCTCCTCCCCTGCCTGCCTTCCCCCCTTTGATTTTGGGCTCCTGGGGTGTTCTGCCTGCCCCAGCCTGCTCAGCCCCCATGTCCAGCTCTGCTCCCAGCCCATTGCTCAGTCAGTGTCTGAGTTTCCTTTGGGCAGAGTCTCAAGTGTGAGCCCAGCCAAACCTTTCACTGAGCCTGCTGAAAGCAGAGTGATGGTACATTAGGTCTTCCTGCCACCTATAAATGTCACCCCAGGTGAAATATAGTAGAGAAACGGCCAAGTGCATTCTTTGGTTCCTCTTTCTACAAGGAGGTCACATTCAGAACCGGGGACATGCCCAGACTCTCCCTTGTAAGGCTTTTGACAGCTCTGGGGTGTTCCTGAGGCAGTGCTGGGCTCCAGCCCCAGCACACAGCCCTGGAGTGCTGAAAGCATCCCAGAGCTCCCCTGTGGCCTGGCTGGAAGGAGCTGGGCTGGCACAGAGGATGTGAGCAGGGTTCAGATGGGGACCACCCCATGGGCCACCCCTCCCACCCCATCCCCTTTCCCCTTCCCCAGCAGAAGGCTGACAATGCCCCCAAAGGGACTGAGCAGAGCAGGGCTGCTGCTCACAGAGACACCGTGTCTCCTCTGAAAGGGGATCCTTTTGCCTAATTAATCTCCTAAATTAGCTGGAGCTGCGAGGCCTCTGCTTTCCCCTCACCTGGGGTAACCCAATCCCGTGGCTGCTGTGCAGACACTGGTGACAGGGCAGTGCTAAGCTGGGACATTGTCACAGCCCCCTGCCTGTTCCCAGGCTGGCACCGTGCCGGGGCTGGCACTGAGGGATCCTCAGGGAAGGTGTCCTGGCTGGGCACAGGGGAGGGAACTGCTGGGGAGCTTGGGTTGGGAGTGCTGGGTGCACAGCACAGCAGAGGCTGCAGCGCAGGGAGATTGGGGAAAGCACACAGAAAAAGGAGTGGAAAAATAGCTAACCATGAAAAAGTCAATTGAATGCATTAATCTCTGCTCTATTTGATTACTGGGAAGGTTCTCCAAGGCTACATGTCCAGCTTGGTGGCAGAGAGAAATTGAGGCTGGGCCAGTAAACCACCACCAGGGCTGTGGTGCTCACACCTCCCAGCTGTGCGGCTGCAGGAGAGCTGTGCTGATTAGAGCTGCTGAGGCAAAAATGTTGGTACAAAGTTTGGTGGTTTTAACTGAAAAAAAAAGATGGAAAAAGAAAGAACAGAACTAACATGGTGTTTCTTTTGATAAATATGATCAAGTTGGATTGTTTCAGTGTTGTGGTCTGCGGGGTTTGCAGAGAAAAGCTCTGATCAGCTTTTGTAACTGGTGTGTGCAGAATGCTGCAGAGCAAAGCAGCATGAAGCCAAATGGACAAAACGAAATCAGGGAAACCAAGAAAATGCAGAAAATTATTATGCATTGTCTTTAATCATCCATTATTCTTAAATCACCTTCTCAGGCCCAAGTAATCCCCATTGTTTTTCCCACTGCGTGTGCTCTCCGTGGGCAGCGCTGGCTCCTCGTGCAGGGAGGAGATTTACACACTAAAAAATGAGAGTTTGAGCCTGTGGTGCTAATGAGGCTCAGAGGAACTGTCTTTGTTTTCTGTTAGGATCTGAGCCTGGAAGTGGCCTCCTATCAAGTTATGTTGGGAATATTTCTTAGCCAGGAATGAATTTTTTACAGTGGGGAATAACTGTTCTGGTCGTTTCCAGAAACAGCTTAAAAAGTGAGAGGAGCCTCTCTCCCTTTGGAGAGCTGACAGTGCCAGCTCCTGGGGGGAGTTGTGCTGCCATCCCGAGGTCTGTGCCCTCCTTGAGGGTGGCAGAGCTCTTTTCCCCCTGGGAGCAGTGGGGCAGAGCAGGGGATCCCCCATCACCTGCCTTGGGCACCCAGGGTCCCTCCTGCAGCAGAACAGCTCTGCCAGCCAGAGCAGGGCTCAGCTTGGGGAAACAAGGACCAAATTCCCTCACTGTGCACCCAAAGCTCCCAGGGTGCTGGGGCAGCATGGGGTGGGTGCTGCAGGGGTGCACCCACCGGAGCCTTGGGCAGGGGTCGGGGCTGCCCTCCCTGGGGCAGGTGGTGGTGGCTGGCAGCAAGGACAGCGTCCTTCTGTGTCCCCCCCTTCCCTGCAGCCCTGAGCTCCCAAAAGGAGGTCACCCTCAGCCACACAGCCCTGTTCAGCTGCTGCTGGCTGGCAGAGCCAGCTCGCCGCACCGTGGGGCCGCCCGGGGCACAGGATGTGTTTGGCTCCAATGTTTGATCCTCCCAAACCCCCCACGGCTGAGCTGGGAGCTGTGATCCCACGGGGACTTTAATTTCCTTCATTTTCCAAGGATCCCATATGGTTGTTGGGGTGGCAGATGGGAGAGTTTTCTTTTCAGGGGGATGTAAGATTGCAGTGCATTGAATGCCAGAGAGGAGTGAGATTTCTGGAGGGCTGTTGAGTTCTGCTTAATTGCAAACAGAATTTGTTGGTGACTAATGCACCCAGCCTTGCAGCATTATCTCATGTTAGAAGCTGTGGCACGATGGAGAAGCCATGACTAAGGCACTGGCTCCTGATTTACCAACACTTCCCTCCTAAACTGCCGCTTTGGCTCCCTGCTGCCACATTACAACTTTTCTATTAATAATTAAGAGCTTTAACACAGTTTGAAAGCACTCGGTTCAACAGAAAACCTTCCAGCCTGATTTTGAGTCTGCTGAGAGCCTTTTGGGCAGAGAGGAAGAGGGAGGGGGTTAGTGATGGAGCAGAAAATGCAGCTGCTGAGCAAAAGGTGGAGTGAGATATTGGGAAGCAATCCTTCCCTGGGAGGGTGGGCAGGTGGCACAGGTGCCCAGAGCAGCTGTGGCTGCCCCTGGGTCCCTGGCAGTGCCCAAGGGCTTGGAGCAGCCTGGGACTGTGGAAGGTTGGGATGGCACTGGATGGGCTTTAAGGTCCCTTGCAGCCCCAGGCCGTTCTGTGACTCCAGGTCCTGTCCAGGCAGGTTCATGAGGAGCTGTGGCTGCCTCCATTCCCTTCCCTGCCCCATCTCCCCTGCCCGTCCCAGTGCTGGGAGCAGCCACTGCTGGGTCTGTAGCTTGCTGGTGGTACTGGTAATTCTCTGGTTCAATCAAGTTGTGCCTCTGTCACTGAAATGCTGTTCCCTGTTAAGATGTCACCATGTCCCATCACCTGGAGCTCACCTGGCCGAGGACACCTGTGCTGGCACCAGGCTGTGCTGCAGCTTCCTTCCTGCAGTGCTTGCTCATGCTGAGAACTCTCCCACTGCTGACTCTGCTTGCTCCCTGACTGTCTCCAGCACCAGCAGCAGGCTCTGAGCTCCGTGCCAGCCTTCTGTACCTGTCACCTCCTCCCTGTGCTCCATCCATCGAGCACCATCGTCTGCGCCTGGAGATGGGAATGTGGGACAGCAGCTCCTCCCCACAGCCAGAGCTCATCCTGGGCTCTCTCCTAGTCAAGTGGAAAAGCTTTTGGATGGTTTCTGAAATGACTAAAGCAGGGAAATATTCCCACACACGGGAAATCAGCCAAGCAGCAAAGTGACAAGACAAACCCATGTGCTAAGTGTCATCGGGATTACAGAGGGACACGTCCGTGTTGTTGGAAAGAAGATCCTGAAATCTGTGCTGATGGAGATGTGGGGAAGGTCTGTACTGAAGAATTTGAGGCTTTTTGGACCAGTTTGGTCAAGTGATGCTGACCACAGGCCATTCCAGCTGCTTATTTCTTTAAATTTCTTTCACTTTTTCCCGCCCAAACGAGCATGCAGCAACATTGCTTCTGAGAGAGTAACACTGCAGAGAATTTAACATCATTTTTCTTGCATTAAAGTACCAAGCACAGGAAGAGCCCTGCCAGACTGGAGCCCTGTGAGCTGGTGGTCAGGTCTGGGGTGGTTCTGTCAGGGGTGCCCAGGAGCTGCTTCCTAGAGCCCATCCATCACTCCAAGCTTTGCTGGGATCTGCTGCACTGCTTGAGCTCCATCAGCTTCCCAAACCCAGGCTGCCTTCCATTTCATTTAGGCAACAGAGCCATGGCTGCTGGTGAGCTGCAGCCAGTCTTGTCCTTGTTTCAGCAGAGCTGAAGTGCTCTGGCATTACATAAAGCTGTAATTTTCCTTTTTCTTGTTACCTTTGAGAAGAACCTTATGTTCCACAGCTTTGTTCTATAGGAACAGATCAGGGAGCAAAGGGCTTGGTGGTCCTTGATGTATTTTTCTGCAGTCAGGTACTGATCATGTCAGAAGGGGAATATTGTTGTTTATTCTTGAGGTGATTTCATGAAAGGGCTGGAATGCATCAGTGGGCTCTGCCCGTCCATAGCTCTGAGATGTTCTGTGGCAGAAATAGCCCCGAGTTCCACAAAAATAAACAGGTTGTAAACATGTTTGAAGTGGAGCTGATGTCCTCTCGGCCAGGAGATGAAAGCAGCAGAAGTTGTCTGGAGACCTGCTGAGAGGGGCTCTGAGAGCTGCACATGCCTGGGGGCCTGAGCCGGCGAGGAGCGCCAGAGGCAGCTGGGGGAGGAAGAGCAATGAAAGAGGCAGCTTAGGAGAAAAGAGCACAAACATTTTTTTTTTTTACCTCCAGCAACTCCAGCAGAGTCTTGAAACAAGAGTTACTGCTTTTTTTCACATGTTTGGGCAGCAAACTAAACATCTGCCTGGGAAAGGCAGCGCGCACGGCCGGCACGGGAAGCAGGGAGGAGGATTTAGCTCCTAAATTCGTTTCCAAGTACTGTGTTTGCTGCAAGAGTGGGATTGCCAGAGGGACACATGGAGTGGAAGGTGCAGGTGCCCCTGCAGGTGCTGTGGCACAGTGCCCTCCCTGCCCAGCCCGTGCCCAGCAGAGCTCCCTCCCTGTGGGGTCACAGCCACTGCTTCGGAGGCGCAGTCAGACCGGCCTCAAGATGCCTTGGGCTACAGACTTGTGGAGTTCCCCCAGCTGCTTCTGCTAGGGAAAGGTCCATTCTCACCTTGGAAGACACTAATTTGAGCCATTGCTTTGTTTCCTGCTTCTGATGGTTTTGGTTCTTAGCAATTTTCTCTGTTTTGTTTCCACTGTGCACCCAACAGGAAGAGCCCCTCGCAAAGCCCTCCTGAGTAAGAAGAAGAAAAAAAACATCCAGCTGACATTTGCTGCCTGCAGGCAGCTGCCAGAACTTCCCCTCAGCCTCTCACCATCTCTGCTCTTTTTGTGAGAAACAAAGGAAATTGGATCCTACAAGAAAACTGTTTTGCAAAACACCAGAGACCTCGGGATAGCCCGTTCCCTCCTGTGCACTGACACCTCCAGCAAGGCAGGACTTGGGTCTGGCAGTCACATAAGCTCAGGAAGGTGAAACTCAAGCAGCAGCTTGAAAATAAATACCTGTGTCTGATGGGAGGGAGGTGAACACTTCATACCCATCATACCCATCATACCCCAGGGTTTGTCGGTGCTGGGCAGCAGCTCCACTGAGTCCTGAGCTGTTCATGGGTTCTTCTTGAGGAAATGTTCTGGAAGGACTTGCAGAACAGCTCAGTCACCCTAGGACCATGTTCATCTCCTCTGTGAGCCCCTGATGGGTGCTCTGCATACCCCAATGCACACACTGGAATTAGTGACCTGCTCTCTCTGTGGGTTTGTTGGGCACAGAGTGTTTTCTGTGGCACCAAGGATCCAAAGACACCAAAATCCTGCTCCAAACTACTGACAACTTCTCAGGCAGAGGCTGGCCCAAGTGTTGGTTTTTTCAGGCTTTTTTCCCTGATAACTCTGAGACCCTGCTGGTTGCATTCCCCACTGGCAGGAGCGGAGCAGGCACACAGCGGTGGAGCGATGACAGCGCCTTGAGGAGAAATGAGAGCTGCATTCTTTTGCCATGATTTCATTTCAAAAAGTGCAGTAGCAATTTCCAGTCCTGGAGCCCTCTGTCACTGGATTTTCCTTCCTTTGTGCAGTGGAGAAGACCAGGGCTGGTGGCAGACACGATGGTCATCCCATGCTGGCACAGCAGTGCCATGTCACAGTGCCCATCCCATGCTGGCACACCAGTGCCATGTCACAGTGCCCATCCCATGCTGGCACAGCAGTGCCATGTCTCAGTGCCCATCCCATGCTGGCACACCAGTGCCATGTCACAGTGCCCATCCCATGCTGGCACACCAGTGCCCTGTCACAGTGCCCATCCCATGCTGGCACAGCAGTGCCATGGCCTCTTGTACCTCGAGCCTGCTGCCCACAGCCACAGGGCTGGGAGGGCTGGTGGGTGTTGGTGGCCACTGTCAGCAGGACAGGCCCAGCCACATTTTGGTCACCAGCTCATCACCCCTCCAAGTCCCACCTTGGCCAGGCTCCTCTTGGAGAAGGGAATTGCTAGGCCATCTCTTTGAAAGAAGTGGTGTTTAAAGGGTTAATTTTGGCAGTTTGGGATGATTTGTGACCTTGGTAGCACCTCCCGTTTGGGGGTGGGGATAGATGGAGTATCTGGTAAGTACCAATGGCTGTCAGGTTTGGTAAAGACCAAGGAAAGCTCATTTTTCAAAAGATGGACAGTTTTTATGACAGAAATTCTAAATGGTTGTTTTTAGTGATGATTATTAGCAGAACATTTGGAGGCTCTCATTGATAGCCTGCCTGACAGCATTCCATGTTTTCCAACCTCTGGTGAAGTCATGCTGCACTCACTGCTGTATCCATTTCTCTATATGTGTAATCTTCTGACATAATAAAGGTGTTGCCTGTAATTTCAGAGGGAATTAATCAGTGTCTGTTGAATCCAGTGACACAGCTTCTGCAAGGAGTCCAGCCAAGAGTTTGGCCTTAAGCAGAGATGGTCCAATTTCCAAGGGGAAAGCATCCATGTCATAAATATCCCCCTGTGGTGGCAGCCAGAGGACACTGGGCAAGGTTAAACCTTGGTCTGAGCTCCTGCAGGGCTGAGGTTCTCCACATGTTCTGGAGCCACCATTCCCTGAATCCCTTCCCTCTACCCCAGGAGGCCCCAGCTGAGGGGTAAGGACATCCTGGGGCTGTGCCCTGTCCCCACCTCATCAGACCTGTGTGATCAGAGGTACTGTCCCTCTCTCAAGGAGAAAACATAAGTCATGATGCTTTTACAAAACTGTTTTTACAGAGACACTTGCAGTGTGGAAAGAGATTTCTGGTGTTTTATCAGGGATGGAGTTTCTAATCTGAATTGGATAGGGAATACCAATGAGTGCTAAGCAGAGAAGCAGTAAATTAATCAAGCTGGTATTTTGGTACAATAATTGCTTTTTGGTGAACTTGAGAATGACCTGAATTGAACAGTTTGGAAGGACCCAAAAACTTCTGTGTGCAATTACCAGTTCAGTAACTCGGTTCAGCTCCAGTTGACAGCTGTGGCTTCAGGAATCAGCACCAGGGGAAAAAGGGATGTAAAACATGGAGAACAAAATCAATGCCATTTTTATACACTGAATGTGTGAGCACCACAAGTGACAGACAGAGGGGGTGGAGGCTGCTCGCAGGCATCATTAACGACCAGAAATACCAGCAGCTCTTCCTGGGAGCTCTGGGGGAAGCACAGGCAGGTAAGTGGCCGTGCTGCAGCACACGGGGTGCCAGGTGCCGTGGACGGGCAATGGAGTGGGGTTTGGCTGGAAGATCCAGCTCTTGTTGTCCAGATGAATGCAGACCCAGCCTTGAAACACTCCCCAAGGTCTTGGCACCTCATTCTGTAGCTGTGTCTCACGCTCAGAATGTCCCCAAGGCGCTCGCTATCGTCGGCTGCCGTCTGTGTGTCTCTGGTTGCTGTTTGTTGCTGTGCTGGCACGTTGATAAGGTCTCTGGTTATGTCTTGCAGCCCTCAGAATCCAAGCCCAACGTCACCCCTCTCACCGTCCTGGCCCATGTTCTCTGCGCCATCAAGTCCTATGCCCACCTCCTCTACGTCCAGCGACTCATCCCCCATCAGGTCTGTTGCACAATTCGCTTGGCTTCTTGTTGCTTTTGCTGCTTCTGTTGGATTTCCCTGGTTTCCCCCACTTCACTTCCCTTTCCCTTGGCATCCTGCTTGAACCCTCCCCAGCACTGTCTGCACTCAGCAAGAGGGGAGCTTTCAAAGCCTCAAAGCCTCCCAGGAGAGCCCCTTGGAGCAGCCCGAGCCAGGCTGGAGCTGCAGCCCCAGGTGAGGGGAGCAGGAGCTGTGCTCGGTGTCACTGCTCAGTGCTGTGCTGGCTTTGCTCTGCTCTGCTCTGCAACAGGTAAGAAGTGTGCTGTGAGGAGTAAAGAGCCTTTGGAAAGCTCTGCCACCCCTGGGTTTCTGGCCATGGCCTTGTCTGGGATCCCAGAAGGGTGATGGGCACGGGGTAGCACAGGCTGCTCTGTGCCCAGGCTGAAGGTGCTTGGGCATCACTGGAGCAAACCCTTCTGGAAGCTGCAGAGGAACCAGGACAGCATTCCCAGCAAATCCTGGAGCAGTGGGTCAGGCTAAGCTGTGGGCCAGCCCTGTGGGGTCCCCCTGTGCCCTGGGGTGGCACCAGAGCAGGCACTGCCCAGGTCCTGTGCCCTTGGCACCAGTGATGCCATCGTGCCCTGAGTGCACTGTGAGCCTGGAAATTCCTTTTGTTTTCCACCTGATGGTCTCAAGCACTCCATGTGAGCGGTGCCTCCTGGTGAAGGACGCTCTGGAGTGGGAGGATTGTTTGCCCATCCTGGTTTTTAAGTGTTTGGGAGCTGCTCGTGTCAGGCAGCTGGAATTTGGAGAAGAGAGATCTCCATTTCAGGGCTCCCTTAGCAGCAAAGCCAAAGCCATTCCCAGCTCCTGTGTCTGGAGTTTGATGTGAAGGGGAGCTGCTCTTGCCTTGCTGCTTCCCTGGGCTCATCCGAGGAACTCAGGAACTTCAAGTCCTTGGAAAGATAAAAACTGGTAAATCACTGATCTGAGAATGGTGACACCTTGTTCCTCACCCCAGCAGCTCCTGGGGCACTTCATCCCTTCTCGTGGCCATGTCCCAGCTGAGCAGCAGTGCTGGATGTGTCTGGCTGCTCCAATGGCCCGGGCCTGGCTGGGCTGGCACTGGCACTGGCACTGTCACCACAGCCTGGCAGTGTCCCAGCTTTCCACCAGCCCTGCTCCAGCCCAAAGCTGGGAAGGATGGGTGGGGATTGCAGGTGCAGAGATAGCTCTGAGTGCCTGTGCTGTGCTGAGGAGCCCTGAGCTCCCTCATTTTCCTCTCTGCCAGCAGTTGCTCCATTCCTGGCTCTCCCTGCTCCAATTCCCTCCCCTGCAGCGTGGGCACGCTGACACTTCCAGCAAAATCTAATGGCTGTTAAATCTTTTCTACCTTTAGGTACAGGCTCTAAAGAAGTGCAGCAGATTCTTCACGGACCTGCTTGTCTTTGTGTTTTGAAATAACCTTCCCCAAGCGCTAATTCTTCCTTGTGAAATTGTCCTTGTGGTTGCAGCTGCACTTAGATGGGTTTGGCAGAGCAGGCCCAGTGGCAGTGGGTCAGTGCCAGCACCTGCTGCCACCTTTGCTCTGTGCCAACCTCTGGTCAGTGATGGCCCCTCAGATACAGAACATTCTAGCTCCAGCCTGGAGGAGATGAGGGGACCCCTGTGTTGGGCTGGTGCTGTTTGGGCACCATTGTGGGCTCCAGTCCAGCTGGGATTTGCACTGGGGTGAAACGTGGCTCATCCCCGAGAGCCTTCAGCCTCTGCTGGTGTCTCCCTCCTGGGCAACAAGGTAGCCCAGCAGAGCAGCAGCCCTGGCAGAGGGACACAGGCCTGTGAGGGCTGTGGTGTGCCCAGCCCTGTGAGGGCTGTGGGGGGCCCAGCCCTGTGAGGGCTGTGGGGGCCCAGCCCTGTGAGGGGTTTGGTGTGCCCAGCCCTGTGAGGGGTTTGGTGTGCCCAGCCCTGTGAGGGGTTTGGTGTGCCCAGCCCCGTGAGGGCTGTTTTTTGCCCAGCCCTGTGAGGGGTTTGGTGTGCCCAGCCCTGTGAGGGCTGTGGGGGCCCTGTGCCCACTCCGGTGCCTCTCTTGCAGCTCCCCCCTGCGCAAGGCCCGCGCGCTCTACGCCTGCAAAGCCGAGCACGACTCCGAGCTCTCCTTCACGGCCGGCACCGTGTTCGACAACGGTGAGTGCTGGACCCCTCAGGCCAGGGCCAGCTCTGCTCCCAGCCTGTCCCACTGCCAGCCCTGCTCCCAGCCTGTGCCATGGGCCCTGCACACCCCCTGGGCCCTCAGGCATGGCCGGCCCTGCTCCCAGCCTGTCCCACGGGCCCTGCACACTCCCTGGGCCCCTCAGGCATGGCCGGCCCTGCTCCCAGCCTGTGCCATGGACCCTGCACACCCCCTGGCCTCCAAACCCTCCTGTGCCTCCCAACCCCTCCCCTAAGCTCAAGGGAGACCCTGGTGAGCTGTGTCTGCCCCAGCATTTGCCATTCCCAGAGTTGTTCTGTGCAAGGGAGATGAGATTCTGGGTATCAGCACCAGAAACACCCGGGGTAGCTGCTGTGATGCTTTGTGCAGGAGATAGGAAAGCCACGTGTGCTTTTTCCCTCAGGATATGAGCACTGGAGCAGGTGGGCTTTGCTCACTCAGACCATGCTAATGAACTCAGATTTGGTGTTTCCTGCACCAAGAGTTGGTGCCCCATGGAGCTGAGCAGCTCTGGCTTAGTTATAATCCCAGTGTAACGAGAAGACTTTTTACTGCTTTCCAAGTCATTCTTGGCTTTTAAATGTTAAGCATTGTCATTTGGGAAGCTGCTACCACATGCACTGTTTTTGCCCAGGGATATAGAGGCGAACACAGCAGAAAGGGGAGGAGAATGAATACATGTGAATTAAAGACAATCCTTCTCCGAAGCAGCTCCATAGTCATCTTATAAATAAACATGGTCTCCCCTCTGAGGGCCCGTGGGAATCAGAGCAGCTAGGAGGGGAACAAGTTTGAATTAAATACATTATGTTTGCTGATAAAAATCAATGGATTATTCAAGGGAAAAAGTACACAGCGTGTTCCAGTCACTCGGCAGCACAGCCAGGCTCACGTTGGCTGGGGGACATGAGGTGGAACCAGCCTGGCTTGGTGGGACTCTTGCTGTGATCAAGGGCCTTTTCAAACCCCAGTGAAGGCAAAGGGGTCTTGGCAATACTTGGAGCCAGGCTCCAGTTTGACTTTGAGCTTCTGTGGGACTGCACGTGGCTGAGCAGCAGCTGGGTCCAGCTGGGATGTGGGGCTGAGCAGCACCCACAGGGCATGGTGGCACTTTGAGAGCTCCAGTTCACTGACCCAGACACGAGTGAGGGAGTGAGGCCAGAGCTGCAGAGTCACAGCAGCCCGGGGAGCTCCAGGAGCTCTGGAGCACAGGCTTCCCACCATGGCTGTGGGAGGGGGATGTTCCTCTGCCTGCAGGCGTAGCCCTGGCCTGCCTCCTGCACAATCAGCAAATTTTTGGGGGTTGATTGAATAAAGAAAGGCTTTTGAGGACTGATCAGGTTTCTGGTTGCACACAGTCAGGTTGCAGGGTTTTCTTTCCCACTGGGATTGTTCCCTGCTGCAATTTCCCTCCCAGCCTGGGCCCAGGCCAAGGCAGGATGTGCAGAGTTACCCTGTGATGGAGCTAACCACATTCTCTCCAACTTCCACGAGATTTTAGCTCAAATCAAGAGGAAGTTTTGAGCCCAAATGCTTCACTTCCCTCAGCCCAGCAGCCGCAGGGAGTATTTGGAGCCTGCAGCTCCCTTGGTGAAGGAAAGGGCAAGGAGTCCCATGGGGAGCAGGCAGGAACAGAGCACTTGAGCTGCCTCAGCCCCTTGCTGTGTTCACAGAACCATGGAACGGTTTGGGTCAGAAGGGACCTTGAAGACCATCTTTAACTTTGTTAGTTCCCTTGAAAATGAGCCCAAATGCAAGGTCTGACGTGCCCTTGCCCTGTCTCTGCAGTTCACCCATCCCAGGAGCCCGGCTGGCTGGAAGGGACCCTCAACGGCAAGACAGGACTGATCCCCGAGAACTACGTGGAGTTCCTATAACTGTGGGGTGCACAGAGCTGCTGCTGAGTGTTCCATGGTATCCATGGCCAGTCCTGCAGGCCCCTGTGCCCCCGTGTGAGCGGGTGAGGACAGCCCTGTGCCCGCTGGGGCTGTTTGTGTGCGTCAGACGTCGCCTCTCGTCCTGCAGCGCTCCTGGGGACACAGAGAGACTCCAACGCACATCCCAGCGATGGAGAGCCAGCCCAGGGACAGCCAAGTGCTCCGAGGGGCCGAGCTGGAGACTGGGAATGGCCGGAGCTGCCCCTTGCAGGGGGGTTTCCTGCAGATGGGCATTCCCCGGCTGCAGCCTGCAGGGTCCCACCAAGGAGGAGTCCTGTGCTCCCCACGCTTCCCTGGAGCCCCAAGCACAGCTCCCGGTGCTGCCAGGGAGCTGTGGGGCAGGCAGGGGAAGGGCAGGGGGCTGAGCCCCTGTGGCAGCCATGGCAGGTGTCCCCTCCTTGTGCCACCACAGTGCTGGTGGCTCTTGCTGGCAAGAGTGAGCCCCGGGTGGGCTCTGCAGGGCCCAGGGCTGGCAGGGCTCAGCAGGCACCTGCTTGCTGCACAGAGGATGCTTTGGACCAAACCTCTCAAAGTCTTCTTTTATATTTCCACGGTTTTGATTGATTTTGTGGGGTAGCCCTGGCCTGTGTGGGGTGAGCAGCCCGTGCTGCCCTCCTGCTGCAGCCCCAGGCCAGCCCCACTCCTGTTGTTTGGCTGTTTAGTACCTGCCCTTCCCAAATCCCACTGTACAGTCCCCTCCATGCTCCCACCTGTGCCCTGGAGCTGCCTCTGCCTCTCTCCAGTGTTTTCCAGCCCTCCCCTTGCTTGCAGCCTCGTGTGTGCCAAGTCTGTGCAGTGCTGGTTGTGCCAGGTGAATTATTCCCATCCTTGCTGTTGGTGTGCAGAGCCAGGAGGAGCCTTTGGCTGCCCCAGCCCAGCTCCATGGACACGCCACCAGGGCTGGGCAGGGTGGGAGTGCAAACCCCTCATGGTTCCAGGCTGTGCTGAAGGGGGAGGGTGGGACAAGGAGCCCTGTTTGGCTGCAGAGCTGGGATTTGGAGAGCTGGAATAATATTTTATAAAAAGAAAGTGTCAGCCCCCAGGCCGTGGCGCTGGGGATGGATGTCGTGGCTTTTTGTAACAGTTTTAAAGACTCTGAGTGACTGAATTGCTCTATGTGTCACTTTTTATTTTTGAAAGGATTAATGTATAAATAGAGTATCTTAAAATATTATGAGGAAAAGATCTATATTTGATATTTTTAGAAGAGCTGTAAGGAGAGAAGCAGAGGACATTTGGGGCTGGTCACCAAGAGGCTCCAAAGCCCCTGACCCCAGCCTGGAGCTGCTGCTTCCTTTGCTCTCTGGTGTCACTTAGGGAGAAGGCAGCTGAAATTTCAGCCTTCATCACGTTTTTGTCCACACTAATTAAACTTCCTGGGCTTTTGTCTTGGCAAAAAAAAGAAGAAAAAGGCAATAATTTTTTTCCTGCTTTCCAGGGTGGGTGGCACAGCTCATTCCCATGGGATCACCCCCTCTCCATAGCCCTCTGAACCCATGGGGAGCCCTCTCAGGTGGCTGGTGTGGTTTGGGCAGGAGTGAGGTCCCCAAATGCCTCATGGTCTCTGCTCTGAGGTGTTGGATGAAGAGGGCCAGGGATTTGTAGGGATAAAATCCGGTGTTTCCCTAGCACGTTGCTGGTTCATCTCCATCCTTGGATTTTATAGCCAACTTTTGTGCTGTTTCTTGGCTTTCCTGAGGCCAAGGACGAGGCCAGGCTTTATCCAGCCCTGGCATCAGATGGGGCTGGGCTGTGTCCAGCCTTGGCTTAGGCTGAGGCCAGGCTTTATCCAGCCCCAGCATCGCTCTGTGGCTGTGGCTGGGACCTGGGGGTGCCCGGGGTGGGTGTGAGAGCCCCTCCCTGGGGCTGGGGGAGGGCTGGGGAGGGCTGATGGAAAGGGTTTTAAAAACCCTCCATCCTTCACCTGTCAGCACTGTTGGTGTGTGTTTGTAACTGTGCTGTGCCAAGCTCCCTCCTGCCTTGCTGGGATGTGCTGGAGCAGAGCTGGGGATGAACGGGGATTGCAAACCTGCCAAAAGGCATTATTTGGGCACAGGGTGTTTGGGACCTGCTTAGCAATGCTGTGTGAGCGCTGCCCCGCGCTGCTCCCGCCGTGTCCCCACAAAACCTCTCAGTGCAGGGTCCCCCTCAGCTCCTTGGGTACTCCAGTTACTCTGAGACCACAGTAAATTCCTTTCCAGAGGCACTTGGGAGCTCTTGGATGTGCTACCTAGAGAGTTTCTGGGAACAAAAGTCCCACACACATGTATTTACGAGATGTCTCCTGGAGGAAAGGAAATCAAACCGAGGCAGAACTTATTGCTCTTACAGGAGAGCCAGTGGAATTTTTTTTTTTTAATTAAAATTTTCCAAAAAGAAAAACTTGTCTGGAATACTTACTAAATGTTCCCATTTTGGGCCAGCTTTAACGCTGTAGTAAACACTGGTTTATTCCAAGAGAAATTAAAGGTAGGAAATATATTTTTAAACCAGCCTGACACAGCATTTGATGGTTACTATTAAAGAAATCAGTCAAAATGAAATGAAAACTGGGTGGTGACACTGCTGAAGGCAGAGACTATCTCGTGGCCTCTGGTCAGTCACAAAAAAGGAGAAGGTGCCATGGTGGCTGTTGGAGCTGGTATCAGAAGAGTCTCTTGGTGCAGCCCTGCCATGTTTCACATTGATGGCTGATGTTCCACAAACACACCGTGAGTTTGGGCTGGGTTTGGGGGCAGTTGGATTAATTGGACTGGACTGGGTTTGGTGTTGGGCTGGGCTGGGTTTGGGTTTGGGCTGGATTTGGTGTTGGGTTGTGGTTGGGTTGGGTTTGGTGTTGGGTTGTGGTTGGGTTGGGTTGTTGGATTAGTTAGATTGGGTTGGGTTGTGGTTGGGTTGGGTGTTGGGTTTGCAGTTGGACTGGGGTTGGGGATGCTCGAGGCCATCTCCTCTTACCCTGTCCCTGGTTGCCTGCAGAAGAGAGCACAGCCCTGGTTCATGGGCACCAGCAGAGCACAGGGATGGATCTGGGGCAGATGAAGGGGAAATCACCTGCACAGAGCCCGAGGGTGGAGAGACATGTCAGTGAGTGTGAGGTGGTTTGATACTCCTACCAAACCAGAAACCTCAACAGTTTGTACATTTGGGCTAATTCAGATTTTTAGCTTTTGGGAAATTACGATTAAAAGCAGAGGTTTTTAGAGAAATGGCTGTTTAAAGCTCTGTTCTCCGGGTGAGGAGCTGATTGTTTGCAGGTAATTTAGCACGAGGCTGACAGCTCACAAGCTAGCACCTACCTATTACTTATTGTAAATCCTCCCTTCTGCTAATGAAGCTTATTCTGCTTCTAAAGCTCAGACAAAAGGGTCTAGAAAATCACACCTGGGCTCTAAACTCACTGACGCAGGCAGGAAGGGAAAAAGGCTGCAGGAGCCCCGGAGACCAGCCCGGCTGGGATTAGGAGGGTCTGGAGCTGGACTGGGGCAGCTGGAGCAATCCCATCCCCACAGAGATTTCTGTGTCCCTGCTGTCCCTGCCATCCCTCCGGGAGCCCCCACAGCCCCCATCAGCTGCCCCAGCACCCAGCAATCATAATTAAATATCTGCAGGGTGCTCAGAGCTTCTGCTCACAGCCAGCTGTGGGTGAAGAGCAAGGCAGGAGGGACAGGGGATGGCACAGCTCTGGGGATGAGCCCCAGAAGGGCTGGAATGTGGCTGGCACTGAAGGTTCCCCTGGGGTGAGCATCTCCCTGGCACAGGGGGCTGGAAAGGGCTTAAATCCCACCCAGTGCCACCCCTGCCATGGCAGGGACACCTTTCACTGCCCTGTCCAGCCTGGCCTTGGCACTGCCAGGGATGCAGGGCAGCCCCAGCTGTGCTGGGCACCTGTGCCAGGGCCTGCCCACCATGAACAATTCCTAACTCCAATCTCCCATCCATGCCTGCCCTGTGCCCTGGGAGCCATTCCCTGTGTCCTGTCCCTCCATCCCTTGTCCAAAGCCCCTCTCATGGTCACACAGAGGTAAGGGCTCATTTCCAGCCCATGGCACCGTGTCCCTGCTCTCCTGGCAGCCAGCAGGGAGCTTTTCCCAAGGCTGCCCCAGCTCTGGAGCAAACCAGCTCTGCCCTGGGTGCCTCAGCCGGCCCCAGCCCTGCCTGTGGCACTGCAGTGGCACCTCAGTGACACCGGGCTGGGACAGTGCCACGTCCGCTGGCCCCATGGATCAGGACAGGGATGGGGCAGCCCCAATAGCCCAGCTTCCCTCCCTTTCCCGCTCCCACACATCCTGGAGATGCTTTGTTCCTTTTTAAAGCTCATTAATTTTGCTGCAGCCATTATCATTAATATTTCTGAGTCTGGGAGATTCACGTGCTGCTTTTGCCTCTGTTTTACTGCTAGTTATTTTTTGCCAAGCTTGGGTTTGGCTGGGCTAATTGTTGAGCCACTGCTGTTGTTGGTTTTGCCCAGTTTTTGTTGAGTTTTGTTGCCCTGTGTGGTACCCGGAGCGCTGCAGCCCCAGCCCCAGCAGAACCAATGACATCCCCATCACTCTGTGTTTATTATTTATTTCCCCAGCAACGGGGATATATTTAGCCCGAGAGCTTTGAGCTGTTTCAGCCCCATTCTGCTCAGCAGAGCCAGCAGGGAGCAGTGCCCGGGGGGCAGCAGGAGCCCCCAGACCCCAGCAGGGACCCCCAACCCATCCTTGCCCCGGGCAGGGGCTGCAGGAGGGGAGGCTGTGAGAGCCACATCCCTTGGGCTCCCCTGGACTCGCCAGGGCTCGGGCTGGGCTGGGTGGATTTTTAGAAATTATTTTTAGTAATTGCTGTGCTTGAGGCTGGCAGGCCAGCGCTGTGTTTGTTTGGGGTAGGAACACGTGCAGCTTGGCTGCAGCCAGCTGGAGGAACTCTGCCTGCGAGCCAAAAAGGGTAAAAAGGAAAAGGCCGGGAGAGAAATGAGGAATTAAAAATGCTGGGTTTTAATTCTGGATTTGTTGTTGCAGGAGCCCAAATAGGCGTGGGCTGGGGCCAGGGCAGGAGGCCAGGATGGCAGAACAGCCCCTGTCCCGTGTCACTGCCTGTCCCCCTGTTTGTGCTGGGGCCAGGGCAGAGCCCAGGGTGACAGGATGGCATGGGACAGACCCCCCTGACCCATGTCACTGCCTGTCCCCCTGTTTGTGCTGGGCCAGGGCAGAGCCCAGGGTGACAGGATGGCACGGGACAGACCCCCCTGCTCTGTGTCACTGCCTGTCCCCCCTGTGTCCCCTCTCATCTCCTCAGGGATGCAGCTCCCCGTGTCCAGCCCCTGGAGATATTTCCCCTCCATGCTCTTCCTTGGGGACACATCCCCCTGGGCACACCAGGTCACCTTCCTCAGCAGGAGGTGTCACCCCATCTCCTGTACCAGGAGCACAATTAGTGCCCACATCTGATGCTGCCTCAGCAGTTTTGCCCCAACATTTTAATGTGGTTTGATCTCAAATCAACAGATCCCTTAATTAGAAGTATTCTGCTTGTTATTTTTTTAACCTAAGGTTCCCTGTTGTGACCTCAGGGAATATCCTTCCTTGTGCTCTGGAGCTGTGCCAGGCCTGTGATGGATTGGATAAGGCCATTTACTGCCACCCCCTCCTCCAGGTTGGATTTTATCAGCTGACCCATGGGCTCAGTGCACTCCCTTCTGAGGGTTCCTCTCTGTGCTGCTCCTCCAGCCAGACTCTGATAAGTTCAGCATTTACACTTCTTTATTTTGAAATGTCAATGTGCTATATATAATATAGAGTATATTTCCAGGTTCACCAATAATTGAAGTTATCAGTAACCTGGTGAGGAAATGCACCAAACCTGCTGGGCCCTGGCAGGAGCTTGGCAAGACATTGAGAGCATCTGGGAGCCCCTTTGGGATAAGCAGTACCATGCAGCCAAGCAGTCATTTATTGTGTAAAGCCCCAGAATTTGTGCCTGACATGGACGAGCTCTGTGTGCCCAGAGCTCAACACGAGCTCACGCTGCAGAGGGGACACAGCCAGGGACAAACCAGCCCCTTGGGGACCATCCCGGGGCAAACACCAACTCCAAAGCTCAAATCTTAAATGTCAGAGCTGTAAAAATGGCATTTAATGGCATCTTCTCCTAACCAGTCTGAAATGCCATCATTTTACTGGGATAATGTGAACACAGCAGAAATAACGAATTGCAATGACATGCTGGGCTTCACCCAAATTTCTTGGAAGCTCAGGATGGAGTCCAAGACAGCAAACAGCAGCAGAAGAAGGTGGCAGGTGAGGGAGGGAGGGCAGCAGCCTTGTCCCAACCCACCCCAGGGCCATGGAGCACGGGGAAGGGGCAGAAATCCCACAGATCCCTCTGCTATCAATGCTTCTGTAAATGGAATGGGACAGAGGGGATTTCGGGGGGAATGTGACCACACTGAGGGCTTGCTGCACTCACCATGAGGCTGGAGCCCGTCAGGCACTGAGCAGCTCTTTATCTGAGTGTCTGATGGCTCTCCTTAAAGCATCTTTCCATAAGTGTGGCCCAAACAAACACAGTTATGGTAAATCCCATCCTTGCCTTGCCTCTGACCCCCATCCGCAGCCATCCAGCTCGGGAATTACCGAAGGGAAATTTATGTAAGCTTTGTTTTAATTGCAAACAATTCAAAGAAATCGGTCCCTGCTGGGAACTCGGCCTTTTCTGCTGCAGTTAAATGGGATTTTATTACAGCAGGCCTGGCTCTGTGGCTCGGGGGGAAGGCTGAGCTGTGCTGGGGGAAAACCACGGCGCTTTGAGGGGCTGGAAACGTCACAAACTCCAACGGGGCAGGGAAGGAGCTCCGGGGCAGCATCTCCTGCTCCAGGGCCGAGCCCTCCTGAACCCGAGGGCAGCATCTTCCAGCCAGAGAGGCTCCTTCCAGCCCTGCTGATCCAGCAAGGCCTTTTCCCTGGGTTCTGTCTCTGCACAGGACCCCAGGGCAGCTCGGTCCCCACAGCCACCCCCAGCCCACACTTGAGGCTTTTCAGTGCATTTTATTTCTATCTCTAATGTCTGGCAGCTGGCACCTGCCTTGGAGGGAGCTTTTATCACATCCTGATGAGTATCAGACAGCTGGGAACCACTGCAGTGGCAAAATAAATTTAAAATCATAGAATTAAAGAGGGATTGAGGTTGGAAGGGACCATAAACTCATAGAGCTCCTCTCCTGCCGTGTCAGACCCAACCCACTCCGAGACCACAACAAAAACTCCACAAAAGCATTTTGGAGCCATTTAATGAAAAAAGCAGAATTTTATTATATGGTTTCTGTCCATTATTCGGCATTGCTGTAAATGGCTCACATTTACTGCAACTTCTGTACAGATGTGTGGCTTTGTATTACCAGAACAGCAAATTTAAATGAAAAAATAAATGTTCAACAATTCCACACAAGCTTTTACAGTCCAACATTTCACTGAGTAGGTGAAAACTACAGACTTGTTACTACAGAATTATTCAGCATGAATAAAAAACTACAACTTTTATTTTTAAACAGGAGTCACTGGTTTAATTTTTTTTTTAATGCTGTTTAAAATTGCTGTGATAAAAATAATGATTTTTTTAATAATGCCATACACTGGTATGATATAGGATTTGTCCCCAGTATATATCTTTTTGTTTAATATACAAAATAGAGTAATGACCCATCGCTGCCTCTGCTGTGGGCAGGGGCTGGAGGTGGGGCGTTCCCACTCTCTCCCAGCCTTCCCTCGGACTCGGGGCCTCTGCAGAGGCCTCGACCTTCACGGAAAATTCGGTTCCTATGAGACATCGATGGCTCAGCAAGCCCTGGCTGCAGGCTGGGATGGGGCAGAGCGTGCCTGGTCTGTGACCACGAATCCCAGCCTGGACCGGGTCGGAAGGGACCCCAAAGCTCCTCTATGCACCCCTTCCGCCAGACCAGGCTGCTCCGAGCCCCGTCCAGGCAGGCCTCGAACACTTGCAGGGATTTAATAATACAATCTTTATAAAACCTCACTCTAAGTCATGTCCCTGAAGTCCTCCCTCTCTGGAGTTTGGCCGCAGGACCTTCCCACAGCCCGCGTTCGTCCAGGCACTTCCTCCTTCCCTACCTTTTCCTGTGGAAATGGCGAGGTCATTTGTCAGCATCGATTGGCACTGGTCCCCAGCCCCCCGCCCCCCCCGTGTCCCTGTCCCCGTCCCGGTGTCCCCCTAAGGCCATTGCGAGTCCTGAGCTGCCCCCGCCGGCGGGCGGGTCCGTGCACTTTGTGATAAGGCACTGAAGGGCCAAGGCCGAGTTCTCCCTGCTTTATCCAGAGTGCAGGGACTCCCCACTGCGACACGGACCACGGATAACAGGACACGGACTTCTCACTGCTGGCTACAGCACTACGGAGTCTCACTGGTGAAGTTTAAACTGAACAGCATGTACAGGACGACTCTTCCTCCAACAGCACAGTTTCCTCTGACTCTCCTTAAATCCAGAGACTAAAAATGAATATACAGGCAAACAGACACAAGGGGCAGAGAGCCTCTCCTCCTGTGTGACCGGTTCTCTCACGGGGGGATCGCAGAACCCCAGAATTTGGGTTGGAAGGGATCTCAAAGCTCATCCAGTTCCAACCCCCGACTCCACCACCTGCTGGAGTTCACTGCAGTTGCTTTTGCTGGCAAAAACGACAATTTGGGGTCCCTGCACCCCAACCCGCACACGCTGTCCCCAGGCTCCGACCGAGGGCTCTGGGGATGCAAGTTTATAAAACATTCTCCAAAGAAAGAGCAGGTTTCCCCTCCCCAGGACCCCCCAGCCCCACCAGTACAAACTCCTATCTGTATCGCAAACGGGCGCGGGACGATTCCCAATGACTTGGGCTGGAAGTTGTAATTAAAATCCTGACCTTTACCTATTACAAAATGTACATATTCCTTACAGATCAAAGAAGAGAATGATTATTTTCTTTTATTAAAGATGCTATTTTACTCCAAAGTACTGAATATAGGATCTTTTTTAATAGGTATAACATTCAAAAAGAGCTTTAAGAAAGGATGAGAATTGAGTTTCCTATTTCAGTTGGAAACCAAGGTCTGCTCACTGTAGAAATGTGCTGTGAACACCCCACGCTCCGTATTTACATATTGCTGGCACCTGGATGTGGATTATTGCCCAATTTCTAAGCTGTTGCTGCTGTCAGAGCTGTGACAGTTTTGCAGCGGGGTCTGGTTCAGCCGTGCCTTGGGAGCGGCTCCCGACCATACAGATAGGAGTATCCCCCCCAAACCCACGGGAATTGTACACAGTGATTCCACCAACACAACCCAACCCCACGAACACCCAGGAGCACAGGTTTCCCCTCTCAACAGAGCACTTCTTTGGATACCAGCACCGACAGCCCCGGCGCTGCCTCCGGCCAAACCACGCGCCGCGGTTCCCACTCAGCATATCTGTGACCCCTACAAAAAATATAATTACATGTATCATGATAAAGCAATCTGTCATCTAAAAATCATCCTTATTATACACTATACAAGCTATTTTACAATCATTTAATAAATTGCTTTTAAAGCTGCAGTAGCCCTTCCCTTTTTTTCTTGGATCAGCGAATATACCGATTATACATATTTGAAACTATAACTAAATATAAAAATATATTAGGTTTTGTATTTTCTCAGACGATCTTTCTCATTTCTATTACACAAACGATCTGGCCACTTCGAGTAAAAATCAAATTTTAGAGTGGCATAGTAAATATTTCAGTTTTGAGATACAGAAAATTGTTAAGGTGCACGTAGAAAAGGCTACTACAGCTTCTAAATGTCGAAAATATCCTCATCAATGGCAACAAGGAGAAATCCACAAGGCCTATGGGAATTTATGGCACGCCAGGAATTCAATGTGAAGGGCTGCAGCCTTACAAAGACAGAAAGTTTGACGGACAACTCTAAGACCACGGACTCAGTAGCGGAGCTCTCCTGCTCTCCAGGAAAGAGGATGGAGCAGTCAGTGAAGGTGGAGATGTGGGACTGGGTCTCTAACCAGGTGAGTTCCGAGCTGGGGGATCCATCCCAGCTGCACGGACGAGTCCCCGGAGAGGAGGATCCCGGACAGGAGAGCAGCCCCAGCCGCCGGGTGCACTCGGTCCTCCCCTGCCCCTGGGGTCTCCACAAACTCTTGTGTGATGGCAGCTTTAAGTGTACAGAAAACGGAGTTTCTCCACACAGAAGTAAACTTTTCTGAAGCTATGCATATTTTCCTGAAAATTTCCTGATGGGCAGTCAGGACTGATCTTCTTGGCATCAATGCAGCCCGTGACTCTTCGCGTTATGGCTGTTGCATCTTATGCAAAAATCAGGCTTCTTTTTTTGTCAATATATAAAATAACCTGCTCATTTACATCCAGTTAGGACTGGGTTAATTTTTTATGAATCTGCATATCCAACACTTTTGCAATGTACCAAAAGGATTTGTTTCATCTGGATCTACTGAAATGAGATTTGAGAGTGCTCTCCCACCCACCCGGGCCCTTAGAAAAAACCCAATTTTTATGGCCACTTTGCCAGTTGAAAGCATTAGGTTAGAAAAGCCCAACCCAGTTTCACATGAATCTACTTGAGTATTTACTGTCTAGAGGTCATTTAGGAAAGCTACGAGCTGCCCCACCTTAAAAAACCAGCTGTACAATAGGCATCTTGAAGTATTACAAAAAAATTATGTAAGAAAAAATGAACAAGCCGAGTTCACGGTATATAAAGTTAAAGGAAATTGCTAAAACCAGACAGTAATAGCTATAAAAGGCACAACTTCCCTTTTCTGATATACACTTGTAAACTTTCTTCAGGTTACATGCATAAACCAAAATACTACCTTAACTTTAAAAAAAAAAAAATCCAAAACACTTTACTAAAATAAAAAAAAAAAGCCTAAAAAATTGTCTCCAGCCAACTGCAGCAATTAATTAATTAATTAGCAGAATGTTCGTAACAGCCTCAGAGCTTGTCACTGGTGGTTTGATGCATCCAGGGATGGTGCACGAGGGGAGAGAGAAAATTTCTGCCAAAACCACAATTTCCTTTCCTTTCCTTTCTCCCCAATCCTTTCCCCAACACGAGAAATCCACTGCTTCTCCAGCCTAACTCTTGGCCCTCTGTAAACCACATGTAGTGCATAATTACAAAAGAAACACCTGCGAGGACAAAAGGAACAAGTTCTGTAGGTTTTCTCTTTACAAAACAAAGCTATCGTGTGACGGTTTCTTAAGGCAACCCTTTGTGTTAAGGCAGTCACTTCTGATGAAACAAGAGCTTCTTGATATTTCCATTGGAATATTTTGGTATCTGATTGCTGATGATTTCTGCCAACATTTCTGGGAACTCAATACTCATGGATTTATCCAAAAATGTCTGGAAGCAAAAGCTCAGAAGATTTTCAACCACCTACGAGTGACAAGACAAAGAATTACTTGCAGATGAAGATGCTCAGAGAAGATCCACCTCCCTCCTCCCCAGCTCCTGCCCACAGGATGGGGCTCGGGCAAGTCGTGCACAGGAATCCTCATTTAGGTCATTAATTATTGTCCGTGGCACTCGGATATAAACCAGCCCAACAGACTGTGCAAGGCTTTACAAACGCTGAGGAGATCTGGTACCAATTCCCATTCCAGCAGACAAATAACACATGGATAAGCTAAATGAGATCTTTCCAGGTGCTTGGTACAGTAACAAGAAAAAAAACCAGTAATTCTGAGGTCTCAAAGTTACCCTTGCCTTAAACACTGCTTTGTGCTACATGTGTAATTAGAATTAAACTGCCAAAGGAGACGGTCTGAACTGGAGATTCCTTCAAAATTAGATCATTGCTAACACCACACATACTGCTGAGGCATTGTTCTAATAGAATTTCCAACTATTCCATAAACTCTTTAGTTCTTGGGCTCTGAGATAAGACTGCTTTTAAATGCCACATTTCTGCTTCTACTGCAAAGTCAGTCACAGCTCCTGAGCTCCTCCTTTTTAAAGCAATGTGATTTTTAAAAACTGCAGAGACTGAAAACGAGATTAATTATACAATTAATTGCTGTGGATTGCACTGCAGAGGCAGCCTGAGAGGACCACGTTCAAGGCTCTCAATTTGCCTTTCGTGAGACAGCAGAGGAGCATGACCTCCTCCTCCTCCTCCTCCTCCCCGATATTCATCCCTTTAAATGAAAAGAGCTGGAGGAGCTCGCTGTCCCCGCCCCAAACGTATTTCTCTGGAATGCCTGCAGCATTCCTGTCAGGACTTACATCATGCATAGAGTCCAGCAGTTTAGTCAGTTGATAAAATCGCTGCCAGTTCTGGCTGGAGTTCCCTTCCCTCTTGACGATGGCCTTGCCCAGCTCCTTGATGTACGTCATGCGGATCTCCTCAAACAGGGACTGGCTCTTCAGGCCCTCCTTGGGAACTGCAACAGGGACACCACCTTTACCACACTGCAAACTCAACTGACACAGGGTTTGAGCTCTCTTACATTAGTTACACTGAGAGGGAACCTTCATCAGGAGCTGGAGTGACAGCACAAGGAGCAAGAGGGGAAATTCAGGGTAAAATGGGGAATTCTTCCCTGTGAGGGTGGGCAGAGCCTGGCACAGGGTGCCCAGAGAAGCTGTGGCTGCTCCTGCATCCTTGGAAGTTTTAAGACCAGGATGGAGTAAGATGAGCTTTAAGGTGCCTTCCAATCCAAACTATTCTGTGATTCTATAAAAATGAGCACAAGGAAAAGGACTTGGACTGACTGAAATGACAGCAGAGAGACAAGGAGAGAGCAGGGTGGGACAGCAGCCAGCTGAACACAAAGCACAGGCCTGCTGCAAAACAAAAAATAACCTCCAAAGGTATTCCACCAAAATACAGCAGGAGGGGAACTGGACCATGGAGGCAACAACACCCAGCCCTGGAAGCACCTTGATGGAGAAGCACCAGGGCTGGAGCTCCTGCGCTCTCCAGCCCTGGGGAAACGTGACATTGGGAAGGTTCCTTAAAAACTCTGCATGCCCAGGGAAGAGCAAGGGCAGGATCACAGGATGGCCTGGCTTGGAAAGGATTCTGAAAGATCATCTGGTCCTGAGCCTCCTGACATGGATCAAGTAACGAGGCAAGGCAGGCACAGACTGGACAACAAACACTGCACCAGCCACGGTAAACTGGGCATGGACACAGCTTGTTTGGGGCAGGGCTAGGACAGAAATCAGAGCCTGGGCACTCACACCCAGCTCAAGTCCCCGTGCCTGTCTCCTCCTGTGGGATGGTCCTTCCACAGGCCAACCTGGACTAACAGAGCACAGGGACTCCAGAGGTCCTTCAGGTGCTTCCCTTGAGGCCTCTGGTCACCTCAGGGAAGTGAAAGAGTTGAAGACAGAGAAGAGAAAGAGCTGAGACAAAGGTGACCAAAGCAGGACAGCAGGACAGAGGCCACAGAGCACACTGCCTTCCTTAGGAAATCCAACCTGCCCTGCACTGTCAGCATCTGAGAGATGCTGGAATGAAGTCTCTTGTCTGTCTTGCCTACACAGGAGATGAAACCTGTCAACTGTTTCAATATTTCACGTGGAAAAGGTCTCTGAGCTACGTCTGTGCGTGAGCTACAAGTCTAGACCTGTGTGGGATTCCTGTTGTACTCCTCCTCTTCTCTTCTCTTGGAAAACTTAACACAGAAACACAATAAACAAATTCAGATTGTCGTGGATTAAAGAGCTATAGAAATCTCAGCTATTCAACTGCAGGAGCTCCCTGATGCACCACTCACACAATGTATGTGCTTGGCACAACGAAGATAAATTGTCTCCCACTGGAAATGGAGTGCAGAGGCCTCTGGGCAGTGCCAGCTGTGCCCATCCCGGCTGCTGGAGGGGCTCAGTGCTGCCAGTGCTGCCATGGAAATTTCCAGCTCCTGGGAGGAAAGCTGGCCTACACCACACCCAAAACACTTGAGGAATTTTTGGGAGAGATTTCAGAATCAAACAGGAACTGTTTGAAATCTGCAGTTTCAGGGAAGTTTTAAGTTCCTACAAAGCCCACGGCCATGAGAGGCCAAAAGTCTCCTGTGAAAAGAGCCCTTGTGCAGCTCTGGGCTTGGCACGAGGCAGTGCTGGGCACTGCCAGGCTGGTGGGGCACTGGGGGAACTGCCATGGCACCCTCACCCTGCCCTGACATGGGAGCAGAGCTGGGGCTCCCAACCCTCCTGCTCCTACCCAGGAAAAAACCAAGGTGAACAAATTCTCCTTTTGTATGAGAATCAATGCTATTATTCACTGGAAACACTAAAGATAAGGAATGTTTACACCTTCAGTGCAATAAACTTAACAATATTTACGTTTCACCACATTTCAGGTGCCTTCCAAGCCAAGGCAGCTGATGAGGATGATGCACAAGTACCAAAGTCTGTTGACAAATCCTCACTTGCTCTGCTGCTGCCTTTCAAACCTGTTGGCAGCTCTGTCACTGCTCTGAAGCAAAGCCCTGGTGCCAGGCAGGGCAGGAACACGTCAGTCCCTGCCTGAGCAACTCCCTGGGGATCCTCAGAGTGTGGATGGGACAGGATGGGATTTCCCAGGACACAGAGGCTGTGCTGGAGCCACCCCAGCACACTCACACACACTCACACACACACATACACACACACACTCACACTCACTCACACAAACTCACACCCACTCACACTCACACACTCACACTCACTCTTTTTCTCTCCCTCTCCTTGCCCTGTGAGTCTCTGAATTTCAGCTGAGCTCAGACCCTCAGGGAGCTGCAGCCCCACGGGGCAGGGGAGAACAGTCACTGGCTACCAGTGCTATCAACAGAGGGGAAAAACAGCACTGTGAAAGGTATTTACACATAATAAGATATATTAATTTAGTTTATTTCTGTATATTCTAAAAGCACTATTTCTGCCGCTGCCCTTTGAACTTCCATGCAGTACAGACAGAATTTACTAAGCTGTGACTTGTTTAACTCCAGCATACCCTGCCTAAAGATAAAACCAGCATGTAGCATACTGTATAAACCTATCTAACAATAGCTGCAAACCCACCACATACTTAAGCAAAAAGCTTGGTATTGAGCTGTTCACCTACTTGTCGAGAGGAGAAGCAAGGTCTTCATGCAGAGATACTCCTCGTAGGAGACCTGGAGGCGGGACAGCTCGCGGGCCACCATGAGCATGTGTTTGCATTGTTCATACATACACGGGAGATTCATCCTCTGCCTGAGGGATAAAAGCACAGCAGTTAGGGCAATGTCACGCTCTGGTCTGGTTCTCCACGCTGCAGATGAGGAGCTGTAGGTGAGCAAAGGAGGCTCCATTGCCAGGTGGCCCTGAGGTGGCTGCCCTGGTGGCACAGATCAGGGCTGGCCCAAGGGCAGGAGGAGCCCTGTGCCACCCTGAGTGCCAGGGCCCTCACAAGGGAGCCTGTGTGCACCAGGGACCAGCAGCAAGCTCTGCTCTCAGCAGCCCCAGCACCAACAGAAATCAAATTCAGTCCGAGCTCCCCTCTCATGTTCCCAGGGAAACACGATGCAGTGCCACACTAGAGCTGGGATTTCTCTAATTCTCTCAATGCCTTTGAAATGTGCACCATGTTTATGTATTTAGGAGTATCTTCCTGTAACTCCTCAGTTTTCAAAGTGACTTTATACTTGTGCCCATCTGTGTTCCTGAAGCAATGACCAGCACTGCAATTAAACTTCATTATCTCTGTACTGTAATAAACTTGTTTCTAACCATAAATGGAAAATCATGTTGACAAGCAAAGGCAAATCTTGGAATCAGAATAACAAACATTATGTTTTTGTATTTTGTTTCCCTATTTCAATGAAGCCTTGCATTAAGACAGGAACTGCTTTTATCTAATACCTCATCTGACACAACAATCTTGCTTATCTGTGCTCTTACCGCTGGTTACTGTGAATATTGCAGAATTAGTTTTGAGTGGGAAATGAAGAACAGACTAATTCTGAACAGTGTAAGACAGATTTATGATTTTCCATGGGCTTTGTTTTGTAGAGAAAAAGAAAAGCAAAATAACTCCATGCAATGAGTACACAATCTCTCTGCAGTGATGCCAGCACCTCATTTTTTGTTAATAACGTGTCACCTTTCCTTGGTATCACCTATACAGCATTACAATCTACACAGAGACAAAATGGGATCCCTGTGGGAGTTACGAGTAAGATTTGGTTATGAAACAACAATTCCTCCAAAGCTGATCACTCTTCCATTCTCTCTCCCTCAGACCTTCAGGAGGATTACACAATGCTCCCTCACAGTCTCCTGAGTGAGAACAGGGCTTGCCCATTCCCAAGGTGTGAAAACCAGGGGGATCCTGATGGCTTTGGGAAGACAGAAGCACAGACTACTGAAAGTGCATTGAAGCAGAGCAAGCATAGGGTGAAACCTCAGTATTTCCACATGCAGCTGTTGGACAATCCCTAACCCTGGAGCTGGGGCATGTGTGGCACCGTCCCAGCCCTGCAGCTGTGGGCACCCCGGGCCCAGCTCGGGCTCCAGGGCACACAGTGATGCTGCCTGGCACAGGAGTCAGGCCCTGCTGGGCTCTGGGACGTTTCTCAGGGCACCTGGCACAAAGCCACCACTGGGCAAGGTGGCAAACGCTGCCCTGGCCCCGTGGGCTGTACCAAAGGGCATCTCACACGTTTCACATTGAGTAATTTAAACCCATTCTCTGCCAGGGCTCAGCAGTTTTCCTCATGTAAAACTGCGTCCACTTCTGGGCAGAAGGTTAAAATAAACATTATGAAAGGGGTCAGCCTGTTGTTTGTTTCTGCCTGCTGGGAGTGCAGGCCCGTGCAGGAGGCAGAGGAGGGCACAGAGCTCTGGGCAGGGCTAGGGCTGCACAAGCTGCAGCTCCCAGAGCACGGGAACAGCCACAGGCTGTGCCCCGTGCCCACTGACAGAGCACAAGGAGTGATTCACCAGCCTGCCCCAGGTCCCAGCGCTGGCACAGCTCTGGGAACAGCTCCCAGCCAGCCCCATCCTGGCCAGGGCACATCAGATGATCTCAGCTGGCACGGGGAGCTGTCCTGGGACACAGGGGGACAAGGGCAGGGCCCAGGGCTCTGCCTGCTCTCATGCCAGCTGCCCTCCCTGCACAGGGCACTCACCAGACCCACAGGTGCCACACAGAGCAGGGAGCCCTTCATGGGGTGCTCATGGAGCAGGCACAGAGCTGGGGAGGACAGGGACAGCACACACCTGCCTTCCTTCCCTGGGCACCACCCCTGAGCACACTGCCACAGCTGAACCCCCCCTGTACCCTCAATGCCCACCCTGTGCCCAGCCCAGGCCTGGCAGAATGGGGAACGGGGATGGGCACAGGGGAATGGACACAAGGGGATGGACACAGGGATGGACATGGGGATGGACACAAGGGGATGGACAGGGGGATGGACAGGGGGATGGACATGGGGATGGACATGGGGATGGACAGGGGGATGGACACAGGGATGGACACAGGGATGGACATGGGGATGGACAGGGGGATGGACAAGGGGATGGACACAAGGAATGTACAGGGGATGGATACAGCAATGGGCACAGCAGTGGGCACAGGGATAGGCACAGGGACGGGCACAGCAGTGGGGACAGGGACGGGCACAGCAGTGGGCACAGCAGTGGGCACAGCAGTGGGCACAGCAATGGGCACAGGGACAGGCACAGCAATGGGCACAGCAGTGGTCACAGCAGTGGGCACAGCAGTGGGCACGTGGGCGAGGGAAGCACAGCAGTGATTTTGCCCTGCTCTGAGTTTCCCAGCTCGGCAGAGCTGCACAGCACCAAAGCCCAGCAAACAAGATGCTGCTGTTCTGAAAACCAGATGGCATCGACTCCACAGAAGGAGTTACAAAAGAATGCTGGGGAAAAATCTTCGGGGGAAAAGGGAAGTGCCAAAGCACTGCTCACAAAACGGAGCTCACTTGTTGTTCTGCAGCTCCTGGCCAGCACAGCCACCCTGCGTGGCACAAACAGTGCCCTCACTGCCCCCAGCACGGCCCAGAGACAAACCCTGGGGCCCAGCACTTCCAGGAACTTGTGTCTCCAGCTGGACAGCAATTAAATGGCATCTGCTGCTCCAAGAACACCACTGTGCTCTGCCACTGTGCTCACTGCAATTTTGGGCACCCTGTGACATAGCCAGAGGACGAAAGCTGAGACAGAAGCAGTGCCAGCTCCAGCAGGGCATGTTTTCAATCACAAACTGGGGAAACAGTTATACAATACTGCAAAATCACAGGTTTAAACCCTTTCCAAGTACTAAATAATGGCCTAAAGCCTAAGATTTATTCAGCTGCCAAACTTTTCAACAGCTTGAATCGAGTTTCATGTGTATGTGTATAAAAACACGTATAACATATATAAAATTGCCAGCTAGTATAGACATACCTCCATAAAAAATAAATAAATTATAGGAGTACAGACGTAAAAGTGGAATATTCAATAAATATTAAATTTTTAGGAGAAGACTGAGCAAATGACTAATATGCCAGTTTAAAACGTAAGAAGAGAATTTAATCCTCTTTCCTACCACAGACCCTGAGCTACTGGATGTTGCTGCTCCATGTAAGTTGTAGTAAATACACAGGAACACCCTGGACAGGGCTGGCACCAGGATAAATGCACAAAGGACTGATGCTGCTCAATGCTTGGGCAGATACATGAGGCTAAAGAAAGTCTAATTAGAAGACCATAAAGAAATCAATCAGTAAGTGCAGCTATGTCCAACTGAACCATCAAGTCTTGGAGTTAAGCTGAAGACATTGAACTCTGCTGAACAAGAGGGTAAATCCTGAAAGCTCAGGAATGGAGGAAATGGTTTCCAAACCCCCTGTATGAGCCCAAGGGAATGAGGCAGAGCTGCTGCCCCTCTCTGCAGCCCTGGCAGTGCCCCCAGCCCTCAGCCCACCTCCCCAGTGGGCACAAACCCAACCCAAGGCATTTATTCATCTCTGCCTGCCCACAAGGTCTCCCTGTCGGGTTCCACCCGAGGTGGCTCCGTTTTATTGGGGATGGGACATAAAAAGTTACGACCAGAGAGTTTTATGGAGAACCTGTAGCTCCCTGGAAGGAGCTGCAGAGCTCTCAGGCAGCTCAGTGCTTTATTGAAAACAAATGTCACTCTGATCTACGACTCACCAAACCGTAGCTGGAAGGAATCTGGGAATTGCTGTTTGCTGGAACAGCATCACCCTTTCGTTTCTGGGGGTTTTCAAGAGTTCCAACACCTAGCAGTGAAGCTCTGTGGTTTTGACCCACTGATAAAACAGCAGGAGACCTCTGGCTTACAGCAAATTAGATGTTATTGCACTTAGTGACAACATCAATTATTTCAATTCCACCACATAGAGACTATTCCACTCCAGGGACACATTCTTAGCACTTTAATAAACACAAGGACACAGATGGGCCCTCACCTGCCATCTCCTCCTCAGCTTTTTAAAAAAAAATATTATTATGAGGCAATGATTACAGTTTATAAAAGCCTGGATAAATATTTACAATAAAAAAAGCAAGGGAATAAATAAACATGAACTATAAATTGCTGATTCTACAGAAAATGTAACAATTATTATATTTTTTTAAAACACAGAAAATATTTGGGATTTTGAAGTGAAATAGGACCAAAAATATTAATCTGTGCCAAAGCAGGCTAAAAGTACTGCCTCCATATCAAAACCAGAAAAGTGACACATGAATAAGATCCAACCACCTCAACAATCTCAAATTCCCTCTTCCCCTCTTCCACAGCACAGAATTACTGCACAACACAAGCCTGGAAAAGTACAAGGAAAACGATGTGTGGTGCAAGAAAATATATGTTCAAACATTCCACCAAACTCAGCTTTGCTTGGAAGGCGACAACAAAGCTCAACAAGAAAGTATAAACCAGGCAGGGTGTTCCATCTCTAACCTTGTCTTTTCAGCCCCAATTCCATCAGAGCAGACAGAAATGCTTCACTCTGGCAAACCCTGAGGGCCATATTGCCACTTTGATACACTAAACAGACAGAACATTATGCAATTTGCCAAACTTCTCTCTCCATCCCAGGCATATTTTTAGCTGTGACTGTGTTGGCTCTGATAAAATGAATGATTCTGGTGAATGGCGCAGGAACAGTCACAATATGGAACGCTAAAGCACAAACACCTCCCACAAAAACTTCTGGATATAAATACACTTAATATCTCAATTACCTTCCGTTTGACTGAGAGGGAAATGCAAAGCAAGCAAGCAAAGGGGGGAAGGAGAGGTGCTGGGGTGTCTGTGAGCACCGAGCAGCCCCCACCCAGCCCAGCTCCCACTCACTCGTTAATGATCAGGTCTGGAGCAAAGCACAGCAGGTTGCCATTGGACTGCTTGTAGGATCTCCAGCCCAGAGCAAAAGCCATCAGGAACATCCAGGAGTACTGCAGAAGGGTCATTTGGTCATCCAGGTGCAAATTTCGGAAACCTGGGGAAATACAAATGGAGGGGGGGTCAGGGTGTCAGCTGCAAAAAGGCAAAAAAGGACAAAAAAGCTGCATGGCTTGGAAAAGGAACAGGGCTGTGAGCAGCACAACTGCTGCTATCAGTTAACTGTGTTATCAGTGCACAGGGAGTAAAAGAGATGTAATATTAAAAAAAATCACAGTAGATATGTGTGTGGTAATCTGGAGCTGATGGTCAGTCAGATACATCACAAAGGCAACAATTATAGTTCACATACACTGCAATTCACTGGGCTGCCTTCCAAAAATAACAGGGTTAGCTCCTTTTCACAAGAGCAGCCTGCTAGACAATAAATGATTTAATATCAAATGTTGTTCTTATTCAACAACAATTGCACACTGAACCTACAAAATAAGCACTGCACTAGTTACCGGCATGAACTGCCTCTAATCTCACATGTAGCATGAACAGAGCCAACTGAAGAGGGAGGAAATGAGTAAAACCTGGCAACTGGTTCCTCAAAGAGTCTGAAAATGCCACCAGCCTTGGATCTGCAGCAGCAGCTCATATCAGATCCAGCCTACACTTACCAAGAAACCATCGTGCCATACGGAGCCATTATTAGAGCCTGAATACAAGTTGATTTTATCTATTTTTATTAAGCATCTGACATCTAAAGAGCTCATAACATCTGAAGAGCTGCTTCCTGAAGCTGTGCCAACAGACAGAGCCAGTGGATGTAACTGACTTGGTGGCCCTAAACACAGCCCCTGGCTCTGGGGGCACCAGCAAGGACCAGCTCTGCCTCCACATTACAAAGAAAGGGATTCAAAGTGATTCCAGTCTTTCTGGGTCAGACCTTGAAATGTGTGCTCAAACCCTCCCCAGGAAAAGGTTGTTTTGAAATCCCAGCTAAAGGGTTTGGCAAGGAATGCTGGCGTGCTGTCAGCATGGCTGATGGGCTACAACGGGAGCAGGATATACAAATTAAACACTCATGAGGAACCACCTCAGCAAACAAAAGAAAAGAGATAAAAATGATAAGAATAGTTGCTATTAATGTAGCTATTAAAGAAAAGATTGGCATTTTCATTGAGAGCATAAGCCCTAACCTGAAGGGCTTGGCTAATTACAAACATCTCTGCTCAGCAGAGATGATGAACAGAGAAGTGTTTTATAAAATGGAATCTAAATCTGGACCTGGGAATACCAGATGGTCTCCCAAAAACCTGTCCCAGAAGGAAGTGTGTGTATGTGAGCCTCTCCTGGAGCAGACTGAGCTAATTCAGCACAAGGGCCCAGTGCAAACAGCCCTGACACAGAATGCCAGAATCACTGAGGGAGGAAAAGCCCCCCAGGATCACTGAGCCCAACCTGCCCCACCTCGTCCACCACACCCCACACAACTCTCCACTCACATCTCCGCTGGACACAGATGTATTTGAGTTTCCCAGCCTTTCTTTCCCACTGTTAATTTATTTCCCCTGCTCAAAGAGACACAGTTATGACTCATAAATCTCATTATCAGGCTTTTTTCTTTTTTTTTTTGGCAGACCTGTTCTGTGATGTTATTTTTGGGCAACCTATGCGTCATGGAGGTGTTTTTGCCAGGGATTTTGGGAACAGGTAGTGAAGAGCACTGACAGGGGTGAGAGGGAAATAAACATTGGTCTTTGTTCTGTAGGAACAAACACCTTCAGCTCCCCTTGGCCCTGGCCTCTCCAAGACAGATGCCACGTGCCACGTCCAAGGCTGAGATCTGACATCACTTCTGTGTGCCACTGCATCTTTAGGTGGGAGCTAGAACAGCAGCAAACCTCCCTCTTTGCCCAGGTAGGACTCAGTTTGAGCACAGCTGGAGAGAAAATAACACCTTGACTTCCACCCTGGAGCTGGACAGTGATGGGGATCAGGAAAGACCGACCCATGAACGCAGAGCCAATGAGCCAGCACAGTGATGCTGGGCTGCAGAAGTCAAGAGAACCTCACAGCTAAAAGTATTCAAGAAATAATTTAGTGCCCAGAGCAGCTGTGGCTGCCCCTGGATCCCAAGGCCA
>JAHXMQ010006307.1:16228319-16239202 GCA_020466415.1 Ammodramus savannarum pratensis
TTTCTTTGCAATTAATTTTCAATAATAAAAAGACCACTAATTTCAAGCCAGCTCCTTAGGGCACCTTACAGGAGATAACCCCCACAGATAAACTCAGCATGGAGAGAACAGCATCCAAGATTTTCTGTTCAAAGCAAACAAAACCCCCCCAGGCCCCAGCCCCCTGCAGTCTGGCATCCCTCAGGCTGCAGAGGCTTCCTCCTCCCTGCCTGGGGGCAGATGGCCCCAGCACCTGAGCCAGGTGGGCGAGGGACCTGCACCCCCCCAGGGCCCCCAGGCACTGCCCTCCTCAATGGCAGCCAGAACCAGCCCGCTGCAGGGCAAAGAACTGGAAAAAAATAAAAATTCCTCAAAAAATTGAAATAAATTCCAAGCGAAGACTGCAGAAAAAACTAATTAATTGCCAAGTTTAACTGTAAAATGCAGCATGAAAAGCCAAAAAAATTAAGAGACCGGTTTTTTACAGGCATAAAAATTAACAATAAATCTTTTCTTCCAGCACATCACAAAGAGAGAGGGTGCCAAGGAACACCAATTAACGGTGGGAGCGGAAATGAGAACTCAAGGAAATAAAGGCTGGAGTACAAAATATCATCTTTGTGCTCTGTAAATCTCTGGTACCTGCAGCCTGACAGTTTGATGTTTTTCCAGTCCCCTACGCCCCAAAAACCATGCAACAGAAAAAGGAAAGTTCCAGAAAAGGATGACATGCAGGGCCAAAAGGATGACTGATGGACCTGAGGCCTTTTCCAACCTTAATGATTTTATTATAAAAAACACTAATAGAAAATTATCAAGTGACTAGAAAGAGCCACTTTTAACTGAAGACAAGAATGGTCAATTAAATTACTGCACGATAGAATGAATGAATGAATGAATTAATTAAAAAATAAATTCATTTTCTCCCCTATACCTAACAGTGAGATCCACTGTAGGCACCAGAAACAGAGAAACCCAAAACAGGGCAGGCTCCTGGAAAAAGCCCATCAGGAAGCCAGGACAGTGCAAGGGCCCAAGGATGGATGTGTTGGACACTGGGGTCTCTCCTGATATTCTCTGGTTGGCTGCAACCATTGCTCTGCACTGGGGATGCAGCTGGGGACGTTTAAAAAAGAAATTACTGTCTAAAAAACATGCAAATTTAATTCTCTATTGAACATCAGTCATTCCTAAACTGCGACCCTAAAATAGACAAGATAAACTGGATTTTAGTCTCTTCTGCACTTCATGCTGCCTCCCAGTTTGCTTTTCTGCATGACCACTTCACCATCTGTTCAGATCTGTCCCAAAATTCCTTGTTTTCAGGGTGTTTTTCACCCTTTCACACTACTCTGGGTTCTTCCATTTTGTGCTCCTGAGTTTCTAGATTCCTTTTCCCTCTCAGCCATAGAAGTTTCCCTCTCCCCAGCCAGGAGAAGTGGGGCTGTGTCCTCCTGAGGGAGGCAAGGATGTGCCACCACAGACACCACTCTGTGCTTCATTGATCTCTTTAACTCATCCCTTACACCTCACCAAGGATGTGAGCACTGACTGAACTGAAGTTCTGTTCATCCTTGGAGCTGACAAATACATCTTTGACATTTTTATTTTATCTGACAACTTTGATCACACACGTACCACCAGGATAACTGCACCAGTAAGTGCTGCGTTAATCTCTGCTGCTCAGGGAAAAATAGCAAACATAAAATGAAGCTGACACTAATAAAAGTGCTTTATGCCATTTTACAAGTGCTGCTAAATCTCTGGTTGATGTGGCCTTCAGATTCTCAGGAGTCATTCAGGACTCAGCAGAGAACAACGATGTGATGGTATGTTAAATTTAACCAACACTTTCTAGAGATTTTGTCAGGTATTTAAGAAGCATCCACAGCATGAACAGAAGTACTTCCATTTTCCTAATTTGGAGGATGCAATCCCCACTCCCATCCCCATCCATGGTCTCAGAGCCAGGTCACTCAGACAGCACCCCCTCCCACAGGTGTCACCCCTCCCTCCAGGGGCTCTCCTGGAGCTCTGCTGTCCCACATTGCATGAAAAAGCCACGAGACGTCCGTGCTGAGAGGGATGGAGAACAAGCCCTGTTTGTGTGCATGCCTTATTTGTGCTGGGGACACAGACAGGAGAAGGTGCAGCACAAGCCTTGCTGTGCCTCCTTACAATGCCCAGAGAATGCTGCATGGACTGAAACTGCCCCCAGCAGTTCCCCAGAGTTTCCCCACCACTTCCCCACCAGCTGCCCCAGTAGCTGCCCCAGCAGTTCCCCAGTAGCTGCCCTACCAATTGCCCCAGCAGCTGCCCCACCAGTTTCCCTGGCAATTTCCTCAGCAGTTTCCCCAGTAGCTGCCCCACCAGCTGCCCCAGTAACTGCCCCACCAGATTCCCCAGCAGTTCCCCACCAGTTTCCCCACCAGATTCCCCACCAGTTGCCCCAGCAGCAGCCCCACCAGCTGCCCCAGCAGTTCCCCAGCAGTTCCTCAGTTGTCCCACCAGTTTCCCCACCAGCAGCCCCAGGAGTTCCCCAGCAGTTCCCCACCAGCTGCCCCAGCAGCCCCCAGCAGCCCACAGGCAGGTGTTACCTTCCAGGTTCATGCCCGCCTGCAGACACTTGCGGTAGCGGCACGCGGGGCAGTTCTTCCTGCGGATCTTGTCGATGATGCAGTCGTTCCTGCCCGCACACAGGTAGTTGTGCTGCCCTGCCACGGACACAGACAGACAGACAGACATCAGCTCCCCACGCACAGACCCTGCCCAGGGACAGTGAGGAGCACAGCAAACCTGCCCTCGCTGCGCTGCCTGCCTTGCACAAACATCGGCACCCACTGACTTCACATATCCAAAGCCATTTCTCGTGTTTAGATCTCAAAGCCAAAACATTTAGGTAAAAACATTATTTTCTATTTGTTAACACCAGGCAACTTCTATTTTTAAAACTATTTCCCCTTGCATTTACCAAAGCCGCCTTCTCCAGCAGGTTTCCCATTTCTCCAAATAGTTTGACAAGAGACATAAATAATGTGCACAAACAGAGTCTGAGAAAACATTTGTAAACGTTTCTACAGAGCATAGACACAGCTTCATCAGCTGGACAGTCGTGAAACCTTCCTGGAACTTACAGCCTGACCTGGACAAACCAAACTCTCTGACATTTTTATGGATTCACAGACTCAGAGCAAAACTGGCCCTGAAAATACAACAAGCTGAAGTACATAAATTAAAATAACTGTATGACTTAGCTGCTTAGAGCAGGGCAACAGAAGTATCTATTCTTAATTATATGAGTTATGTGAGTGAATGAGTGTCTGAATGTAACTTATTTAGGGAAAGGTATTACCAAAGAATAGATCCTTCTCCCAGACAGGGTCAAGGAGCATGTTTTTCCAGAGGGCAGAAAGCTGCAGCCTGGGCTTCTACTCTGTATTGCAAAGTACTGACAGTACAATATTGTGAGAAACAAACAGATTTTCCAAACACTGAATTATTAACAACAGAGTCCAAGAGTTTTCTCACAGGAAAACAGCTTGGAGAAGGAATTTCTTACAAGTCAGCTGTGAAAATTATGGGCATGCAGAGTTCATTCCTCTGGCTTTGGCCAAACTTCTCCTGTGAAGCGTCTCAAGCTGATATTCCAAGGAATGTTTTTCTGAATGACTGCCCCACCTCTTCCACTCAGGGAAGAGGAGCCTTCCTGACCCTTGTGCCAGCTTTGTGTTTGATTAATGCAGACAACAGATCCTCCACTCACCATTCTGGTTGCCATTAGCATCCTAACACACAGAAACACACACGGAACATGAACTGATGTCCATGTGCCAGCACTGCAGGGCAGCAGAGACAACAACAGCTCCCTGTCCCTCCTGTCTGGTGAGACCACAGTCTCACACATCAACACAGGCCCTCAGGTGAGGCTGCTCCTGAGCTGCTCCATTCTATTTCCACAAATGCTTGCTTTCTTGTTCTTGCCTTTCCTAGGACCAAGCTACACTATTTCTCTGTATTCCACTACACCAAAGCCCCTTGTCCCATGACCATTTTGGGGAGAATGAAGGGAAGTTGGTGCTCCACGTCCTCCTCCTGCCCAGGGCTGTGCCAGCAGCCAGAGGAATGTGCTCCAGTTCTCTCTGCTGCTCAAATCCACAAATACTCAGCTAAAAACCAGGGGTGAGCCAAGGCAGGAGTTTCCAGGGGGATCTGGGGCACATAGGGGCATTTTTCGGAGGCTGGCCAATGCCATCCCATCCCCAATCCCATCCCCATCCCATTCCACCCCATTCCCATCCCACCCACTGCCCCGCTGGCACCGCGGCTCTGACGCACTGTGGCACCAACAGCTCTGTGCCCATTTGAGCACAGCAGCCCAAAAAAGGTTGGGAATTGCAGACAAAGGGCTCTGGAAGATGGAGTGGAAAGTGCTGACGAAGAGGCTGATCTGGAGCAGAGCAGGAGGGAGGTGCTGGGGAGCCTGCAGGGTGTGAGGAGCTGGGAGGTTGGCACCAAGGTTGGCACACTGGGTGAAGGGCTGGGAGCTGAGCAGGGCTGGAGAAACTCAGTCATGAGGGCTCTGGGCTCTGAAACACCACGAAATCAGAACTGCAAAAAGCTGTCTCTGGCCAGCCTGGGCTCCTGCAGAAGGACCTGTGAGCCTGAAGAACTGCACATGAATCGAGAGCTGCTGTCCCACCTTCACTCTTCCTCCTCTCCTCTGGTTCTACTCTTTGCTGAAAAAGTGCACTTTATACTGACTTCTAGACACTGACACTTCCAGTTTCTGTGACTATTTCTGTCACAGTACACAGGCCTGGAGGCAAAGGTGGAAAAAAGGGCTTTGGCTGAAGGCCGGATAATGAGTGTGCAGAGTCAGCTTGATCTGAGCACTAACAGGTGCCTGGCAGCCACTAATAAAAAGGATATTGCAGAAACAAATTCTTTTTACATGTGTTCCTAATAAGAAAAATGCCTATAAAAGACAAAACCGAATTATTTGTTCCTTAAAGCGAGGACTAGGACTAAGGGATCCTGGAACAGTGCTGCAAACACCCATGTCATGGAATGGAGGGTTCAGGGTGCTCAGTCCTTGGTGCTGTGGCCCAGCTGACACGGTGGTGATCCATCAAAGGCTCCACTTGATCAACCTGGAGGTCTTGTCCAACCTCAATGGTTCTGGGATTCTGTGAGAAGTGGGATAATTTGTGGCACAGTCAAAATGAAGGCAGAGGTGAACCTCGAGGAACTATTGCCACAAGGCTGTTTACATTTTTAATACCAAGACAGCTGATTTGTGGTGTGTCAAACCCAAAAGGAATCACTGGGGTGATTCTCTCCTGTATCAATACTTTTGTGATTTATTTAAGCTTGAGAACAGGCAAACCCATGGCTATGGCACCTGTCCAGCTGCCTTACAATTGTCTTCTGCGGGATCTCTGGTGACCATGTTTTAATCAAAGGCACAGATGATTATTTGCTTTGCACTTGAGCTCACACTGCCTGGTTACACCTCAGCTGCCACAGAGCCAGCAGCCCTTTGTGACCAGCAGAAACCACAACATGAACTTGACTTGGCTGATCCCTCTGAGGGGCTCTGCCCTTCCATGGAGCTCCCATGGCACTGGTGAGCCAGAGCTGGGCAAAGTGCTGCTGCTGAGGGCTGAATGGTGGCTCTCTTTGTCAAAGAGCCTTCCCTCTCCTCCAGTGAGCCCAGCCTGCACAAATGTCAGCAGAAAGAGCCTGGTTCAGACAGGGCTGCACGAGGGAGGCACAAGACAGGAAACCCTGAGGGCCACAACTAGCAATGATGTTCTCAGACCTGAGGAATCACCATTTTCCCAGAAACACTGGGAATATGCTCCGTTTTTTCTGCACGTGATACTGAAGCACAGTCACATCTTGAGGTACAACCTGGTCCCTCACAAATGGCTGCTGTCACACCCAAAATCCACACAGCCCTTGTTCATTAGTTTTCCATCATCTCTGTTTTCCAGAATGGTTTTCTCTAATCACAACTGGACAGAAATCTCAGTGATCCAATCCCACACACGCCCCTGGTACCCCGTGTCCCTGCAAGTAACACCCAGGGACATGGATGCAATTCAACCAACATTGTTTACAGGAAAACTACAATACCCTCACATGCAACACATTTACCAAGCTCCATGTAAGCTTTCTACACAAACCAACTAACCATAAATTGAAAAATCACAAACTTTACAAATCCATTACACACAGACAAATATCTGTACAAAACCGGGACAAATAAACAAAAACAACAGTGAAAGAACATGAAAGAGACAAAAGCCAAAACAACAATAAATTCTTTTACACTGAGTGAATGGGAGCCTTTTACCAATGTGAATGGAATCCATGCTTTGGATAATGCACCATTATCAATGTGATTTACCATGACAAGATCAGTGATCTCATGGGGGGCTTGTTCAGCAGGACTCTGGCACAGCCATGGGTTTGAAAATGGATGGTGTGTGTGGGGATCATGTATTTACTGGGAGCTCCTACCTTCCACTGCCCTCTTGAAGAAGACTTTGCAGCTGCCACACGTCAGGACACCGTAGTGGCACCCTGAGGCCTCGTCCGAGCACACCAGGCAGAGCTTGGGAGGTGGTCCCGTGGTTGCTGAGGTGGTGGATGGAGAAGAGCTTACATCTGACCTCATTCCAGGGCTGAAACAAAGCACAGAAACACCTTTAATTGGCATGGAGGCGAGCACAGCTGCCAGGAACAGCTTGCTGGGGCAGCTCTGCACACAGAGAGCACCAGAAACAGTTAAACAAGGACTTCTGTAAAACCCCAGAAAAGCTGTATGGATTTTTCACGGCCTATTTGGCTGCATCAAGATTCCTTCCCTTACACGTTTCTGAAGCCAAGTTTCTTGCACAATTATCCCAGCCTTTAAAATTGACTCTTTAAACACGCTCTTACTCCATCTTGTTTCCATTACTGCCACATTCCCTGCAGTCTGCACAAGGGCTCCCTCCCAGCAGCACCGGCTGCTCCACTGGGATGCTGTTATGCAAGGAGCTGTGCAAACTGGGCCATATAGCAACAAATATTCACTGTAACAAGTGATGGTTTCACCCCAGCAGTTCGGGAGTAGAGTGAGAAATATCCCTCATTTCAGGATCTGGATGTAAACACCCAGGCCCAGCTACAAATGAAGGATTGGTTTGTTAAAGAAAAACCCAAATCCCTCTTAGAGCAACAAACAATCCATCCTAATCACCTTGGAGCTGCTCCTAATCCCCAGGGCTGACCCAGCAGTGCTCTCATGGTGGCTTATCTCCTCTGCTCTGAAGGGAGCTGCACGGCACTCCCACAGAGCAGCCCTGACCCCACAGAGCGAGCAGGCCCTGAGGAAAGGCCTCAGGGAAGGCCCAGCTGCTGGGTTCACCCTCTCCACACGAGGAAGAACCTCCTTCCATGGAGGTGGCAGGCACTGGAGCACAGGAGGTCACCGAGTGTCCCTCTGTGACACATCCCAAAGCCACCTGGACACGCTCCTGTGTCCCCTGTTCCAGGTGACCCTGCCTGGGCAGGAGGTTGGACTGGATGATCTCCAGAGGTCCCTTCCAACCCCAGCTGTTCTGTGACTCCCAACTGAGTTTGAAACGCCTAAAGCATGATTTCTATACTGCCTGCTTCACTTGAAACTGATTTTCACAGAAAATCCTGTTCACCGGGGTTCCAGCCACTCTCCAGATGAAGCTAGAAAAATGACACTTTTATTTAAGGTTTTGGTGCCTCGCCTTGGAAACTCTCCAGACCATCCACGTTCCCTGATGTGGGTTTAGCATTTGTATGTGGGATGGCTTTTGCATGGAAAATTCCTTTTCCCCTCCTCAAGGAAGTCTGACTAGATTTGGTCACACATTTAAAAAAAACCACAGCTCCAACACGCTCACGCAAACCCTAAAATTCCATCCCAAATGAAGACATTCCAACACCTGGGAGCTCTGCTTTTGCACAGGTCCATATGTCCCACCCCAGAAATGGCCCATCCACTGATCCAAAGGACTTTGCCATTGTGCTTGTCCTTTCCTACAGCGATGGATTGAGGCAATCAAAAGACAAGGAGCAGGATGCTCCCACTCAAACACAGAGGGATCAAAGTCAAACCACAATAAATGTGTCAATGAAGTTCTCACTTTGACAAAAATGGAACCAGAAGGCAGAGAGAAGTGAAAATTACTTGTGTTAGGGGGAAAAAATGAGACAGCACAGGCAGGCAAAGACCCAAGGACGTGCAGAGCCCCTAAAAGCAGAGTCTGAGCTGGGGAGAAGCTGAGCTGTGTCTCAGAGCAGAGAGGCTGAGCAGAAGAGAAAACACCAGACAGGAACACAGCAACAGCTGCAAGGTGCTGCAAGAGCAGTGGGAAGGGGAGAGCAGAGTAAGAGCAGAACAAGGGTGGTGCAGAGCCCGCAGCAGGAATGGAGGAGAATGAGTCAAACCTGAGGGAAAAGGGAAGAAAAAGGCCCCTCTTTTCCCAAAGGGAAGAATGCTTCTTCCCAGAACTTGGAAAAGAACTCAGATCTGTCACATCGCTGCTCTGCGCTCAGAAGCATCTCTGGAATGCTCAACACTTCTCCTGCGTGGCTCTGCCACGAGGCTGCCAGCCCCCACAGCGTGTCTGTCAGCTGTGGAGGGCTCATGAGGGGCTGCATCCATCACCCAGGCACGGCTTTCCTGCCTCTTACAATTAATCAATCTTCTTTTAAGGAGCTCTGATAAACCCCTCTGGTTGCACAATGCACCCTGCAGCATTGGAGCCATGGTGGCATGAAACCCAAGCCAGTCCCACCAACTCCATGCACCAGTTCTGAGCACAGACCTGCAGCTCGTGGGGCTGCAGGAGCTCACACATCCTGGGAAGGCAGCTGAGGATCCATCCACATGTATTCCCTGCTCTGCTGGCTCTGGCCAGCTCTGCTGCTCCCGGGGATCCCAAGAGGATCCCAGACACAAGGGGAGAAGCTCAGGCTTGAGAGCCACCCTCGGTTCTCTGCTCTCTCACGGCTTTCCTGTCTGACCATCACACAAGTAATTCTGACCTCAAAGCTTTGCTTCCTTTCATGTGATGCACATATTACTTTCTGCTTTCAGTTTTTTTTCTTCTCTCCCCAGCTTACTGACGCGCTTGGAAAAAAGAAATTTGTTTCTCTACTTTTAGACTACCATATGCAAAAAAAACCTCAAATAAAAACCCCAATACTTACCTCAAAACCAAGCAATACCCCTTCTACAAGCAGCAGTCACTGCCTGGCTACTCTAAGATGCCTTATTTTCTCTAAAAGTTTAGGCCCAACAGCTCCTTTTCTAATAATAAATATCTCAGATTAAACACTGAAGTACAGGCTAGGAGCTATGAGTTTAAATAAGGAATATAGCACTTGAGAACTTCGCTTCATTAAAATTATTAAAAAGATGGAAACATCTTTCTATGTATAGTTTTGAAGGCAGCTAATTTAGATACAAAAATAAAACTCTTTATCCCTCTCACACTTCTGACAAAAGCATTTTTAAGGAAACATTCATCAGCTGTCAGGGAAACCATGACAATGCCAAACATATTCCACTGAAACTTCTCAGCCACCTTTAATTTTTAAACAGGGCTCATTTTCTGTACCAGCCCCACAGAAACTGTAATATGAGAAAGAAAACAGATGATATGACTTCTAAAACTAAAAATAAATGATTACATTGATTAATACAGCAGTAGCCAGCAATCTAATCCAGGCTGCAGGCATATCTTCCCAGCCTGGCTGTATCAGATAAGGGCAATATTTACTGACCGTGTGGAGAGCTGCCAGCCAGCCCTGCTGGGGAACAGCACCAGGAGGGACTGCAGGGCTCTGCACGAGCCACGTTCAGTGGGAATCCCTCACCTGTACAGGTATAGGAGCCACGTTCAGTGTAAATCACCTATACTGTTATGGGAGCCACGTTCAGTGAAAATCCCTCACCTGTACAGGTACAGGAGCCACATTCAGTGTAAATCCCTCACCTATACAGTTATGGGAGCCACGTTCAGTGTAAATCACCTATACAGTTATAGCAGCCACATTCAGTGTAAAATCCCTCATCTGTACAGGTACAGAAGCCACATTCAGTGTAAATCACCTATACTGTTATGGGAGCTACATTCAGTATAAACCCCTCACCTGTACAGGTATAGCAGCCACATTCAATATACATCTCTCACCTATACAATTATGGGAGCCACATTCTGTGTAAATCCGTCACCTGTACAGTTATAGGAGTGACATTCAGTGTAAATCCCTCACCTGTACAGTTACAGCAGCCACATTCAATATACATCTCTCACCTACACAGTTCTACACAGCAAAAGGCAAATGACCACTTCCTAAGGAAGAGGTAAGGCAGGGAAATTACACTCTGAGATAATATAATAATGGAACACCTTTCAGTATTTACAGAAACTACTTTCAACTCAACAAACCCTAATAAACTATGAGTCCTATCTAGATGAAAGAAAAAATCAAGCAGCATAGATGAGAGAGAGGGAAAAAATCTCCCAATTTTCAGCCTTCCAAATCTGTAAAAACTTTGATTTAATTTAATTTTGGGAGGGAAGCTATTGGTATGGGGCACTAAACTTAGTACATTCCCATGTATTTTTCAGAATCTATTCACACACAATCTGATTTTATTTATTTGTATAGATGTGTTATCATTTCCAGTCAATAGAAAGTGTGGGGGCAAAATGGGCAATTTTAATGAAGGGGGAAAATGGAAAGGCTTAACGAAGATGGCGCCCCAGTAACGAGCTGAGCAGAAATGGAGGTGTTTAATTAAAGCCATTCCAGGGTTAATCATTCACCAGGGACTTCAACCCTGGCTCAAGGGTCGCCTGCAGCAG
>JAHXMQ010006307.1:16250311-16278611 GCA_020466415.1 Ammodramus savannarum pratensis
GTTTTTATTGGGCAAAAGGCTTCACCAAGTGCATTCCAACATGCCTGTCCTGTCAAATGCAAACCCAGCACTGCTTACTTATCAAAGGCAATTGCAAAACCCAGACTGGCTGGCCTGAAAACTGAAATTTGGACTGGCAAAAGGTTATTTAGAAGGAGACAAAAGGCGCTTTCCTTTTTTACATGGGCCTGGGGAAAGGCTTTAAACTGACAGAGGGAAGGGTTGGATGGGTTTTGGGTGAGGCCCTGGCACAGGGTGCCCAGAGCAGCTGTGGCTGCCCCTGGCAGTGCCCAAGGCCAGGCTGGACAGGGCTGGGAGCACCTGGGACAGTGAGAGTGTCCCTGCCATGGCAGGGGTGGCACTGGATGGGCTTTGAGGTGTTTCCCAACCCAAACCATTCTATGGTCCTGTCTTCACTGTGCTGGCAGCAATAAAAAAAGAAAGTAGACACTCCACCAACTCAGGGGTCCAAAATAAAAGGTGAATGTGTCAGTGCTGGAGTGCTACAAAATTATCATCAAATATTTGATTCCATTTTTGAGATGAAGGATGGTAACAGACACAGCCCCTCCTCACACAGCAGCAGCCTGATGAGCGTGATGCTGCAAAGGCATTCATACAGGCAGGTGACAGCTCAGACACCTGCAGAAAGAGGACAGGAATAACGTTCTGCAGATCTTCCGTGAACGGAAAATAACAGCAACGAGCCACAGGTTTGGTTAGAACAGCTCCAGAGAGTCCAAAGGAACTCAAGGGACAGGCTGTGAGAGGGAGCATCCCGGGTAGTGCAGGGCAGGGAGAACAGTGGAGCTGCTCTTCCTTGAGCAACTGCCCCAGTGAGCACTGCACAGCTCTGCTCTTCCACTTCTGTGCCCCAACTGTGGCACCCCACAGCAAGGACAGCACTGCCCAAAGAGTGACTTAAACCAAACAAATACTGCTTTGGAAGTGATCTGAAAGGCTGAGCTCCAGAACCAAGAGCAAAGCAACGTGCCCTGGAGCAGAGCAGCAGCCATGGAGGATGGAGCCATTGGCTGCTCCCAGCCTGGTCTCACCCATGGGCACACAAAGGTCTCCAGAGCACAGGCTGCAGAGCAGTGATTGTCATTTTGTCATTTTAACACAACGCCTCCCGGGCAGCGTCTCACCGCCAGCTTGTTTGTATTACTGCTAATTTTCACATGTTGTGCGAGGCTCTGTCCAAGCAATTAATGCTCTGCAGTATCTGCACGATGACTTTCTACTGGAAAGAATTAGAAACCCCCTCAGGGCAGAAGCAGGCAAAGGATTCCCAACACCATTCCCCGCTCCGGCATCGAGAACAGCTTTGTTCACTGAAACTACAATTCTGGGAAAACGGTTGAGATTCATCATCACCCTGGGAAATGCACAGCAGAAACACAATGTACTGCACACACTGAGGAGGGGTGTGTGCCCTAGCAGCCCCCAGCCCTGCCTGCAGACCCCAGCACAGCCAAAGGGGCAGCTCCTCCCTGCAGCTCACCTCTCACCTTGCAAACCCCCTCAAATTCTATTTTTTAATTAATTTAATGCATCCTGAAACCAGGAGGCTGAAGTACCACAGCACACTGTTAACAACACACATAATCACCTTCCCTGGGAAAGAATGATTGGAGAGGGGAGAGCACCGAGCTCTGTCCTTGGCAGTTAGAAAGTAAAGAAAAATAAACTGCTGGAATGGATAGAACATGGTCAAGTTCTCGTTTTTCTTGAACAATTAAAGCTCTCCCTTGCTGTGTTTGTAGAAAATACTTTGAAAGTTTACATTTCAGGTACGAATCTGGATTAATTCTATTAAATTGATATTCATTCTATTCACTATAATCTCCCTGCAGTCAAACTAGCAGAAAAATTGGTTTTTGCCAAACTGGGCTCTGGCTGCTTTGGTGGCACATCCGTGGCAGCAGCACAAGAGTGAAAAGAACATTTCTCAGAGCTGGTACAGCAACCCAAAGCGTGTGGGGACAACAGGGACAGCCAGGGAAACCACTGACAGCAATGTGTGTGACAGAGTAACCCATCTTTATAATAGAAGATTTTCATTTCCTAGATGTCTCTGGAACGATGACTGCAGCATGGAAGAAGTGAAGGATGGCTTTCAAGCCCTTAGGAACTGTCCCAGGCAGCATCTGGCAGAGCCTGTTTCCCATAATCACCTTGATTTATCTGAAATTCTAAAGACAAAATGAAGTATGGAATTTAACACGTGGGGGTGGAGGGAATACACAAACATGTGAATATCCCAATATCAGAAATGAGGAAAGGAAAAAGTGTTGGGCAGGAAGACATCCCCACAACCACCCCAGCAAGGAATCGTCTTAAAGGAAGGAGAAAAAGCAATTCCAGTCGATTCAGGTGGGCTGGATTTCCAGCTGACCACCACCCTCAGGGCAGCCCAGGACACTGATGTGAGTGTCCCAGTGTCAGAAATGATGTGATCCTTCCAGGAGCAAGGACAGCTCTTTCGCAAGAGCCTCCACGTGCTCGGTGACCTTACAGGTTTACAGGGTGCCCCTGTGCCAAGGGCCAGAGCCGGGCTGCCAACCTGTGCCAAGGGCCAGAGCCGGGCTCCCAACCTGTGCCAAGGGCCAGAGCTGGGCTCCCAACCTGTGCCAAGGGCCAGAGCTGGGCTCCCAACCTGTGCCCCTTGCAGGTTTACAGCTTACCCCTGTGCCAAGGGCCAGAGCCGGGCTCCCAACCTGTGCCAAGGGCCAGAGCCGGGCTCCCAATCCACACTGCTCCATCTCCTGGGCAGTGCAGCTGCTCCATCACGGTGCTGGCTCCCTGCAGACATCTCTGAGGGCTGGAAGCTCCTCCAGGTGTGCTGGGCAAAGCCACCCAGCCCAGGGCATGGCTGGCACTGCACTGATCCCACAGAGCTCTCCCTGCCCAGACCCTGAGCCCGCAGCTCCACTGGGCTCTGACCATCCCTTCCCACCCACCTGCCTGGGCTTGCAGAGCTGCCTGCCAGGTAAAAATGGGATGGTTTGGAAGGTTTTGATAAAATCTGGAACTGCAAGTTTTGCTATTTCCATGAATTTCAGGGCTTCCCCTGTTAACCCTGTCTCATTGTGAAATTAGGACAGCTTTGAGATGTCCACGCCTCGAAGCGCCGCACGCAGGAAGGCAGTGCTGGTAGCACTCATGAATACTTGGAAAGGTTCAGAGAGCTGAATGCTGCATTTCCTTTAAAGCTCTTCCTCGGGTCCGAGGCTGGGGTCAGCCAGGAATAGAAACCCAGTCACTTCCTCCTCCCCACTGCTGTGCCTGAGCCTCGGCTTTGATCTGCCACACAGAACGAGCTCAGCACTGAAATAAGCGGACCCAGAAACCTCCAGATTGTTATTTAATAAAATATCACATGTCCCAACCTTTAACGTGTTAAAAGAGTCTTTAAAGATTTATCTCTAAAGTGATAAAATAAGTCCAAGCTCATTTGTCAAACCAGTTGCTCTGGTTGGAAAGTAGCTGTCAAGCATCTCGATGACTCAGGATGTTGTCGTGCAGGCATCCTAATATTAACTGCTCCCCTCAGTAAGGGCTGAAAAAGGAATGCCCTGCTACTCATAATACAGAATTCCAAGCTCCCGGGCTCTTACAACACTTATATTTCAGATGAGGGACTTTCAGCACTAGATTTTTTATCAAATCTTGCACAGAACTTGCAAATCACCTGGCACTGCATGAGAACAGACTTGTCTTCTCCAGCTACGGAAACCAAGGCAGCACAGAACTCGTCAGATGGGTTTTGTCAAAAAAGGTGTCAGAGAAGCTTCCTTTTGGGTTCAGAAAATGGCAGATGTGCAGGGCTCAGCAGAAACACGTGTGCAGGAAGGGCAGAACTGGTACAGCGACACGAAAATGAAACCAAGGGAACTCACACCAGAGCAGGACCCAGACCCTGCACTACAGAACCTCCCCACGGCCAAGGCAGCTCTCAAAGGCCTGGGCTGGGCCAAAGTAGGGCAGAGAAAAAGCCTTTGCTGAAATATGGACTAAGCAGCAGTGCTATTCCAGCTGGGAGGGCCCATCTGTGACCCAGGATCATGGCTGCACTTTGTGCTGCTTCAAACAGCAGTATCAATTTAACCTTCTGTTTTCTTTTAACCCTAAAGCTTATCAGGTTTGGTGGGTCAAAGCAAATAACCCCCAAAGCATTCCAAGTCTTCCTTCTCCCCCAAGTGGGATTACATAATTTTTTAATCAAAAGGCAAAGATGTAAGATCATTCCCTACAAACTAGTTTTAATTCACGTCTGGAAATCCCAGCAAAGCACAGAAAACAACCTGGACGTGGCACTCAGTGCTCTGGGCTGGTGACAAGGGGGGACTGGGCACAGCTTGGGCTCAATGGTCCAGGAGGGCCTTTCCAACCAAAATTATTCTGTTTGAAATGACTTTTTAATAAAAGCCAGCTCTGAGAAACGCCAAAGGTGACTCCAGTGCCATCACTGGGGTCACTGCCAATCCTTACCAACAGGCAGTACCTCCCCCAGTGTGGTATTATTTCAATAAATATGTGATAAATGTGTATTATCTTACTAAAATTAAGGTGTGAAGTGAAATTAAATTCCACATATCTTCTGCATCCAAAAACTATTCTGCACACGAAGTTTAAGATTTCTAATTGTTAAAGCTGTTTTAAAAGTCTGTTTTCCTCATATTGTCTTATGTTCTAATGTCGTCCATGTTTTAAGAGAGCCAAGATGCAGAGTCCTTTATAAAAAAAGTCTAATTATACCTACATCACCCTCATATGGGGACAGCACAATTGATTTTGGAGCAATTCATATGGAACACAAGATTAACAGGAATTTAACAGGCAAAATAAACCATGAAAGGTCCTGGTAGCAAAAGTAACCCACAGAAGAAAAATACAAGAGAGAAAACAGCAGCCGGGTGGTAGGAAACTGAAATCCACATGAAACTATCAAGTCTGTCAGTTCTTTTCTTTATTTAGTTTTGGTTTTTGTTTTTGAAGTTAACAAGCCTGAAGTGCATTCTTGCACAACAAATCCACACTGTGCATGCAGAACGTGCATGTTTTCAGCATGGATTTATCCAAAACCTTGCTGATGGCTTTAGGAAGTCATTGCTTCAGAAAGGTAACAGAAACTCTTAGGGGAGGGAAAAAACAAGCAAGAGGAAAAAACATATGGGTATATGAACAGCATGCCGGTGGATAGGTGTGCTGGTTTAAAACACATCACTCTGAATTGACAGCATCTGCCCAACTGAAAAGCTGCTGAAATCCCAAATAAAACGTCGAGTTTAATACATCACAGCTGTACTCACAACCCCCCTCACCCTTCATTTCTGAGTGATGGGGGAGATCCCCCAGCCCCTTCATCAGAGCAGGGCCCCTCCTGCACAGCCCGACAGCAGCTGAGCTCTGAGCCTGGGGGCTGGAGTGAGGGGCTCAGATTGGCACAGCAGCAGCTTGGCACAGCCCCCTTGAGCCCAGCCCGGCCAGATCCCCCTGCCCAGCCAGTCCAGCACAGCCCCCTGAGCCCACCCCAGACCCCCAAAAGTCCCCCAGCCCCCCGAGTCCCCCCTGTCCCAGCCCAGCCCGGTGCCACCGCGGTGCCGGACGTGCTCTGCCAGCCTGGCCCTGGCACAGCTCCCCGGCCACACCGAGCCCTCCCAGACCCTGTTAGCACATCCCTCCACACCAGCACACCTCGGAGCAGGTTCTCCGAGCCCTGACAGCAAAAATAAACAGCATCAGCTGCTGGTTTGTGTCACGGATTGCAGACTCCCGGCTCGGGGCAGGGCGGACCTGCTGGAGCTTGGCAATACAAGGCCCTGAGAAGCCCCAAAGCCCAAGTGGTGCTCTCAGAGCAGGCTGTGAGGGCAGGGAAGGCAAGGGGACACCACAGGCTGAAGGCCAAAGCAAGGCCAGGTGCACACACAGCACAAGCAGCCCATGGAAGAGATCCATGGAAACCCTCCCGTCACACCCAATGCACACAGCTGGAGAGGAGCTGTGCAACGCCTGCAGGATTCTCTCTAAGAGCAGAACCTCACTCTGTAACACTCTCACAGAATGTCTAACCCCAGATATCCTGTTTTCACACCCCCCTCACCACTGGGACGCGGCCAAGCTGCTGCCCACTTGTGAGCAAAGGGGTCACCCAGCTTCCAGCCCCTCTCCTCCATGGGAGCTGCCAGCAGGAACAGGGATTCCAACATTCAGGGACAGGACACTCACCCAAACCCACCAAACCACCCCTGCCTGCAAAGCCTCTCCTAAGGAAAGCCTGCAGCCCCTGCTGCACCCAGCAGTGCACCACAAGGGATCCTCTGGGTAAGGACAATGACAGGACCTCTTCCAGGTTTCTTGGAAAAAAGAAAACCAAGCCAGGGAGCTGTGAAATCACTGCCATTATTTGCTTCTAGAACAGATGACACACTTCAATGATACTTCAGGATTTGCTCCTCCTTGACTCTACAGCGCATTTCTGAGTTTCTCAAGTAGCATTTTGAGGCAAACTACTCATTTGTGCCTTCATTTCCTTATAAAAGTCCCATCCTGAGCAATACTTGCTAACTTTAAACTCAATTACACAAATAAAAGTAATGAGAAATAAGAAGCGTCTGAATAAAGCAAGACAAGAGTAAATGGCGCCCTGCTGCTCACAAGTTTCGTATTAAATCTTGTGTGACCGTGGTGCAGAATTTGATGATCTCCAGCTGCTTTCTGACACACAGTAACTGTACAAACATATTACAAATAGTATGAAGAATGTATTACTGTAAAATCCAATATAAAACTAGTTTTCTTTACTAAATTACAGTAGCAGTGAACTGAATTCAAGAAAGACATGATCATTATTTAGAATTCCTTCCCCAACAGTACTTTTGTATTTACAACATCACAAAAACAAAGATATTTGATCAAAAAGGGGAACTTGTGTATGATATTGCATTCCCACAGCAAGTATCAGCAGTCTGTGGGGTATTAACTTCCAAAGGACATCAGGATTGTAATTTTCTAGGAAGATTTAGCACAGACTGGCAGCTGCACAGGCAGAGCTGGAGCCTGGAGGTTTAATGGTGACCCACTGGCACTGGCTGGATTGAAAGGCACTGGGCTGGCACAGAAACATTCTCCACACTCCATGTCAGGATGGCTTCTGAAGAGCACAACTTCCTCCAGAAATCCAGACAATCGTGGTGATTATTGATTTAAGGCACCAGGATTACAGAACTCTACATGATATCCTGGGTAAGTAACAGCGTGTCCTGGAGCCTCAAGCAGGGAGAAATCCTGACCTCATCTCCATCCCCTGCACTCCAAGCCCAGCTCCAGGCTCCAGGGACACGGAGGTGACACAGCCAGCAGGCCAGGCCATGGGACAGGGAGCAGATCCCTGTCTCAGGTGGTCTGTACCTCTATTTCCAGCAATACAGGCACGGCTTGAGCAGAGGGAGACGCTGCCTCAGCCAGGGATGGAATCCCAGCAGAAAACCCCACGGCAGAGGTTTGGGGAGCTGAGTCACACCAGGCCATGGGAGGCACAGGCACAACACCTTCTCTGGAGCGAGGGTGAGGTAAGGAGGAAAATCCCCAGTGAGACACAGCAATTGGGCTGAGCTGTCCCCCCAGCCCAACCCTGCACTTGTGGGGACACAGCTCCTCACACCCAGTAAGGAGCTGGGTGCTGGACTGGTTATGGGGACAGCCCATCCCTGCTGCCTCTCCTGCCCACAGGCAGCAAGGGCTGCACGGCCAGAGCCCCCCAGCTGCCCCCAAGCTGTGGTACCCAGTGCTCCAGCCCGTGCATGGAGCTCACTCCATGCAAGTGACCCTCTGCAGGTGACAGCAATGGCACAGCCACAACGGTCACACCCTCACAAAGGGGCAGAGGAACAGCCAGTTTTGTGTTTTGTTATTTTCCCACAGATAGCCCAACAGAGCTGCTCTGGAGTCGGAGCCAAGACAATGAGATGGAATTATTCTTTTTTTGCGTGTGTCATCTCTTCCAGCTGTACTGGTTCACTCCTGTCCCAGGGGGACGAGGCCATCCGCTGACAGCATCTGACCAGCATTTCCAGAGCCAGCACTGAGAGCAGCATTAACTCCTGCTCTGCAGGGCCTGGGCCAGCTGAGCAAAGGCTGTGCTGCACAAGGGCATCAATGGAGCTCACTCTCCAGGGCTGTTACAAATGGTTATCAATGGATCTCACACTGCTCTGAATCAGCCGGAAAATCCCTGCCATGAGAACAATCATCTGGGCATGCAACAGTGCCACACGTTAATTCTTCAGTAAATAAGATTAAAATCTGTGCATACTTGAGACTCTGGGAGACAAAGGCTGGGAAACCAAAGAGCTTAACCCAAACTGCCTGGGTTGGGTGCACAGCTCTCAGCACATCCAAGTGTTCTGCCCAGAAACCACCCTGCTGCACACACACTTGTTCTGTGCTCCTGAATTCCAAGCTGATCACTTCACAAAGGCATTTCCAGGTTCCTTTCTCCACACCAGAGGTGATGCTCACGGTTATTTTAACAGCACAAACCCAAGGTAATTGTAACTACAGCTCTACAAAGCTTTTCCCATCGCCCGTAACTTGGACTGAAAACAGGATTTTATTGGGATGGTGTTTTCCCCCAGGCTGATGCCATGGGGACTGTTTGCAGAATGCACTCATGACACCACAGCAGCATCTTGGGGTGGGGCAGCAGCTCGGGCTGGCTCCAACCACCCCAAAAATGAATGCCAGTCCAAAGAGGAGCTGGGAACCTTCTGCAGTGCAGAAATAATCCCAGCTTGCAGTTACATATACACACAGAATATGCACCACTTGTTCACTTCCAAAATGAGCAGCAATGAGTGAAAAAGGGAAATTTGCTTCCCCCAAGATAAATTGCTCTCCCTGTAAAAGTAATCCTTAGCATGGTAAATATACAATGTAGGAGTTGGATAATACCTGCATTTCACATTTCTGGGAAGGTTCGTGAGTGGGACTCATTCAACCACAGCTTTGCCCTCACTGGCAGCAGGAGAGTATAAGGGTTTAACCATGGAAATAAATTAAAAAAAAAAATATATACGGACAACGAAAATAAGGTTGCTTTATAAGCCAGAATTAAGTTTAAAATAGATCACTGTCGGGAGAAATAAATTTGCAGAAGTTAACCATTTGCACTGGACTTACAGCAACCTCCTTGGCTATGAGCTCGATGGAAGGATCAGCCAAAACTGGGAAAAGTGGATTACATCTCACATGACCTCTCATTTATCTAGCTACCTTTCCACAGCACCTTGGAGCACATTCTGCAGGACATTCCTGATTCACCCCTTTCTGCCAAAACAAGTGGATTTCTCACCATGTGCTCCCCGATTCAAAGCCCCAAGTACAGAATGGCGTTAAACTGACAAATGACAACACGGCCCGCTGGAACCCCGAGCGCTCCAAACACCGCGCCTGGGTCTTCTATCCCAGCAGAAGGATGAAAAAAGCCCCGATTGCGGATGTCCCATACATTATCCTGTGCTGAGTCAGGCAGCCCTGCGAGCTCTGCAGCCAGCCCTGCCAAGCCACCGGCCTTGGCCAGCGGCCGAGGGAAACAAAGCGGCAAGACAAACGGACAAGTGACCTTTGGCACTGCTGGCAACAGCCCCGTCCTTCCCTTCCTTCCCACAGCACCTGAGGCCAACAAGAAGCCCATTAGAGAGCCAGGGGTAGAAGGGCAACTTTTGGAAGCAAGGCTTTGGACCGGGACCGACCAGAGAAACTTCTCCTCTTTCCAGACTCTCCTCCTCTTTAATGGCTTCTCTCAGCTCTTGCCCTTTCTTAAACTTCCTTAATGATCCTTATCCCCCACAAGCTTAAGTACTAGGAACAATTTCAACTGTAATAAGAGAAGCCATAACACTGCCAGTGGGGCCCAGTTTCTGTGAATTCTGGCTGTGGGAGCAAACCCTGCATTGCTGGGCTGGTTCTCAGCATCCTTCGCTCCCCCCACAACAAGCCACATCTCCAGGAAGTCAGAGCAATAGGAGCTGAAGGATTTAATGTATATACCATGCAAGAGCCCCACGAGTGTGCGTTGCTAAAACCATTTCCTTGAAATGGAACGGTTTTCCCTGGGTTTGTGTAATAAATCACAGCAACATCCCATCGCAGACGGACGCCAGCAAACCCTCCAGATCCTCAGAGAAGCACTGCAGCACAATCTGCTCCTCTTCCAGCTGCTGTCTCACTGCCATTGGGGACAATCTAAGGTAAAATGTCTGCTATCCTACTTCTTCCTCCTGTTTATTCTGCCCACCCTCTTCACTGCTCAGAGGGGAGACCCTGAGGGAGCCCAGGCAAAGCCGTCCTGCCGGCCAGAGCCTCCCCAGGGCTCAGACCTGGAGCAGAGGAGCTGCAGCTCAGAGTTCACTGCTCAGCACAACCCCAGCTGGCTCTTCCACCCACAGCAGCCTATTGATTATTGCCAATTCATCGCCATCAATCACATTCCTGAAGTTTGCATTCTGCTCGTTAATTCCGGATCGCTCCCGCAGTTCACTGCAATTGATTGGTTTGCTTGGGCCTGATCATCTCTTGTCTCATTACAGCCAGCGTGCTGGGCTACCTGGAGGAGCAAACCCACTCAGAAATGGCATCACATCAGTTCCAGCCTGAGCAGATAGAAAACAACATTCCCACTAAACAGGCAGATTAAATACAACCTGAGCACCAGGGCTGAACTGCAGCTTTTCTTCCCCTATGTTCAGTCCACAATTAATATGTTATTAGTAGACAAATAATTCTACAAACACCAGAAAGTATTTCCTCCTGGGAACTGAAGCTTCTCAAAATCCCAGCCTCCACCTCTCACATTTAGTACCTAAAAAAAACCCGACCACGGGAACCTGGCAAGAGAGTCCTTCCTTTGTTTCTAAAACAAATGCCAATTTTGTTAAGTCTTCTGCAAGAAAAACAAACAAATCCACAATACATCACCTTAAACTAACCCAGTTTAGACCAAATATTTCTGGCAAGGTCCAAGAAGAAAAAAAATTCCTGCTTCAAACCCAAGGCTCATTAATACCTCAAACACTGTAAAAGGAAGATGGACTTGCCTGAATGTTATAGAACAAAAATAATAAAGCAAACCCAAACAATGCTGTTTTTAGAAACGGACTTCATAGTTGAAGTGTATAAAAATCCTTGGGAAGTAAGAACAGCTTCCACAAACTTGTGAATAATGCATTTTTATGCAAAGCTCAGCTAGGAGCCACCTCGAAATTCTTTACACATTCCATAAAGAAGAAAAAAAAAAAAAAAAGCATTATCTTACAGCAAAAAGGAAGCAATAAAATGTAAGATGACCTTGCAGGAAGCAAGAACGTCAATGCTGAAGCGCCAGCATGGATAACCCTGGGCAGAGGAGGAGGAGGCAGCTGGTGCTGGGATGCTGTGCTGGGATGCTCCAGGACAGTCCCTGCGCTGTCCCAGAGAGCCCAAAGCATCTCCCCCTGCTCTCCCCTCCCTCCAGGACAGCTCTGCCACAATCACAGCCCAGAGGAGCTGCCCATCCCTCCAGGATCACACACAGGACACGCTGCTGAGCCCCAGGGCTGGGCACACAGCTCCTGTCACCCACCCTAGGGCTGGGCACACAGCTCCTGTCACCCACTCCAGTGCACGGGGCTGGGCACACACAGCTCTGCCACAATCACAGCACAGAGGGGCTGCCCATCCCTCCAGGATCACACACAGGACACACTGCTGAGCCCCAGGGCTGGGCACACATCCCCTGTCACCCACCCCAGGGCTGGGCACACACAGCTCTGCACAGCACAGCCCCGCAGCACCGCCTCGGAATTACCCCCACAAGTGACATTTCCATCACCTCGGGGGAACCTGCTTATTTAAACTGTCCCGAAAGCCTCCTCCCCAGTGCAGAGACATTTCTCGCTTTGACACCAAGTTTATGATTATCATTAAAGATACAGTGAGAACAGAGGAAATAAACTCGAAAAAACGCCCACGAAACAAACTGAAGACAACACGGAATTGGACAAGTTATGCAAAAGGTTAGCACAACGCATTTCTAGTCTGTTGAAATAAACGGTGAGACATGCTCAATATTCACGTATCAAGGTGGAGTATAGCCACAGATTTCGATTTTCTTTTCTGGATCTCTTACATTAGAAATTTAAACACTTTAAAGGAAAAAAAAAAATATTAAACATTCCAAAGGAAAAAGAAAACATTTACAACAGAAATCAAAATCGATGAAAGAAACTGAGAATGAAAGCAAGCTAAAAGTTGTCTTCCTGAAACAAAGAAGGAATCCTCGCACACTTCATTCCAGCCATGGGAAAATGGAGCAAACATCGCGCAGGGAGAGCCCCGGGACCCTGGGGAGCCAACTGCCAGTAAAACCCACAATGCTAAACCAGATCCTCCATGAAAAGCCTACAAATGCCAGGTTTCTGTACAGGCACTTGCGGGGCCATTTTCTAACAAATCCCTCTCTTCTGTGGCAGCCACAGGCTGCTCGTGCAGAGTTGTTGAACACAGAGGAGCTGAAGGAGACACAGCTGGGTGTTCCCCTGGAACCAGAACCATTCCAGCAGCACAGCCCAGCACACCTGTCCCAGAGCTGTCCCAAAAGTGTCCCAGAGCTGTCCCAAAAGTGTCCCAGAGCTGTCCCAAAACTGCCCCAGAGCTGCTCCTCCAGCTGCATTTCTCCAGGGAACACACCCACCAAGGCACCGGCCGCAGGTAGGACCCGGCTCCCCACACCCCCTCCTGCCGTTCCACTCGGAGTTAAATTCCAGCTCTGTTTGAGCCCGACTGCAAATACTCTTATCTCTTTAAAGGCAGTTATTGAACAAGCTGCTGAGTATTTCCCACTCGGAATCTTCTTGTCCATGTAAGGTAAATGCCTTACGTTTAAGCACAGCGAAAACTCGAGTTCGGCTTAAATGTAATTCTAGAAATTTACCCAGCAACCAAGTTATTTTTGTGCATAACATTTAAGTAATGCTAGGAAGGAAAAAAAGCCCACAGTGATTGATCCTCTAACCCCTGGGAACGAAGGAGATTTGTATACATTTAAATACTTCCTCCCATACTGCCTGTGTATGGATCCTGCTACCACATACTCGATCTTCCCTCTAGGCTGTATCTTGGAAGTTTTATTTTTATTTATTTACTTTTTAGACCATGCCAGCTCCCCTCAAGTTTTCTTCCCTTTAATACCAGTAAGTAAGTAGTTGCTTAAAGCTGATGTACTGTGGGATAAACACTCCCCAGCGATGTCTGATCATCCATACATACCAAATGGAAAAGGAAAAAAAGCCCAGGCAACAAACCAGCATGCATGGAGCTGTGCTAAACACACTTGTAGCATTTTAATAAACAGCAACACAAACTAATTACCTTGAATAGCCATTAGAGAAAGCAGGTCTGCCAGAGAGGTTGAGCGTTCCCAGTGGAGCCAATGCCTCGTCCCCCGATCCCTGGCACCTATTCCAATTTTCTGACCCGGCAGGAAGAGATGGAATGATATTAAAAATTGGTTTCTGATCCTGCTGCTGAGAGAGCGATGCAGTATTTAAATCATAGTGGTACATCTGTCCCCCAGAGGTGCTGACACCGTGGATGGAGATGGCCGAGACTTTCGTACCCAGCAGGTTCGACCCGGAGAAGTTGGCCTGGCAGTAGAGCGGGCCCATGTTTTCCTGCTTGATGCCGGGAGTACACAGTTCGATGAAGTCTTCCTTCTCTGTTTTCACTTGAGGCATTGGCATTTTGGAACTGGGTAAAAGGTCACCACGGTCGTTAATTTTAGGTTTAGTGTCAGATAAAAGAGGAGGCTTGCAGTCTTCGCCGAGACTTCCTTCCAGGAGAAAGGCGTCGTCCGCGGATATGGGGGAGAGCAAGCCACCCTCATCGAGCAACGGGTCCAGCCGCCACGGGCTCCCGTTGGGCTCCTTGCCCGGCGACACCGGCGGCAATTCCAAATCCTGGAGGATATCCAGGGTGCTTTGGTCTTCAGAGAACAACTTCAGGCTGCCGCCATTGGAGCCCACCTGGCCTTGGAGCGCAGCTCCCGACTCCGCGGGGACGCTGCGCCCGGCCATGCCTGGGAAATCCGGCTCGAGCGGCGCCTCAGAGGACGCGGCTCCCTTGGCGTCCTCGGCCAGGCTCGAGGACTTGTTCAAGCTCGCAATGCTTTCCTCCAGGAGCCTGAAGTCCGTGTCTCCAGAAGAGATGCCGATTTGGCCCTGGTGCGGAAATCCAAGGTCGTTTCCCATCACTTTTGCGTCTGTTTCACCCATGTACAGTCCCATCGAGAGAGACACTGCCTTGGAAAGGTCTGGCTGAGGCACATTGTTTCCTAATCCTTTTGGAAAGTCAGCCAAAGCAGGTTGCTGACTGGAATCTGACTGAGAAGATGCAGGGAGAGGAGATGTAGACACAGGGGCTTGGACAGTAGCTCCACCCCTGAAGGGTGGATGGAAGTCCATCACGATCCCTCCTTTGGTACTGATGAGTGCATTTTTCCTGGTTTCATCTTGATCCAACGGGTTAAGCAACTCTTTGGAATCCATTACTTTACCATTAACTATAAAAAGATGAGAAGCAATCACAGTCAGCACAGCAAGGACACGTTAATAAAAGCTTTAAAATCAAAAGTCTAAATCCTTTGCCTGGCGAAGCTGGCTCAGCTGCTCTGAGAGCGAAGGCACGGCACACCACGCTCTGGGCTGACACGTGCCACGTCTCTCAGACACACTGCACTTGTTTTCTGGGGGTTTTGGGTTTTGGTTTCTGTCTGGTGAAGAGGAACTATGTATTTTAAAGCTTTGCTAAACCTGGAGGAAGGGGTAAGTCTGCCTGCACACAACTCGGAATCAAGCTACAGCACGTGACATGTGTGCACGCACTCTCCAGCTCTGTCACCCACCCCAGCACTAAGGAAATGTAAGAATTGTTAAAGGACTCAGTTTATAAATTTTGCCAGGTAAATTTCTCTGATATTTAACCACACCTTGAGCAGTGGAAAAGGACATTTGCCACCTTTCCAAGTCAGCTCTCCCCTTGCAGAGCAGGTCTGGAGCTCCCAGAGGCGGCACCTCCGTGGTTCGGCATTCCCCAGGACTCGACCTCCCCAGCACAAAACACATCGTTTGCCACCTTTGCACGGGTTCAGCCTTAAAAAGGAACCCACCTATCTCGCAGTAAACCCCGCATAATTCTTTAAATACACCCCAAATTTATAAATAAAATCTAGCCAAAAATAAAGCAGGATTTTTATTAGCTTCCAGCACTCTACCCGCTCACGGCTACTCTCAAAACACACCCGACACTGAAAACAAACCTCGTAAGTTTCAGATGTTTGTATTTGCTACATAGTAGTTCTTTTTGTTGTTGTTTTTTTTCAGTGGAGAGCATAAATATTTGGAGAAATACTGTAAATTCTTGGGCAAACTTCCGACACGGTGTCCGGCCTTGCCCCGGCAGCGCCCAGCCCGCGCTGCCGCAGTCCGGGGGGCACTGCCAGCCTGTCCCCTCCCGCCGGGCACGGGGACGCCGCCACAGCCGCGGCCCCGCCGCTATTTCTGTGTGCAAAGTTAAGGCTGCGAGCGGCAAAAAGGCCCCACGTGGAAAGCCTTAAGGTGGCCCGGGCGAGCTGGTCGCGGGCGGGAGCTGCGGGCAGCGGGGCCGCGGGGTCCCGTCCGCGCTGCCCGGCGAGCGCAGCCCCAGAGCCCAGCCCGGAGCGCGGCCCGCGGGGCACCCGAACGGCCGCGCCGCTTAAGGTGGACACCCCACAGCGAGCGGAAAAAACAGAAAAAATACAGAAAGCACAAGAACACCGCCAGCGCTGCCTTCTTCCTTTTTTACACGAAGGGGAGGGAAAAGGTAGTTATTTCATTTGACAATTCCCCCAACGCCCAAAAAAAACAAGGCAGCGAATCATCCGGCGTAGGAAACGTGTCAAAAATCAGCTGCGAGAGTCTGCCCAAGGGCGGAAAACGCTGCAAATACTTAAAACGGCCGGATTGCAATAAAATCGCCTTTGCAAAGTACAGTTTTCAGAGAAATGTGTCGGGACCTGTTGAGCCGTCTCCTGGCACACCCACTCCAGCAGCAGCAGCAGCCCCGCGCGGGGCTCGGCCGCGCTCCCCGCCCGCGCCCCCCGCTCCCCCGGGACACGGACAGCGGGGGCCCGGCCCGGGGGTCCCCGCGCCCCGCCGCCGCTCCGCTGCCGTCCCGCCCAGAGCTCCTCCGGGAGCGGCTCGGCCCGGCTCCCCCCGCCCCGGGCATTCCTGCGGGCACCGCCGCACGCACCCCCCCGGCAAGTTCCCGGGGGGAAGCACAGCCCCGCGGGACCCTCGCCGCCCTTACCTCGTCCGGGGGAGGGCGCTGGGGCTCCTTCAGCCGCCCACGGCCATGGCGCCCCGCGGCGGGGGCGGCAGCCGGCTTGGGGGGGGGGGTCAACAGCCGCCCCTCGGGGCCGCGGCGGCGGCAGCACCGCTCCCCCCACCGCCGCTGATGCCGCTCCGGCCGCTGCCGCTGCTCCTCCCGCGGGCCCCAGACCCTGACCCGTCCCCGCCCGCCGCCGCGGCGCCCCCTCCGTTAATTAGCGCTAATTGCCTCCGCGGACCTCGCCCCCCCTCGCTCCCCGCCCCGTCCCTCCGCCGGGCAGCGCCGCGCTCGGCGGTTCTGCCCCCGCCACAAAATGGAGGACGGCGGCGGCCGCCTCCTCCCCGTCCCCTCCCTCTCTCCCTCCCTCCCTCCGCCTCCCCGACGTGGAGAGGGAGTGGAGACAGCGGCTCGGTGAGGGGCGGCCGCGGCCGGAGCTGCTCCGCGCCCCGGCTCGCCTCGGCTCTGCTGTGCCGTGCCCAGCCCCGCTCCGGCCCCGCCGCCGCCGCCCGGCTCCGGGGCAGCCCCAGCCGAGGGCGAACGGTGCGACCTGTTGGCCGAGACGGGAAAGTGCAGCCGGGCCGGCCCCGAGCGGGCACCGCGGAGCGGGCACGGCGGGGCACGACAGGGCAGAGCTGGGTACGGCAGAGTGGGCAGGGCGGGACGGGCAGAGTGGACAGGGCAGGCTGGGCAGGGCAGAGTGGACAGGGCAGGCTGGGCAGAGCAGGACAGAGTGGCCAGGGCAGGACGGGCAGAGCTGGCCAGGGCAGAGTGGGCAGGGCTGGGCAGAATGGGGCAGGACACGGCAGAGCAGGGCAAGGGGAGATGCTCCTGCTTGGCCCTGGCGTGGCACAGCTGGAGCCCGTGTTCAACTCTTGTCCAGGTGAGGCAAGGAGCAACTGAAAAGCGTCCAGCGGAGGCCACAAAAATGTTGTGGGGTCTGGAGCATCTTTCTGATCGAGGAGGGACTGTGGGAGCTGGGCTGGGTTGGTCCGGAGAAAACTGTCAGGGATCCCATCAATCCATCCAAACATCTCCAAGGGCTGGCAGAGGATGGTGCCAGGCCCTGCGCATGGTGCCAGTGACAGGACAAGGAGCATTAAACTCAAACACAACGAGTTCCACCTCAACATGAAGAAGAACTTCCCTCCATGGAGGGTGGCAGGCACTGGAAGGGCTGCTCAGGAGGGGCTGGAGTTTCCCTCTCTAAAGACATCCCAAACCCACCTGGACACGTTCCTGTGTCACCTCCAGGTGACCCTGCCTTGGCAGAAGCTTAGACAAGATTGAGATTTTACAGCACAACTATATACCTTCTTGGTGTTTTTTAAATTATAAGTTTTTTTTCATCCACATTGACTTTTGGAAGCTGTTGTTTTACTTTTAAAATGCAAAACACATGCACAAAATGTTACATTAACATTATTTTTCCCCCACAAGTTATGAAAAATGGTTCTAAAAATTGTAGCTCTTCCCCATTTTTGAAAGATGTGTTTAAAGCAGCCCTCAAAACTGTCTTGCGGTGCATTTTGAATGATGCAATGGATTTACAGCTCGCAGGAAACGCTTCTTCCCATGCAAGGGAACTGGAATAGCAGAAGTCAGAATGTTCACAGAGACTATGAAAGCTCTGTCACCAGTGCAGGGCTGTTGCAGAGGTCCTGGCTGTTCAATAAAGGCAATGACGTCTCTCAAAGCATGAAATCCCAAAGTGCTGCTGGGACCTGGGAAATTTACACTACTGCTCTGCGAATGTCCTGCTGCAGGAACTGTCCTGCATTTGGGGACGCCTCTTACCCCTGCAATTTGGGGAACTCAAATATTAGGGTACGTGTGGGAGAGCTGTAGCTCCTTCTGTAGTCTGGGGAAACTGGAATAACCAAGCTGTTTATTTCTGAGACATTTAGATGAGAACATCTGTTTATAAACACCCGTTCAGATGCTTAATTACAGCTGGGTTTGTACAGTAATGGGGAGAACACTCCTTCTCTAACGAATAATTCCTTATCTTAATATCACCTTTGATCCAAAAGAACCCAATTTTAGCAGAATTATACACAATTTTACTATACCCTGTGAGGGCGGGCAGCCCCTGGCGCAGGGTGCCCCTGCATCCCTGGCAGTGCCCAAGGCCAGGCTGGACACTGGGGCTGGGAGCACCTGGGACAGTGGGAGGTGTCCCTGCCATGGCAGGGCTGGAATGAGCAGCGCTCGGTGCCAGCCCTTTCGGTGACACTCCCAGTGTGTCCCCACAGCTCCGGTCGCGCCAGGTCTGCACTGGGTTCTGTCCCTGAGATCTGGTCCCTCTAAAGGGTTTTCTATTGAATGGAGCATATAAAAAATGTCAGATGTTTTCTGCCTCTCTATAACACTGCATAAAGAATGTTACAGACTCACCCTTCTCCAGGTGCTCCTGGGGCAGGGGCAGCCTGGAGCATCCCAGGGCAGTGCCAGTGACCGGGGATGGATGGATGGGTGGATGGATGGATGGGTGGATGGATGGGGGATGGATGGATGGATGATGGATGGATGGATGGAGGGATGGATGGATGGATGCTCCTGTGCCCCGGGCTCCCCTTTCTCACACAGCCCTCTGGGGCTCAAACACCCCACAAACCACCTCCCCTCGCTCTCCTTGGGACACAAGTGTTCCCTAGGACGCTCCTACACTGTAAAAATAAATGTTATGTAAAACTGATAGGCTGTGTGTTCTGGCTGTTTTACCACATTAATGTGAATCCCATACAGAACAACTTCCAACGTGTTATGTGATGATGGTCAGAGTTCAATACAACTCATCTTTGCTAGTTTACACAAATGCATGGAGTAAGTTAGGCTTTAAAAAGTCTTGGTTTTGTTTTTTTTTTTCCAAGTAAGTGCAGGTCTGGTGGGAGCCCCTAGCCCCAGGAATTTTGGGGAATCACAGAGACAGTGGTGCCAATTGTCATACTACAGATTTCAAAAATCTATAAATGGCTGCACATTCCTATGCCACAATGTAATAGTACTGCAGAGATAATGAGCCTTGACCTTAAAAAACACTAAATATAGACTTTAAAATATAGAAGTGGAGAATATTATTAAATCATTAAAACATAATTATGGCTTTCATTGAGGAGATCAGGCAATTCATGGAAGCAGGAGGCACTTTGAGCTTTGTGTGGAGCACTCCAAAGGTCAGAAAGAACATCTGAAGGGAACTCCTATGGCTGCCAGATGCTGCCATAAATCTGCCTGGGGTCAGCGTGGACAATGGGGGCACCTGGAGATAAGCAGATCCTGTCACATCAGACAGAAGGGAGCGTGCAGAACGTGGGCCACAGGAAGCATCTCAGTGTGGAGTCACACGGGGAAAGATCAGAGTTTGCATTTACAGAATGCAGGCTGTATGGGCTCCACACATAACAACTCCTAAAGTCCTTAAGCCTGCTTGGAAGTACTTCCAAAAGCAAGGGTTGTGTTGCCTTTTCCTGTGAAATGCCAGCTCCGTAGCTGTGCCTCAGACAGCTCATGTAAAGCAGAGTTCCATGGTTTCATCCTGCTCCTCCCTCTGCAATCTGCTCTCTCCCACAAGGGCAGTGACATGCCCAGTGTCTAAGGCTCTTCCCAAACTCAAATCTTTGAAGATCTCAGTTGCCTTGTAAGGAGCTGCATTTTGTTTCCTATCAGCTTGAGAGTAATTCCGTGTAATTCTTGAGCATACATCAAAGTGGCTCAGGCAGTGCCTGCAGCCTGTCAATGGCTCTGCAGGGAAGCCAGAATGGGATGAGGATGTTCCCCAGCTGTGGCTCCCACGGCTCAGGAGCTGCTGCTTTACCAGCAGGACATCACAGCATCTCCTTGTCAGGGGAGGCTCCTGTGTGTGCTTTTGCCATTAGCTGTGCTCAGACACAGTGAGGCACAGAGGGGCTGGGCCATGCCCTCCTAACTCCTCCCCACATTAATGACTCCTGGTATTTTTCCTATTTTTACCATGTTTTTTCCTGTATTTCCCAGGGTAGCCCTTGTCTGCTGTGGTCTATTTTGTGCTTTGATTTCCCACCAGGTTCTTCACTTCTACATGAACCACTCTGTAGTTCGCCCTCTGTGGCATTCTCCTTCCCAGCTCCTTCCCTTTTCATGTATTGATCTGCTTCATCCTGAATCCCTTTGTTCCTTCCCCTAAAGGATCGTGGAATGGCCTGGCTTGGAAGGGACCTTGAAGCTCAGCCCATTCCTGTGGGATCTGTGACAAAGGGCTGAAGCCCCAAGGTGCTGGGACAGACAGACCGTGAAATGCAGTGGTCAGAAATGGAGGGGAGAATGGGAGAGGAATTAATTGGGTTAATTGACGAGGAGGAGAAGGAGGAGCACTTTGTGACAGGCATGGGGTGAAGTCATGTGCAAGTACACACAAACAACTTTGTTGTTCTGAAGCTTTGCAGAAACATCTGGCAACAACATGCAAGGAAAAGGAAACCTTTGGTTTATGCATCAAGAGCTCTCTATGAAAAAAGAAAACTTGAGCTAATTACAGGATGCCTGCAAGAAGAGAGCCACCTTTGATTGCAGCCCTATTTTTTCCTGCAGCACAATGCCTGCTGGAATGCAGTAGCCAGTGGCACAGAGATTTGAGCGGAGCCTGGGCTCTGTGGCATTGCCAAGGCAGCCCCTCCACGGGCAGGGGATTGTAGGGGCTCCCTGTGCCACAGAGCCCCAAAGGCAGCTCCCAGGGTCACCTTGGCTCAGCTCTCCTTGGGGACAGGTGAATGGGTGAAGGCCTGATGTGGCTCAGCAGTTCCATGAATTGCCATGTGCAGGGAGCCAGGCGAGCAGAAACCACGAGCAGCAGTGTTGGGAGCTCCTTTGTTTGTTTGAGAATGTCCTGGTGGTGCTGCTGCTGCAAAGGGGCAGTTAAACACCAGTGCCAGGCAGTGCTGAACCAGCGTGGGCACAGCTGAGTATTCCCAGGGACTCTGGAACTGCATTCCCACCTGATTCCACCATGGCACAGCCAGGGCAGAAGGGCACCACACAGCAGGCTGACACCTCTTGTTTTAAAGCAAGTCCTACTTCCCCATGCTGGTGATTCCAAAGCACGTTCCATAAATCCAGGGCTTGTCAGCAATAAAGCAGAGTTATGTGCAGCTGGGCTCACTAATGAAACAAATTCAGCTGTGACACTGGCAGAGTGCTCAGCTCAGACTCAGGAGTGAAATATGTAAGCAAAGGTATGAACAAAACAAAAATGTTACCACTAAAGGTGTGTTTTATGAAACGCCACTTGCCTTTTAAAACATCTGCCTTTACAGCAAGAGATATAGTGCCTCTTCAAACTGAACCCATAATTCCAGACTCTGCCATGTTTAGTACCCTGGATGGCTCCTAAATTAGAGCCTGAGGCAATCCCTGGGGCCAAGGGGAAGGATTCTTGAACTTGCAGTATGAGTGCCATGTGAAGAAAGGATTTTTAAACCTTTTCCTAAATATCACAAACCCAAAATGGGAGAATTCAAAGGGAGATAGGTAAGGAGATGGGACATAAAAAATTAAAATGCTTTTTCTGGAGACAAGAAGGGAAAAAGAGCTTAATTGTCCTTATCCTTTGAGCTCCATCCTCTCTACTCCCTGTGTTTTGTTGTTCCAATATTTACATGGATATGACTTTCAAAGCACTGCTGTTTTAAATGGGCATTTTCTGTGATTTAGTTGGGAGATATTATAAAAAACCAAAAGACTTACTAAGGTATTTCCTCTGTGGGATTGTGCTTGTCATCAGACTGACATCACAGAAATTGGAGCTGAAAAGAGAAAACAAACAAAAAGAAAATCATATTGTCTTATCTTATTTAAAGATGAGTTTAGAGGCAGCCTAAACAGTCTGGAAACACAAGGCTCTCCAGAGCAGGTGGTTATTTTGCCACCTGAGAGTTTCTGTGTTGCCAGCAGCGCTGAAACCCAGACTTGCGAGTGGCTCTGAAGCACTTCAGTGTAAACAAGCAGCAGCTCTGTCAGAAACAGCCTCACTTAAAATATTTCAAGAAGCAGGGCCTCTCCCACGTTTTGTTCAGAACCAGCCTGGAGGCAGCCCCTCAGCTCCTGTTCTGCCTGCAGCCCTCGCTGGGGCTGGGCTCAGGACTGGGAGCAGAGGGATGTGTGTCCTGTGTCACATCTCGTGTCACAGAGCTCCCCAGGGGCACAGTGACAGGAGCCTCAGCCCTGGCTGCAGCACCACGGAATCCAGCAGGAGTGTGTGCTCTCCAAAGCTGCTGGTTTACCCCAATCCCACGGTTTTTTCCACACCTTTTAATTCTAGGATATACTTGCTGAGAGGGGCGACCAGAAGCACACACACTACACAAGACATGGTCACACAAAGCTCTTTTCTCTCCCTTCCCTCATCATTCTGAACTTTCCAGCTGATTTTTCTGAAAGCCAGAGCGGAGTTTGTCTCAGAAGAACTCCATATCTTCAGTGGCAATATCTAATTTACAGCTTGTCATGGCACACACTCATTTGTTTTTCTTGCTTTTCCTTGTGTGCCTTATAATCTTCAGTGCATTATAAATTCAGCCTGGCATTTGATCGCCTGTTCACTCTCTCGGACACTGGTCAGCCACTTCTGCAGCTCTTTACAGTTAGATTTTGGGTTTGAATAATTTATTTTCAGCAGACATCTTTGTCACTTCCTGCCACCTCCTGCCACCTCCTCTCCTTTTCCAAGTCATTTATGAGTATTTGGAATGGCAGAGATCTCTGTGGGACTCCACTTAGCTGTGAAATGATCTATTTCTTCCTACCTTTTGCTTCCACATTTTAACCACTTTTTGACCCTATAAAGGATCCTCTCAGTTTCTCTGGGCAGCTCAATTTGTGTGACTCAAAAGCTGTCTTGAAGGGGAGAGAAAGCAGAGAAGGAGCCTGACCTTTTATTAAAAGCCAGCAAAGGGGGATGAAGGCCCAGTTCTGCTGTGGGTGTCAGCACAAGGAAATCAGAGATTCCTGCTGAGAGGAGCAGGAGCCTGACTCACCCTGCAGACAGAAACCCTCAGCTGCAGCAGTGAGGAGGAGCCAGGGCTTTTGCCCAAGCACAGACTCGCTGGCAGGACTTAAACTCCTCAGTTTGCAAACTTCTCCCCAGGAGAACACGAGCGAGGTTAATTGGCTTAGAGGCACTAATGAAGCTGCAGGTTTGGACTCTCCTGTATCAATGCAAAACTTCCTAAAAAAAAAATTGTTTCTCCTGAGAAACAAGTCTTCTCTGGTTTTTCAGGTATGGTGTGGAACTCCTCGTTAATTTGCAGGTAGGAGCCAACCACACCCCTGCTGTCACAGCCGAAGGGGCTGCGTGATGGCAGAAGTCCTGCAGGTGGGATGATTTATAGGCTTTAGCAGAGATGAAGAGAACTCGGGGCTCAGCACTCGCTGGGAATTATTACAAAAGTTTCTCACGTCTCTCAGGAGCTGAAGCTCCCTGGGTGCTGTGAGCAGTCCAGTATCGAGCCCTGCAGCATCACTTGTCTGCAGGAGAGGGTCTGCCATCACACGGGGGTTTGTGGTGTGCCAGCATCCCTGCCAAGGCCCTGCATCCGTGGGCACAGCCGCCAGGTCCATGGGCACAGCCTCCCCAGGGCGTTCTGAGTGCCCACAGCGCGCATTTCTTTTTGGGAAAGCCAAAGGAAATGTTTGGGGAATTAGGGAATCCCAGACTGGTTTGTAAGGATGATTTTGATCCAATCCCCTGCCATGGGCAGGGACACCTGCACCTTAAATGAGCAGTGTCAGAGGCTATTCCCCAATGAATGGATGGGACAGAGAAATATTTACTAATAAACCCATAAATACTAATTTAAAATACCTCAGTCATCATCAGAGAGGAGGGGAAAAGCAGATTATGAACAGTAACTTTATAGAGACTTGTGAAGAACTACAGGAGTCCTCGGAAGTTGTTACAGTGCCCCAAAAGGCTCTTTAGTGCTTACACGCAAGGTCAGTGTTTGACTTCTTCCATTAGTGCTTAACAAGGAGCAGGACCCGAAACAACTGCAAAAGGCAAATAAAAGCTTTACAGCGTGGTGTCCGTGCCAAACCTCTGCTATGGCTGCAGCCCCCGAAGGGCTGAGCCAGAGGCCGGAGCAGAGCAAAGTGCAGCGCTGCCGGCCTGGGGGCTCGGGGCTCGGGGCTCGGGGCTCGGGGCTGCCCCTCCGAGGGCCGCACCGGCTCCCTCCGGGCTCCTCAGCCGCTCTGCCGAGGGATTTCCACAAAGCGAAACCGCCGGGCAGCATCTGCTCTGCTCGGCAGAACGAAAGTGAAACTCCCAGGTGGTTCCTGGCCGTGCCCCCGGGCCCTGGCACGGCAGCCCGGGCCCCGCGGTGCCAGGCCCGGACAGGAGCATCCCCAGAGGGGCCGCTGGCTGCTTTTATTGAGAGAGAGAGAGACCTCTCTAAATAACCGGCATGGAAAACAGGAAACCACAGCCCTGCAGAGGGGATGGACACGGTCCCTGTGCCCGCTCCTCCTCAGTGTCCCGCTGCCTGCTGAGCCTGAGGCCCTGCGGGGCAATGGGGACATCCAGGAGCAGAGGAAGACCATGCCCTGAATTGCCTTCTCTTTCTACTGGTACTGGCACTGCCAGGCAGAACAATCCCAAAGTTAGAGCCAGAGAACCCAGCATGGTTTGGGTGGGGGGACCTCAAAGCCCATCCTGCCCCACTCCAAGCCCTGTCCAGCCTGGCCTTGGGCACTGCCAGGGATGGGGTGTCCATTGACAGCCCTCAGCCAGGGATGGGGTGTCCCTTGTTCCTAACACCTTCACAGCCTCAGCCAGGGATGGGGTGTCCATTCTCAGCCTCAGCCAGGGATGGGGTGTCCATTCTCAGCCTCAGCCAGGGATGGGGTGTCCCTTGTTCATAGCACCTTCACAGCCTCAGCCAGGGATGGGGTGTCCATTCTCAGCCAGGCTCACCCCAAGAGCTCACCTCAGAAAAGGTTCCCAGGGCGTACAGAGATGAATCCTCTGAGAGCTGAGGGGTGGCAGAGCAGGGCAGGGACAGGGATGCAGGGGCTGGAGAAGCAGTGTGCTGTCAGTGTATTCCCAGAGCATCACACACCTCTGGCATTTGGAAACAGCTGATAACAATGGCCAGGAGAACAGTAACGTGGATCAATGTGCAAATTCAATTAGGAAGAGAAAATGAAAATATTACATGGAATACTAAACTAACCTGATATTTTAGCCTTGAGCTTAGAATTTGTTTGGTTTAGAGGAGATGTTTTAATCAGATTAAAAGGAGGTTTCAAAAAAATTACTAACAGATGTGAATGAAATAGATAATGATTTTCATTCCTGATTATGTGACCAAGGTTATAGATGGGAGGAGGGAATTTAATGGAAATAATGTGGCCATGATGTGTACTTAAGTGTGCTTATGCTTTTCTGATAAAGATTAACTCTTTGCAGTCTCTCTCATTTAGCAAGTTCCCAGTGATCCATTCCTGACTGACCTGAACCCAGGAAGGAGAATTGACAGCCTCAGTTTCCGCCTGCTGTCCTTGGAATGTAATCAGGGTCTGAAGGATGTGATTCCTTCTGTGGAAGGCCAGAACACCTTCCCAGAGGGAAGCAGTGTTGGGGCTATCCTTCACCCTGAGAGGATGCTACATCTTCAGCCCAGTGCATGAGATTTCCAGCTCACAGGCTCAGGGCACACACAGCCCCAGGAGCTGCTCTCACAGCCAAAGCTTTCTGGATGGACTTAAACTGTTAGAGCCCAGAGCAGAAAAAATAAAGAAATCACCTCTGGAAGCAGGGACAGCCAAGTGCACAAAGCCCTGAGGCAATCTGGGAACTGTCACTTCACGAGGAGCAGAATTTCTGGAACTGAATCATTCTGCACATGGAAGAAGGGACTCTGTGGCTTGTTGCATTTTCCTGATAAGCACAACTCGTGTAGGGACCAGTTGGACTCACTGGTGGGACACCATCACTCCTCTCCTGTCGTTCCTGCCATGTCCAGAAGGAGAAGGAGTGATGGTAGAACCTCTCCATTGCCCCTGAGATGGCTGAGGAGCGTGGTGGGGGAGAGTGGTGAGTGCTGCGGTGAGAACATCGCTGTGGAGCACCCAGGACACCTCACCAGCAGCTCCAGCTCACTGTGCCCCACAGAATCACCTGGGAGCAGCTCTGCTGCTGTTTGCCCTGCTTGGAAAAGCCTCCATGGAGCCCAGGGCTGCCAGGGTGGGTGCATGTGTCCTCTGTGGCTCCATGCCAGGGAACACAGCTTTGCTTTGAGAGGACAGCTCTGACCCCAGCCCTGTGGGATCAGTTCCTGGGAATTTACACTCCCTGCCCTTCTCAGATCTTCTGTAACTTCTGAAATGTCTCAGTTGCAAGGAGGAATTTTGGTAAATGAGTCAAATCTTGTCTTTAGAACCTGTTCAAGCTAACAGCCTGAGGGGTAGGGGATTTCAGCCCTCCCTTCCCCTCCCGTGTCACATTTACTTGGTTGTGTTTCACATTTTTAAGCTTTGGAGTGAAGAGAGAACAGAGACAAATATGTTGTTTGTTTTCCCAATGCCAGATGGATGGATTCAATTTTCAGATTCCTTAAACTGCCAACACTGCAAAATTGTAAAGAAAAAACACCAAAATCATTTGTTTTAAAGATCTGTTGTGGTTTCTATAAACTGTATAGAAATTTTTTGGCATTTAAAACCAAATTGATGCCACATGCACATTCTATCACTCACGTATTTTAGCAAGAAGTTTAAGTAAGGTAAAAATGAGCCAATATAGTGCTTCTTTTTTTGCTACTACCTTCATTTACCCCAGGGCTGCAGGTAAAACTCCTCCCAGCGTGCCTTGGGTGTGAGTTGCACACCTGGGCTGTCCACAACCCCACCTTGGTCCTGTCCCATGGGTTACCCACAGAGCTGATGGCCACCCCCTGCCCACCCTGCTGATGCACTGAAAAGCTGCATGGAAGAGTTCTTTCCAAAAGTGCATTATTCCCAAACAGGCTCTGTAGCCTGAAGAGCATTTGGAGAATGCTCTCTCAAGCAGTCTACAAAAGTCTTGTGTGAATCACTAAACTATCACAACAATCTGGAATAATTGGCAGTTTTCCACTCCAAACCCCTATTTTATTCTGCTTCTGTCTGCTGGGTCTGAAAGGAGCTGTTTTTGTACAACATCCAGAATTCCAGGAAAACCTGCCGTTCCCATTCCACTGCCACTTCTCCGCTTCCAGAGACAATCTGCCACCACCCAGAGCCTCCCAGTCATTCTGCTGGCTTGACTTTTGCCTGTTAACTGGGAATGTTTGTGCCCTCTGAGACCCTCCCAGCTCCTGGATGAGCTCAGGCTGCTCCTCTGGCCTGGCAGAGCTCACCAGTCCCTGCCCACGTCCCCATCCCTCGGTCCCTGTCCCAGCTGAGAGCAGAGCTCTGCACCTCCACTGCAGCCATGCAGGGGAAGGGTGAAGCTGCAGTCCTGCAGCTGGATCCTGCAGGGTCCTGGGGCACAGGGAAATCAGGGACACCCAGCAGCCCCAGGACGGGAGGGACAGCCAGAACTGGGGGCAGCTCTGAGCTCAGGGGGAGCAGCAGTGCCTTCCCTGCTGTGGAGCACTTGGAACCACAGGATCATGGAATATCCTCAGCTGGATATTGGATTTAACATTTCCTGGGACTGGACCACTAGAATGGAATAAAACTCCATCATTTTAGATAAAACCATGAGGATTCTCTCCACCTGGTGCCCCAGGGCTCCAAGGGTTAACCAGTTTTCAGCAGCTCTGCAGGGCTCATCCCAGAAGGGGCAAATTGCTGCAAGCAGGCTGTGCTGTGGAGGTGGGACACCCCCAGGGACACCAGCAGGAGATTGCTGTGGGTACCATGACACACCAGAGCCAAGGGCAAA
>JAHXMQ010006307.1:16280499-16297147 GCA_020466415.1 Ammodramus savannarum pratensis
GGCAGCAGAACAAGGACAGTGAAGTGCAGGTGTGGCCCTGGCTGCCCTCTGTCCTGCCCAGGTGCAGCTCTCGGTGAGCTGCTGTCCCTGAGCTGGCAGAACGTGCAGGTGCCAGCCCTTGGCAGCACCAGCTGCAGGGACACGCCTGTCCCTGTGGGCAGTACAGTGTTGACCATTTAAAGTGCATTTAGCATTTTTTTCTGAAACAAATATTCTCTGGAGCATTAGGAAGTTGCTGAACGGGACTGTGCTAGGGAGAAATAATTGCCTTGCCATCAAAGCGAATGCAGATGTATGATTAACACAGTATTTATATAATTTCTGGGATCATATAAATAGAGTTGCTGTGCAGAGATGGAGCCTGTGAATCACTCATTTGCTTTATGAGAGTGCATAAGCTTTGACTCCATCAGTATCATCAGCTGTGAAGAAACAAGCCTGGTGCTGTAACCACAGATCCTTTTACTGGAATTATTATTTCCAAGTTATCTCTAAAGCAAAATACATGATTTCAAATTATCTCCAAAATTAAATACTTCCAGGTTAAACATAACACAAGAGATGCTTCCAACCACAGCCAATGTCGTCCATTCCTTAGGAAGGCTTTACCTGTGCTTGAGGTCAGTGGAACTCTGAATTCGGTGGAATTAATCACTAAACACAGATATTATTTCTAAAGCGTCCCACCACGGTTTTCAGGAAGGTGCATCCCTAGAGGAATGCTATTTCCAATGCTCCTGAGCCGGGAGAAGCAGCCAAAAAAAGGCCATTGAGATAAAGCCCCAAACAAGACAATCTATACACACTGGTCTGGATCTCTGTTTGTTTTCTTGGAGGTGAGTGCAAACCCTGGGGTGTGACTGCAGAAAGGCCCTGGGGGGGTCAGAGCCTGTCTCAGCCCTGCTCTCCTCCCCAGCACAGAGGGGTTGGCTGGAACAGGGACAGCCCAGCTGCTGTGGGAGCCTTCACCATCACAGGAGCCTGGAGCTGCTCTGGGCCATGCTCAGGGCTGTTCCCTGCACTGCTCTCATCTGGCTGCAGCTTTGGTGACACCTGCCCCGGGTCCCAAAGGCCACGGGGAGCTCAGAATGTGGCTCCATCACAGGGAGGCTGTGCTCCAGCTCCCAGGCACAGGCATGGATGTTCCCCTTCTGCAGGAACATCCACTGCACCCCTTTACCTGTGCCCAGAGCAGTTTCAGCACTGCCCTGGCTCCCACTCCCATCCCTGGCCCTGTGCTCAGCCCCCTGCCCATCACAGCCCCATGCAGGCAAAGCCCTCGGCATACTTTCAAATCCCAAGATATTCTTAATGATTTTTTCTTTAATTAGAGCTTGGAACTTTTTGAAATGATTTCTGGCTGCCTGGGATTCTTGTTCATTAAAAGGAAAAAAAAATATCTTTAAATCGGCAGTGACTTACAGTACAATTTTATTGACTTCATATTTGAGGTATATTACCTGACTCCAACAAGGCTGCAGAGGGAATTACAAGTCAGGCCAGAACATATTTCCTGCTAAGACAAGCATAAAAACTTTTCAAAATCCATAGTTCAATACCAAATGCATCATTTAAAAAGAACTGCAATAATTAGCCAAGAGGGGAAAAAGCCACGGAGCCCCAGGTGGAAAACAAACGTCAGAGCCCGTGTCCTTGGAGGGGCCAGCCCTGCTCGTGCTCTGCAGCAGCACCAGGCACAATTTCAGGGCTCAGCAGCACAAACTCTGCTGTTTGGGATGGCTGTGCCCATCCAGGAGGCACAGATTCCATATTTTCCTTCCCCCCCCCCCCATAAAAAGCATTTGGTTGTGTTCAACGTGCATTGCAAACAAATTTCAGTCTAAGAGCTTTCCAAAAAAATGACATTCTTGTGTTCCAGCCAGCCCTGCTCACTTCTGCAAATTCAGTATTTTGATAACACAGTGAGAGCTGAGCAACAAATTGGCCAAGAAATGAAACTGATTTAAAAATCCCCCTTTCTGAAGAGATACCCTTTGGGAAATTCTTTATGGGCTCCTCGAACTTGAAGAAATGAGTGGAGTTTTTTATCACTTTTATAACTTTAGACAAGCAGAGAGAAAAACCAGTGTTTTATGGAGCAGAACTGCTCCCCTCAGAGCTCCTTCACCAGCCTTCCCACAGGAGGGGGAACTGAGGCTGTGCAGCTCTCTGGGCAACTGAAAAGTAACTGAAGATTGTTGGATAAAGATTTAATGGACAGGAATAGTTTGTGCTCTGCTCAGCTCAGCAAGAAATTGGCTGCAGGTCACAGACACGGAGACAGGGAGAGAGGTGAGGTGGAGCCCCAGCCAGGGTGTGAGGAAATCCCAGTGCTGGGGAGGAGATGGGCTGGCAGAAGGAAGGGGCAGGGGAAATTCCCAGCCACAGAAGTGGGAAATAGCTCTAAGCATTAAGAGAGGGCTGTGATGAACATTTATTTAGTTATTTCTTGTCTGCTGTGTCCCCATGGCTGTCCCTGCCCCTCAGGATCTGTGAGCACACCAGGTGGGAGCTGGCACAGGCTGCAGGACAGGTGCTCACCCAGAGGGAAAGCTCCCAAAATACCATGGAGAAAAGCCCACGTGGGCTTTGGAAGGTCAGAGCAGTGGGAGCAGCTCTGCAGGGCCCCCAGTAACCTGCCCCAGAAACTGGAGGCAAACCAACTTCCAGCCCTGCTTATCTGGAATGCAGGATGAGTTATAGGAACCATAAAACCCAAATGATTTACGGCCCATAAAGGCCAGGGATGCTCAGTTCTGCCTCCCCACATTTGCCTATACATGGTGGGGATCAGAGGTGCTGCAGGCCGGGGAGGAGGACGGGATTAGGAGAGAAAAGGAGATTTTAGAGCTGCGAGGGGCTGACACTCTGCAGGCTGCCGTGCCCGTCCCAGCAGATGCCAAGCTCCTGGCAGCAGCTCCAGGGGCTCCAGCACGGCAGATGAATCCTTCTGGAAGATGTACAGTACAGCTCTCACTGCTGCCAGGGGCTGAGGTCATCTTGGAAGGAATCTTATTTATTCAGGAAATATTTCTGGAAATATTTACATGTCAGGACTACATGTTTAAATTCTTTGACAAAGCAAGCTCTGGGCCACTTGCAGAATTTCTGAAGAGCTTTGCAAGTATTTCTGTGGGGTTTTCTGCAGACAAAAGGCTTCACTGCATCACCATTCTGGTGGAGGCATCAATCCCTTTTTCTGAACTAAAGAGATGCAGTTCTGTGCTGGAGACTCCAGTCTGAGCAGGGGGCTGCAGGTTTATTCTGTGCAAAGACAGGAGCTCAGGACGATGCATCCAGAGCCTGTTTGCCAGTGCAGAGCTGTAAATACAGTGAAATTCCTGCCCAGGAGAGGGAACCCAGCTGCCTGCCTGCCTGCCAGGGCCCCACATCCAGCTGAGGAAGCCCTGGAAGCTCCTGGGCATGGTTAATATTTTGAGTTTCTGACAGACCCAGGTGGGAGTATGGGAGAAGGTTTTCAGTCTTCTTTAAACATATGTATGTATATGTGTATATACAGATATATAGATATAAATAAAGTTGTTTCCAGCTCTGCAAGGCCATTACCAGCAGGAAGAGCAGACCAGCTCCTGCCCATCCTGCAGAATGACCAGTGGGAAAGGAAAGGAGCACCCTGGAGTTATCACAGCAGGGCTGCACAGAGGGGATGTGCCAGCTCCTGCCCATCCTGCTCCTCTGGGGACATTCCCTCTTTTCTGCTAAGTGACAAGTAAGTTATTTGAAGCCAGGAAATGAAGACAGCATGGGCTGACAACTGTGTGTGTTGGTTCTGGTTTGCCAACATGCTGCAATATCTACTCTACCTTCCCTCAACCTATTGCCTAATGCATGAGGTCGAGGTGAAATTCCCAGAAGCACAGAGGAGCTGTGGCACAGCACCACCTCATAACAGACTCAGCAGTGTTATTCCCGGGGTTACACACAGTATTCCTGAAGTTACAGCCAGATCTGTGCTCTGCCTGAAGCATAAAAAAATCAGGCTAATTAAATACCAGACAAGAAGGCACTGCAAGGTAGGTGAGATTATTCATAGAGCTTCAGGCAACACCACCTTATCTGGTTAATGATAAAATCACAGCTATTCCTGTGAGAAAGAAATCCAGCAAGCAGGCAGGGAAGCCTTGCCCTCAGCCTCTCCATGGCTCAGCCTCAGCCACACAAACCCACCTTGGGCAGACTCAAAATTACACAAAGTATTCACAGAAAGCACTTTTTGGGAGAAGCCCCAAACCACAACAAGCAGAGCACAAAAGTAACTCCCATGTTTTATAATGCTGGGATGCTTTTGCTGTGCCCAGGAATTCTCAGGGAGGCAGCCAAACCATTCCCACCTGAGGGGCTGCAGCACAGGGAGGATTTTCCCCTCAGGCTCCCTCTGGAGACTGCAGAGAACACCAAGCAACTCCTCTGTGTAAAAGAGCATAAATCCACACGGAGAAGCAGAGCAGGGGTGGCCTGTGAAACAGCCTGTCCTGATGGATGCAGGGTGCCAAGGTACCACCACAGCTCCTCACGCTCCCCTGGAAACTTCTGGCTAAGTTTGGATGCTCATCAGCATTATTTATGGCATACATATGAAGATAAACACAACAATATATTCTTGAAAGAATATAACTCTGATGAGATTGGGGAGATGCTGAAATACAGGAGCCCTGGGATTAACAGCCTGAACTAATATTGCGATTGTCATCGCATTTAGAGGCTCTCAGGAGACTGGAATATTGATATAACTGTGGTGTGAAATCAAAATCTTGTCATTTATAACGGGAAAAAAAATGTCCCTGGCATGCAGACAGCTGGTTAGGCTGGAGTGTAGCACATACAAACCACAGCATTAGAAAAGCCCCAGGAGAGGCCGCGATTCCGCAGCAAGAAATACAATCAAATACTCAACATACCCAAATGGAAAAAGTTCATCTTTACCACACTCCTCAATCAGTTATTTACATCATTTCAGGGCTGTTATCCTGTTTTTCCTTTGATATTCCTCATTCCTTATCAGCACCATTTGTGGTAATTGAGCTGCGTGCAAGACTTTGATGTAAATCAGAGGTGCTGCCTGCTGGGCAGGGAGGGGCAGCAGAGCTGGGGCTTGTGCCACACACAGCTGGAACCACTGTCACCCTCAGCCAGGGAAGGGTGGGAGTGCTCCCACCTGCCCTCAGCACCACACTGGGCTGGGCTGTGCCAGCAACTCCTCAGGCAGCCCTGGAGCAACATCAGCCAAGCTGCTCCACCAAACACGCACCTGAATGGTACCTCATGCACCTGAGCATCACCTTATGCACCTGAGCATCATCTCACCCACCTGAATGGCACCTCATGCACCTGAATGGTACCTCATGCACCTGAGCATCACCTTATGCACCTGAACACAACCTCACCCACCTGAATGGCACCTCATGCACCTGAATGGCACCTCATACACCTGAATGGTACCTCATGCACCTGAATGGCACATCATGCACCTGATTGGCACCTCATGCACCTGAGCATCATCTCACCCACCTGAATGGTACCTCACCCACCTGAACACCACGTCACCCACCTGAACACAACCTCATGCACCTGAATGGCACCTCACCCACCTGAATGGCACCTCACCCACCTGAGCATCTTCTCACCCGCCTGAACAGCACCTCACTCATCTGTGCCACCTCCACAGTGCCACCTCCACACTGCCATCTCCACCTTCACACTGCCACCCCACAGTGCCACCTCCATAGTACCACCTCCATAGTACCACCTCTACCTCCGCACTGTCATCTCCACCTCCACAGTGCCACCTCCATCATGACTCTGTCACCTCCACACTGTCACCTCCACCTCCATGCTGTCACCTCCATCATGACTCTGTCACCTCCACCAAGACTATTTGGGGGCTGCTCCTTGTGGTCCCAGCTCCAGCAGCCCCAGCTCCTCCCATTTCACAGAGCAGGACACAAACCTGAGCCCTAAAGGATTTTTTGCTTCAGCCAGCCAAGTTTCTGTTGCCCATGGAAGGCAGAAGGCCAGATGTCTTTTAGCACCATTACAAGGCATCCAGGAAAATGCCGCAAATTGGATCCTGCTGGAAATGCCCCTCCTGAACCACTGGCTGAAAATAGGAGTAATTTGAATAGGAGGGCTAAATGATACCTGTACCCATTACATTTTCCCAGTCCTGATTATAATATAGACATGAAATCTGGATACTTAACTTAGAAAATGTGCATCTATAATGAATAGAGCTGACAAGTAAATGAAGAAAGTAAATTAAGTGCTCGTTTCTTCATGACTTGAAGGTAAAATGAGCAAATAGGTATTTCACCTGCTGATATGTAATGCAACCTAAAGCTAAATTATTACATTATTATTATATTGTATGCCCAGAGCAGCTGTGGCTGCCCCTGGATCCCTGGCAGTGCCCAAGGCCAGGTTGGACATTGGGGCTTAGATTAGCCTGGGACAGTGGGAGGTGTCCCTGCCATGGCAGGGGGACACTGGGGGGGCTTTAAGGTCCCTTACCATTCTGTGGCTCTGTTATTCCATTCTAGTTGCCAACATCCTGGGTGACATAGTGTTTGAATAGTGTTTGAACTATTTTATTTGCATTGTCTCCTCTTGGGAAGGAAAACTGATTTTGAAAGTGATTTTTCCATAAGGAGGGCCCTGTGGGCTTGGATTATCAAGGTCTGTGGATGGAATAAAGTGCTCCAGCTATTCCAGTGCACTCTCACAGGAACACGTGGTGGGAAGTGGAAATGCAAACACCGTGTGCTCTTATTGAGGTTGTAATTGATGTATTTGGGAAAGGAACCAATGTAAATGATTTTTCATAACAGTGAGCCTTTATATAGGGTTGGAGTCTTTAAAAGCCTGCCCAGTGTGTACAGGCAGCGAGGGAAATGTCAGGCCATGTTTATGAACAGTCAAGGTTGAGTTGACTTTTGTCAAACTCTGCAGTAATGGTTTCTAATTCTGACATGCAGGAGCTCAGGTCTCCCCCACAGCTCATAAAGCACCTTTCAATCCAGGTGTCAGTTACTCTCTGCACCCTCGGGGTGGCGAGGGCTCACCGTGCCCATGCCAGGCCTGAAGGCACCAGACAGGCTGGTGAAAGGTTTGGTGGAGTTCCTGTTTAGGATACTGGCACCAGCTGCCCAGAGAAGCTGTGGATCCCCATCCCTGCAAGTGCCCAACTGGGAGAGGGGCAGCCAGAGGCACCTGCTGGGCTGGGTGTCAGCTCTGCAGGGAGCTCCATCCATCCATCCCTGTATCCTTGCATGCCTGCATCCATCCATCCATCCATGGATCCATCCATCCATCCATCCCTCTATCCTTGCATGCCTGCATCCATCCATCCATCCATCCATGGATCCATCCATCCATCCATGGATCCATCCATCCATCATCCATCCATCCATCCATCCATCCATCCATCCATCCATCTATCTATCCATGGATCCATCCATCCATCCATGGATCCATCCATCCCTGCATTCGTTCATCATCCATCCATCCACTCCATGGTGGGAGATGGACCCGGGCAGTGGGAGAAGCCCCCCAGCAATGGAACCCAAGTGAGCAGATGCTGCTCTGTGCTTGTCCCCATCTTGAACTACATTGTTAATGTTCATGGAGTTACAGTTTGGTAGAATGTGGGTTCCCTGGTTCCATGGGATGGTGGAGCACACCAGGGTTCAGGCTCTGGTCCCTGCAGGCCCATCTGGGTCCCAGCCCTCAGCCCCCTGGAAAAGGCTGAGCTGAGCTTGGCCTTAGGCAGCCACGGCTCCCCAAAGCCTGGCACAGACAGCCCAGGAGAGGGGAAATCAGCATTCAACATTTCATGCACCAGAAGATGATTAATTTTCTCCCAACTAATTAATGAAATGAGATAATTTTCCACCTCCTGATCTGGTGTCCAGCAAGATCAGCAAAAAGCCTCACGTTGACTTCCGAGGACTTTGCACGGTGTCATTTCATGGTTCAGCTCAGCAGGATGATACATTCCTGTTGGGAAAGGGAGGTGGTGGGCTCTGCTAGGAACAGGATCATTTTTCAGAAAGAAGGATGTTTACCTACATTTTCTCTGCTGCCACGGTAACTGAAATAAAGCCTTGTTGTTTTGGTTTTAATTAAAGTTTTTAGCATTCATCTCAGCCACCATATTGGCTTTTTAATCTGTGAATAAATATTAAAAAGCACATATATTTTATACTCCCTGCTCTGCATTTATTCTCTGCAACTCACAGGATTCTTTCCAGTGCCCTGAGTTACACATTTTCAGCAGCATCCTGCCACATCTTAAGAAAAAAAAAAAAAAGTAGGGCAGAAAAACCACCAGATTAACCCACAATGTCCCAAAATGAGCTGTGCTCTGCTCCCAACAGCCTCGGTGGGTTCTGTGCCTATCTATAGCCAGGAGGCTACAGCATTTCTGAGACATCCTGCAAACGTTCCACCTCTGCACTCCCCCAGTGCTGCCAGGCACCATTCTGCTGTTTTCAGAGTGTGAGAATTGATTCCCAGAGACCCAGAGACCCCAGAGACCCCAGAGACCCCAGACAGACACCCCAGAGACCCCAGAGACCCCAGAGACCCCAGACAGACACCCCAGAGACCCCAGGCACCCCAGACAGACACCCCAGAGACCCCAGAGACCCTTGACAGACACCCCAGAGACCCCAGGTGCCACCGTGATGGGCCCAGAGTGGCCCTCGTGCATCCCAGGGCTGGGGCTGCAGACAAACAGCACAGTCTGGGCTGAAACCATCACTGGGTCAGAACCCAAAGAGGCTGGAGGAACCTGCTGTGTCTGAGACATTTTCCACAAGCTCCTCAGCCATTTGCCCTCTCCCCTGATGTCCCCTGGGAACCCCCAAACCTCCCAAAGGCTGGCTGGGCATGGGGCTGCTCCAAGGCACCTGGAATTTTCAGCCTGAGCTACTGGAATACCCTCAGAGCTGCCTCCTCATGCCATGAATATCAGACACAGGAGGATGAGGAGGGCAGGAGGTTCAGCTTGCCCAGGAACAGGTTTGCCCTGCGAACAGCCCCGTGGGTGCCAGCTGGAAGCTGCCCCGTGAGCCCATGCCAGCAGGTGTGGGGACAAGCTGGCAGTGCCAGCCTGGTGCAGGGCTGGGAACCACAGGCAGGGCACGGAGCGGGTGCTAACGAGGTGATAAGCTGGAGCTCCTGTGGAAAGGTTAATTAAAGCAGCCAAGCTCACCGGCAGGCCTGCCATGGCTCTTTTCCCTTTAAATATTCTGCATGCTGAGGGAAACTTCCCTCCCCTCCCTGCACACACACAAATAAATAAATAAATAAATAAATAAATAAATGGAGTGAATCAAGCCACCACAGTTCCAATTAGTCCCAGCTGTTATTCCTCCATCCTTCACGGCCTCGTCTGCAGCGCCTGGCAATCCTTACCCACGGCCTCGTGCAAGGAGACATGGAATAATTGCTTCAATCTGAGGCAAGAGTAACTACTTTTGTTCATGTTTTATTCAGAGTGACAGGGACATTACTGTAATAACTCCTGCCTTGTTCCATCTCCTCCAGAACGGTGCAGAAAAAGGCATTTGCAGGCACACGAAGGGGGATGAGCCACATCTCCGGCTCCACCTTGCCCCGATCCCTGTTTATTTTTAACAGCATCCCCAAATCACACGGTAACCATGCTGCTTTTCATAGCTAAGGTTCGTTTTGGCTGGAAGGATGAGGAGAGCTCTTCCTGAGCCAACGTGACCTGCTACTGATTTAGCAGCAATGGATGATGCCACTGGAAAGAAATGATTCTTCAGGATTTCTCCTTTTCCTCCTAAGCACGGAAAGAACGACTTTGGTAAGTCAGTCAGCAGGAAAATTAGGAAATGACTGTAAGAGAGTCTGTTGGGAGAGGACACCTTTAGATGCCAATAAATTTATTTATTGGCTGTTTATGGCTGTGCACATTGCAGCCTAACTTTTATAAGTGTGTATTGTGATTTACTGACCTGGCAATGCATTTCAAAAAAAGGTGGTTTGAGTTGTCACGGTTGAATAAAGGAGACAAAGAATAAAAGCAGGGGTAAAAATAAAAGGGAAATGAAAAAGAGCCAAGACATGAAAGATGACAATTGGTGGACACATGCAGCTGCATGTCAGCTTTTTAATGGAAATAAAAGTGATAAAAATCTTAAATAAGTTTCTTCCTATAAGCTTCAAAGTTGCCCTGATTTGAAATCTCTGGGACTGCTCAAATATTGAAGTTTTCTCCTTTTTCCACCCTATGTATCCATTGCCAGGCATTAGGAGCCAAAGACCAAAAGAAAGACCAACATTATGGTTTTGATTACAAAACATAACATGGACACAGCCTGAATCTTTCCAGGAGGGGTGACAAGGAGGCCCAAGGTGTCCCAGGCCTGGGTGGCTCCCAGCTCTGGCTGCTGTCCATGTGCAGATTGAGCACTCTGGAACTGAAAAGGAGCCCAGCAGAAGGAGTTTCCAGCTAATCAGTCTGAATATTTACCAATATCTAGTTAATAAATGAGTAAACATATTAGCAAATGTGTTGGAGAATGGATTAGTAAACAGATTAGTGTGTGTGTTGGTGCACAGGGCCAGGAAATCTGTCAGTGCGTGGGGCTGGTGCTCAGAGCTCCCCCAGCCACACAAACAGCTGAGCACAGCCAGAGAACAAAGCCCATTCCCCACACAGCAGAGTGATGCAGAAGTTAATAAGGCATTAGAAACCTGATGAAAAACAACGCATTTTTTCCAAAAGCAGCAGAGCTGGGTGGGCAGAAGCGTGTCAGGGCCTGCACACAGAGGGTCAGGTGCTGGTTTCCAGTGGTTCCTGCTGACTAATTACAGCCTCTGCACTTACCACAGGGCTGCTATGATTCCCCAGCACAGAGACATCTTGTTCACTCAGTGCTGAAATGTTTATTTACTTATCACATCTCTCTCAATAGCTGAGCAAGAGGGAGGTGAGGGTGACCCACTTCTGGTGCCCTGCACAGTCAGATGGTCCCTCCACAGAGAAAGGGCAGCAGAATGCTGTGAGAGAATCCCTGGCTGTAAAACCCCGTTCTCATCCACAGAGCTCGCTCACACCAGCTCAGGATTAGCTCAGTGCTAAAAGTTCACCAGAAGGTCTCTGTGGAAAATGTGGGAGCTGCAGGAGTGACAGACAGACCACCCAGCTGGGCAAGCTTCCCACAGGTTCTCTTCTGTGCATTTCCCACTCCCAGGGGTTTTACTGCAATTCAAGGGCTGAAGTAATAGGTTAAAATGGTACGTTGTAGTAAAACCAAAATAAATCCCTGTGTTGCATGAGCCTTGGCAGGGGAGCTGAGGAAAGTCTTGTCAGCTGAGGAAACCCTGCCATGAAATTCCTGATAGGATCTCCCAGGCTGAGCGTGGCCAGTGTCAGGCTGCAGAACAGAGGTGCACCTGGCTGCCAAACCCTTCCCCAGCTGCAGGCACCGTCCCTGCTCAGACCCACTGCCCCAGGGCCAAGCTCTGCTCTCAGTGGGGCCTCTCCCGTGGGGCAGATCCAGTTCCTGCACGCTGAGAGCTCCCTTTCCCTGCTGAACATCCCATGGGACATCCCAGGCAATGAAACCATGTGCTCAGGCACTTCTATTTCAGCATTTTCTCTCCGTTCTCAGAATTCAGCAGTGACTCTGAGGGTTCCAGGCAGGTCCCAGGCAGCCTGCTGTCTCTCCCAAGCCTTCCATTGCTGATCCCCAGCCCCGTGCCCCTCGAACATGCCCCAAACAGCAGCTGAGGGCTGCTCAGGAGTCCCTCGGGGTCCCAGTGCTGCCCAGAGCAGGCAGAGCACTGAGCTCAGCCCCAGCACTGATTTCTCTGCCAGCCCTGGTGGAAGCGGCCTGGCCTGGCCCAGCCCAGCCCAGCCCGGCCTAGCCCGGCCCAGCTGGCTCCAGCCTCAAAGGCCGGCCCAGCCCGGCCTAGCCCGGCCCAGCTGGCTCCAGCCTCAAAGGCCGGCCCAGCCCGGCCTAGCCCGGCCCAGCTGGCTCCAGCCTCAAAGCCGGGCCGTGCTGGGTTGGGGTCCAGAGGAGGGTGGGCTGTGAGAGCCCAGCACTGTGCTCAGAGCCAGCCAGGAGCTCCTCACCATGGAAGGGCAGCCCCTGGTGTCCCCTGGCCCTGCAGGAACCCCTGAGAGCCCAGGGCAGGAGCCCCTGGCTCCCCAGAGGGATGGGGTGCCCACCATGGCCTGGGCTGGCTGCCACGGGCAGGGATGGGGACAGGAATGAGGGTTTTCTCCCCAATGGATGACTGAAGGGCTTTTCCTTGGTGTGAGTGCCCCTGGCTGGTTGAACCTCCATGGCAGTGCTCGAGGAGGGCTCTGTGGCTCTGAGCTGTGCCCCCTCCGTGGGGATGACCCTCTGCCCTTGCCCTCAGGAGCACTGAGGATCTTTGCATCCAGGGGCTGTCACTGCCCAAATCACCTCGTTTCCTCTGCCAGCTGCTGAGAACATTCTTACAGCTCTGTCAGGTAAGGCCTTATTCCTTTAAAAAATAAATTGGAAAAGCCATCTGGAGCATTTTTTTCAAACCAACACGAACTCCTCCAGCTGTTGGGTGACCTCATCCTTTATTAATTTCTGTAGACTCGCATTTACCATTGAGATCAACCCTACAAGTGTATAATTTCCTGACTTCTTTCCAGCTCTTTATTAAAGGCTGGGGTTAGAGATCTGCCCCCCGAGTCCCCCTCTCACCCTCCTCTCTCACAGGGGTTGTTGAGGAGCAGATGATGCATCACAGGCTCCTTTATGGCAGCAATAATTGTTGTGCTTCAGGAGCCACCAGGCCTTATATACTGCCTTTTCCTGAAATTGTTTTTCTTCTTTGCCTTATTGCTAAGGAAGATATTGGCACCGAAATGTGATTTGAGAGCTCATGTTCCCTCGTTTTCCCCGTACCTGAGCCAGGGCAGATGCGGCGCTGGCGGTGCCACCGCTGACATCTGTGTAACCCAATCCTGCTCATAAACAGGAAGCACAAGTGACAGCAGCAATTGCAGTCGGTGCTTTTCTTCTGCTGGAGCCATTCCTTGGGACAGGATGTGTAAATCACGGCGTGTCTGATGTGGCCAGCCCAAGGCTGAGCCCGGCCCTGGCCTGGCTGCCGGCCCGAGGATGGAGCTGGGCTGGGGAGGAGGAGGAGGGAGGGAAGGGTCATTGCCAAAGGCCAGGATGGGGCTGGGGGCTCTCAGCTGGGGCTGGGGCTCTCTGCAGCTGCAGCAGAGTCACACACTGCCCCTGCAGCTCTGCCTTCCACACCCAGCCCCTGACAATCACCACCAGTGGTGACATTTCAGAGCAGGGACAGGCAAAGCCACCCCATCCTTAGGGCCACAGCACAGTCCAGGCTGAGAGGTGGCTGGAACTGCAGCAAAAAGGGGCTGGGGGACTGGGTTAGGGCTGGGTGGGCAGAGGGAGGGGGAGGATGGCACTGCTGGCACTGGGAAGTGGCAAATGCCTCTGATTCCATTGCATTTAAACACCTGCAGCTCTGAAGGGACATTTTTTCTTCTTGTCAGTTCCACATTCCCAGAGCATCACAGGAAATTATAGTAGGATGTTATCCTGCTCCTCTGAAAGGCAGAGGGGGGATTGCAGCCCCCATCCCAGAGGCTGAGCACGATGGGGATGTAGGGATAGGGCTACATGGGGATGTGGGGATAGGGCTACATGGGGATGTGGGGATGTGGGGATAGGGCTACATGGGGATGTGGAGATGAGACCCTGGCTGTCCCAGGCTCCCAGGACACACCTGAGGCCCCAGCAGCACCTGTGTCCCTGCTCAGGAGCGATGGATAAGGGGCAGAGTTTGTTCAGGCCTTACTGGAAACACGGAGGTTGTGTTTAACATATCAAGGGGCACAAAAGAAAAGGGTGATTTATAAATATTTGCATGCTGTAATTGTCTTTGGGAAAGATCAGCTGGGTTGAGCCCCAGCGGGGCCGTTTCTGGAGGAACAGCCGAGCTGTTCACAGGTTTCATTTCCACCACTCGAGCGCTTAATGGGCAATCCCTCAGTCTGATCACACTGCTGCTTCCAAATGGCCCTGCACGAGGGAGCACCTCCCATGCAGCCTGTTCCTGCAGCCCCACTGTGGAAATGGCTCAGACAGGCGAGGGCTGCTGGGCTGAGTGAGGGTGAGTGCCAGGGCTGGCACTGCGGAGCCATGGGGCAGGGCTGGCACTCCAGAGCCAGGGGGCACAGTCTGTGGGGCAGGGCTGGCACTGCGGAGCCATGGGGCACAGTCTGGGCTCTTTGTGGGGCAGCAAACAGTTGGAACAGCGTGGGCTCAGCTGCCAGCGCCTGTGGGAGCAGCTCAGGGGTCAGAGCCCGCCGTGGCTCCATGGTTTGCTGGCCCATAGCACACAGAGCTGCAGCCTGACTCGTGTTTAGCTCTGACTTTACAAATCCATTCCAACCCGGAGCTGAGGCCACGCTGGGGGAGCAGGGGAAGCAGCCTGGCAGGATTTCCCCTGGCTGGGAAGGGACCAGAGACCCCGAGATGTCCTGAACACACAAACACACTTGTGCACATGATCAGACATTGAAATCTTCCTCTCTAGCTCCTCTCTCTCTGTTGGCAGGGGCTTTTCTGAAACTTCAGCCCCTCTGTAGTGGGACGCACATGGAGAGAAGCAAAAGGCTGTGACAAAGGTGAGCTCAAGGTACCCCTGGGGTGACACGAACCCTGGGGTTTGCATTTAGATCCCAAAACCAGAGGAGTTCAGCACAAACCACCGACCCTGAGAGAGTTTGGGTGCAGATGCTGTGGCTTGGGCTCAGCATCACATCAAGGATTTGGGATGAAGATGCTGCAGGGTTTGTGCAGGTCCCAGATGCTGCAGTGCTCAGCCTGCACTGACCCACAGCTGCAGCTCCAGGTGAGAAAACTCAGAAGGGCTCCGGGGATGGAAGAGCTGTGGTAATTAAGACCTTTCCTCTATTTATTCTAAAGTCAGCGCTGTGGAAAGAGGCCATAAATAATACAACATGTGGTGAGAGAACAAGAGCAAAACCTCCACCCTTCAGTCAGAGAACGAACAAAATTTGCTTTCTTCAATGAGCAACAGGCAAAAAGTGGAGTTTATCCTAAGCAGGGCTGAGTGCCCTCTCCTGCTGTGCTGAGGGTGACCATTTACAGCACCCTCACCCATTTTGGGGCATTTAATGGGTCCAGGGCTCCCCAGGTGAGGGATGGAGCAGCTCCAGGGCAGCCAGGTGTGTTCTCCAGCACGGCCAGGACCCTGCTCTGCTCTGCTGTGCCTCTGCCAGGCTCTGGCTTGGACGGAGAACCTGCTGCTGATGTGACTGTGGAAGCACCATGTGGGGCCAGGATAAAATACCAAGGGAAAACTGAAGGATTTTAATAATGCCTATTTTTATTTCTACTAGATGCCAACCATCTGAGCTAATAGAATGTAATTGGAAGACTCAATTTAGTAATTTTCTTTATTATTATGTCTTGATGTACTTCTGTCAACTCCAAAATACTCATTACATGTAATTAGGAGGAAGATTAGAGCGCCGTTAAGATGCAGAATAATGATGCAGCTCAACCAGGGCCAGTGGAAAAAACAACCCGCTCAGGAAAATATCTGCAAAGTGCTGAGCAGAGGAGGGTGTTTAAAAACTGATAAAGCTGAGAGCTGGTGCCAAGTAATGGAGATGGGACTTTGAAGTGGGACAGAGTTGATCCACTGAATCAAAGCAGTTGATGACTCTGCCTCCCTCTCAAGTGAATCCCTCGTGTTTATTTGGATGGCTGAAGTGACATTAATAAGATAATTCCCTAAGAACCACCCTCTGTGTCTTTTTCATAAACTCCCACCCCAAACAGCGCAATTAATTTTGCTGTTGTACAGAAGAATAATAATAAAAATCCTTTGGGAGGTAGGTGGTAATTTCTATCTGATAGAAATTGAGATTAGACACAGCACATAAAACTTTTTGATAATTTATTCACCAGAAATTGCCGTATTATACCTATCAGAGAGCTGGTGATATGAAACTTAACAAGCTGATATTTCACTCTGATTTTCTTGAGCATGATCCAATTTATTAAATCACAATTCTAGATTAGCTTTAATATGAAAGAAGATTTTTATATTCCAGACTAATGTATGTCAGAATGCACGAGAGCGATAATGGGAACGCTGACAGTTCAGTTCTGTGCGGCACCGAGAGACGGGTTCAGAAGGAAAAGGAGAAATTTCCCCAAATTTCTGAATATTTCTGTGGATCTGGGGGATAAGAGAGGAGAAAAGAGAGCAGGGCTGTGTCGGCAGCACAGCACGAGGCTTTACCGTGGGGGAAGCTATTTCTGGTTCTATCATCAACTCCCCGTATGACAGCGCAGGAATTATTTCAGGACACAATCGCTTTTCCAATGGATACGGAATAAATAGAAAAAGAGCTGTTGAGAAGCCCTCGCTGCTTCCTGTCTCACCCTCTGCAGTGCCTCACTGCTCACAGGGTGCCCCTGGCCCAGCACAGCTCCACGAGGGGCTGGGGGCGACCCCATGGGTCTGGGGGCTGCTGCCAATGGTGCCAAAGGGCCTGCCCAGAGGGTGCCAATGGCCACCCCTGCCAGGTGCCAATGGCCAC
>JAHXMQ010006307.1:16340593-16358019 GCA_020466415.1 Ammodramus savannarum pratensis
GTGCAGAGGCAGAAGCAGGGAGAGAGCTGAAGGCAAACCCTGCTGTTCCCCCACAGGAGCCTGCCTCTGTGCTCTGGGTGACCCCACAGCTCCCTGTGCTCCCTGAGACTCCTTTGGGCACCTGTGCCCCTGGCACCCTGCCACCCTCTAACCAGGCCCCTGTGTCCTGCAGTGGCTCTGAGGAATGGGGGATCCCATCCCATCCCATCCCATCCCAGCACAGCCACCCCACATCCTCCCACCCCACCCAGGAATGGGAGAATTGATGGAAACGCTGACTGGGGGGAACTAACCCCAGCTAGGTGTAGGCAGGAGGATCATCTTCAAATTCAAACTCCACATCAGGTCTGAAACAGCACTAAGAATAGAATTGAGGCAGAATTAGGCCTTTTAAGCTCAATTAAAGCTCAGGCAGAACATGAAGATCATCAGCACATGAGTGAAGATCTCTTGATTGCTACAAATTTATTCTGAATTAACAGTGGTGGGAAGGAGGGGAGAATTAATCCAATGATGTGGGCTTGCACTGATCAATCATTTGTAATTATTATCTTCTCTTTTGTCAATAGGAACACTGGAAACTTAATTCTGATGGTGTATCCAGCAATGACAGGGAAATCACCAGGGATGAAGAAGTGAAATGAGGAGAGGCCCATGCAATTAAAAACCAACAAAACCCACACACAGACTTTGATATTTAAAGCAGATAATTAAATAAATGAATGGAAATAAACTACCCCATGGTGTTAGAATTGTCATCTTGACTGTGCAGACATGTGAATGCATCAATGCATTCTGACGGGAGATGCTGAAATTCCGTTACCCAGGGAGTGAGACACAGAAAGGTTCCCCATGAATGGGGAGGGATCCTGGCCCTGCAGCATCCCCATCGTGGCTGGAATGGATCCCTTGCCCTGCCAGGGACAGAGAGCCCCTGGGTCAGGGCTGTGACCACGGGGAATGACACTGCTGCTGATGGGGGACACAGCAGGGAGGGCAGGAGGAGGGAACGGCTCCCCAGGTCCTGCTGCAGCCCCGCAGCAGCTTTGGGTCCAGCAGTGGGACCGTGGTGCTCGGGTGTTTGCACAGCACTGCAGGACCTGCATCCAGCAGGGATCTCTGCAGGGACAAGGTGCTAAACACGGGCAGGGGGTTTGGATCCCATCCCTGGAGTGCCCAAGGAACTCCTGGCCGTGGTGCCCGGTGCTCTGGGCCGGGACAAGGCGGGGGTCAGGAACAGCTGGGGCTGATGCTCTGGGCAGGTTTTCCTCAGCCATGCCCGGGCTCTGTGCCGCTCGGAGCACATCGGGAGTGCTGCAGACCCACCCAGTGGAGAGGCCGCACACAGCAGCGCCCGGCTCCGCACGGCCCGGCCCGGCAGCAGCCCGGGAATTTGGGACAGGAACAGAACCGAACGGAACCGAACTGAACCGAACTGAACCGAACGGAACCAAACGGAACCGAACTGAACCGGGGGCAGCAGCTGCCCCACAGCACAGGGGACCTGGAAAACACAGCCACTGCCACTGTCACTGTCACTGTCACCAAGAGCCCGGGGTGACCACGGACAGACTGCGAAAGGCAACTCACAGCTCCTGCAGGGCAGGCCATGATTTCAGGATTGGGGGAGCAACAAAAGGGGTTTGAAAAGGCAACTGCAGCATTTGTTTGAGCTTTAACCTGAGTGGCACAAAGGGAGCCAAAGCAGGATAACGGGGTGCTGAAAGCCAGGTGAGAAGGGTGGGGGCAGACTCAGACGTGGAAAGAGAAGTCCTAACTGAGAAAGGCAAACGTGGGAGTGCAGAACTCCAGCCTCCAATCCCGACATTCTACGGGATTGGGAGACTGAATCATCTGAAATGTAACTAAAATTGAAGCAAGAACTAGGACAAAACTTCATTAGGGAAAATCGATGGGATTGATTTTGGAAAGGCAATAAAGAGTGGAGACAATCACATTAATTACTGAACCAGAAGTTTGGGATCTTTAAGACAACCACTCTGGACATAACTGGTTTTTATCAAGTCCTCCACGAAGTCAAGTGTTTGACCTCCTGCTCTCATGTGCTTCTCTCTGCTCCCCAGGGACCACTTAGAAATTCAGTTACAAACTGCTGAATTCTGTGAGAGGAAACTCCTGGGTCAGCCCTCACTGCTGGAGCAAACGTGCAGGGTCCTCCACTGCTGACTTTGTGAGCATTTAAATCTAAATAAATCCCTTTTCCTATGGCTTCTCCAAACTCAGCAGCTCTATTGCCAGGGCAACACTGTGTTGTTCTTCCTGTGCACTGAAGTCTGCTCATGCTGTGGTGAAAGAAAACATTATTTATAGTATTTTATTACCCAGGTGATCACCCTGGAAGGCACCTATGGAATCACTGCAAGGCTGTAAGAACTTTCCCTCTGGAATGTGCAGCCTAAGCTGAATGAGCTGTTCTCAAAGTACAATATTAGAGTGCTAGAACCTGACTTGCTCAAGCAGCTGAGGGAGCTCTTCTGTGCCCTTGAACTGTGTTTAATTAGGCTCATTGGCAATCAATGCTATTGATCTGCACAGACACAGGACAGGAGCTCCCTCCTGCTCCTCACTCACTGTAGCAAACACCAAAGCCACCCAATGAATTCAATTTTAAATGCGATTTTGTTTCAACATGAACGTCTCTATTTTAGTAAGTGAACATCAAAAATAAAGGTTAGGAAAATCAAACACCTTTTTCAAAATTTAAGGAAAATTTAATCAATATGCCTTAAATTATTTTACAATAACTACAATACTGACGAGCATAACGTTTTCCAAATGGTGTTTTCCTTGGAAGCACTGTGAGAGAGGTTCCTCTTCATCCAGCCAGCAGAATGTGCACCATGAGGGAAGGAACCTCTGCCCACGTCCTTCAGAAACCCCAGTTAACATAAAGCTACAGACACCCCAATGTGGTCATGTTTCAAGTGTGACAGAATCACAGATCCCTTTCACTTTTAAGCATCTGTTTTCTACTTCATAATTTAGGTATCTTAAATCCTGAAATACTCTCACAGCAAATGAACAAATAATTGAGACTGGAGAGCTTAGGAGGATATTGGTTAAAATACAGGAAATACTCTAATTACTTTTGTTCATTTGTGCATTTTTGGTGAGAGGGGTCAGGAAACAGGTTCCTCTTTCCTGCAGATTTATCCAGAGTCCCCCAAACCCACGGCAGCTCCTTTAACTGTTTTGGATAAAAATCTACCAATTTGTAACTGCAGCCCTTCGCCCTCCCCTACAAAACAAAACAAAACAAAATGAACAAAAATCACAACCCTCAAATAAACAACTGAAAGTTACTTTTTCTAAATATCTAGGAATGGGAAAGAAATCACAGGAACTTGATAAGCATGAACACGTATTAAAGCTCTGGACTCTCCAGGTCATTGAAAACAGTATTCAAGGTCCTAAAAAAGTGAACACGAGACATTTCCATTGTTCCAGGTGATTCAAACAGGTCTAAGTTTCATGATAGCAACACGAGACAGTTGTTTGCAGCTGTTTGTGGTCCAAGTCCATGTTCCACGCTGGGATTTTCCTTTTGGCCCCCAGAGTCTGTTCAGAAGACGGAGATGAGGGCGAAGACTCCGTACAGCAACGCGCAGGGGTAGGCCACGAGCAGCTGCTGGCCCTCCATGGCTAAGGCAGAGATAAAGATCTTGGAAGCAGAAAAGCTGCACCAGCCAATAATTCCAGCCGTGAGAATAATCCCCATCATCCCCCTGCAAAGGCACAAAGAACACAATTCCTGTGAGCCCTGGGAATTCCACCTGCAGGAGTCACACCTGGACTCATCAACACTTGTGCACGTTCTGGGATGAATTTCAGCATTTGGCATTAACTGAAATATTCCCACTAAAAGCACTGGGAAAGCCCTGGCACAGGGTGCCCAGAGCAGCTGTGGCTGCCCCTGCATCCCTGGCAGTGCCCAAGGCCAGGCTGGACAGGGCTGGGAGCACCTGGGACAGTGGGAGGTGTCCCTGCCATGGCAGGGGTGGCACTGGATGGGCTTTCCCAACCCAAACCATTCTGGGATTCTAGAATTTTAGAACAGTATCAGTCAGTTATGACAGTAAAAAGCCCCCTCAGAATTAACTCTATGCATATGAAAATTTCAAAGCAGTGAATATAAATTCTCTGCCAAGCTGTTTCTTTTCAGTCCCTAAATTCGCAGAGCCAAGACAAATCACTCCCATTTTCTTGTATTTGTATAATCCTAATTTGTGTCTTCAATAATAATTACTTTCAGACTTTATAGGTGCTGAGACCTGTCAGATTCAGAGCTGGCTGCAAACAAACCTGAGATTGCTCTTGGAGCCCAGGTATTCAAAAGCCATTTAATGACTTAGAGATCAAGCCAGGATTCAACCCCTTCCCCCAGTAAATACCTGGAGGCATTGATAATTAATTCTTGCCCTTACTGAAGACTCCTGCCACATTCAAACAACACACAGCTGCAGCACTGAGCATGCAGACTCCTCCCATGGGAGTGACTCCCTGCCATGGCAGCAGGCCCCGTGCCCAGGGCACACAGCAGCACTTACTGCAGAGAGAAGACGATGGCGAAGGAGGAGAGCAGGATCATGGGCAGCAGGCAGTAGCCCAGCACGCTGGCCACGCAGCCGAAGGACACCCCGGTGATGCTCATCAGGTTCAGCAGGCAGAACATGCCCAGGCAGCCGATGGCGCTGATGCCGTACACGTACCCGAACTGGATCTTGCCAGCCTGCAGCGGGCACAGCTCGGGTCAGCACGGGATGGGGTCAGGGTGGGACCAGCCCAGGGTGGAACCAGCCCAGGATGGGGTCAGGGTGGAACCAGCCCAGGATGGAGCCAGCCCAGGGAGCAGACCCACCCACCCACCCTGGAACACAGCAGGCACTGTCCCCCAGCCCCAGCCCCCTCACTCCCATCCCATCCCACAGCGAGTGCTTCCCCCCACAGTCCCACACATCTCATGCTCCAGGAGCCTGGAACTCCTCCTGACTCTGTGGACCTTAATGAACAGCTTCTGATCTGGTTATTGTTCCCTGATCTCAGCCCAGGAACTGTTTAGGGTTCATCAAGGACTTCTCATGCTGATTGATTATTTGCAATAATGATCTTTACAGAACTGGTGTGTAAAGACCGCAAACTGTAATTCAGGAACTTCTTGACAAACCCAGAGCTGAAGCCCTTTAATTTGTGGTAGAATGCACAAAGTTATGGCACAAAGAGAACTATTTTAAAAATCCCAGGAACAGCTGAGGCTGAGCTGCCAAACACTGTGTGTGAACTTGGGATTAGCTGAAGGAGATTTTAAAAAGCCAAACCCAAATTTGCTTGTTCACAAGCACAGGGGAAGCACATGTGGCTCATGTCCATGTATTCAGGTCATCTCCTGGTTTCCCCAGGCTGAGACTGCTGCCTCCCCTCCAGCACTGCCCGAGGCACCCTGCAGGACAGGGGGCTGTGCAGCTTCCAACAACTTCCCACTGGATGTGCTTAGACCCAGCTCTCCTCCTTCCCAAGCAGCACAGGAAACAACCACAACTGTGCAACCTCTGAGCCAGGCTCAGCCCACTTCCTTCCACCACATTCCATGGATTTTTTTAAAAAGCACACAGGAGAAATAAATTTTTAGGAAAAGAAAATCGAAATGTATCTATTCTAAACATGTTCATTAATTTGACTGGCCTACTTTCCATAAATAGAAGTTACTTATTAAAGTAGGCTTGAAGGCCCCTTGGTACCAGAGTGTGTTTTAACTGTCAGAGCAATATGAAATTTTAGGCAGAAATGACAAGCAGTGCCTGAAGCATTTAAAGCTAGAACAGATTAAAACCCCTGAAGCTTTCAATGCCAAGGAACACTGTTTGCTGTCATCTTTGAGCCATTAAAGCACAATTATTCCAATTAAGCTCAGTTAGAAAAAACTGGCCAGACTCCAGCAGTGCCAGCCCCACAGAGCAACACGAGCAGTGTGGGAGCAGGTTTGCTCCAGAGGGACACTGAAATCCCACCTGGTGTGACTGACAGAGCTCACCCATTCCAGCAGTGAGAGGCCCCAGTGCCTCTCCCATGCACACACAAATTACTGTGCTGTGAGGGCGAGGAGCTGGCCTCTGATGATCCCTGGGGTCCCTTCCCACTCAGGACACTGCAGGGGCAGGATGAGCTGTGCCCAGCCCCAGCAGCCCTTCCCAGCAGAGCTGTGCCCAGCAGCCCCCGTGGCAGGGCCTCACCAGCAGCAGGGTGGCCCCAAAGGCCAGGCAGAACACCATGGGCCCCGCCAGGTCCGTCTCGTTCATGATGGTGCCATCAGCCACCTTCAGGGGGTGCAGCACCGTTAGTGTTTTCTGCCAGATGTGGTCGAAATTGATCCCCAATTCTGCAAGGGAACACAAAATGGATTTCATTTCCTCCCTTCCTGGCTGCCCCACTTCCCCTCTTTGTGTTCCCTGCCTCTCCAGTTCCCACCTCCCCCAGATCCATGGTGGGCACCAGGGCATGGAGCCCTCCCCTCTCTCCTCCTGCTGCCTGCACACAGGGCCAGTCTCAGATGCTGGGAAGTGCCCAGGTGGTTTCTGAAGGACCAGGGAAGAGCCCAAGCACAGAGTTCTGCCTTCACAGAGGTGCTTTCAGCCCACTTCCCTGATCTATTCATATAAATATATTAATAAAAAAGCCCAGGGGGTGGAAGGTATCATGCCAGGGGACAGGTGACAGGTGTGACAGATGCCTGTCTCTCCACCCTGTAACAGGGACAGTTTATTCAGTTGTTGGGAACTGAAAAATAACAGAAATAAGCTGGAATCTGATCCCAGCAAGCCAGACTGAGCTGAATATCCAGCCTGGCACTCTGCACAGGCTGTACTCCCCACAGGCATTTCTGCAGTGTTTAGCATTCCTTGTTAGCAATGAAACATTCCCATTCTAACCAAGAATCAACTCACAGCACCTGCAGGCACTCACTTTACAAAGTGGGCAGTTACAATTATTATTTGCAACGTGAGGAATATTGAGTGTTTTGCCACAAAGTCAGGTCTCCCAGTTAACTGATTTAATATGGAGTGAAGCAAGAAAGCACAAACTCCCAACTGCAGAAGTTCACACAAGAACAAGGATCTCACATGCCAAAATACAGGTTAAAAAAACGACTGAGAATTTCAAAGGCACGGAGCAGTCCCAGCAGCAGGGAATGCACTCACTGCCACCAGCTTACCCCCAAACTAGGAGGAGTTCTGGACTTAGGCCACAGCAAAGTTATACCTTCTAATAGCGGAGGCTCGTCCTCAAAGTTGCTGCCATAAAAAGACTGTGCTGAGGCTGGGGTGTAGCCCTGCGTGGGCTGGTAGATCTGCCCCGTGTAGGGCTGCTGCTGCTGCATCATGTCGTGGGGCACAAAGCCAGCCTGCTGGGGGTACTCGTAGCCTCCATAGGGCCTGCAAAGCACAACCCCACGTTAGGGACACCCAGAGTTGCTGTTGAAACACCTCCTGCAAGGCAAAGCTTCTTCCAGTCACTATGTCACAGTCAACCCTTCCATCCCTCTCAAAAAGTTCCACAACGTGATCCCAACCAAAAGACCCCAACCAAAGCCACCCTCTGCCCTAAACAACTCTTCAGGTATTCCTGCCACTAATCTATCCCAAGTCTCACCACAGAGATTTCCATAAACACTTCCAAAATCTTTAACTGTGAAACAGAAGGAAAATGCAGAACTCCTGGTGTGAGCAGAGTTCAGCTCAGGGGCACATTTGCTCAGGTCACAAACAGCACTGACCTGCTGCACCCATCTCAGGGATCACACGGAGGGAGCAAAGCCCTCAGCCCGAGGCTGGATGTTCACACGGGGCTGCCAGCATCCCCCTGCCCCAGGAACACCCTCCACACCTCCCTGCTGCAGCCTGGCAGCCACCAGGACACTGCAGGCTCACTAAGGTGACACCAGTTCCTAGTTCCCAAGGGAGTGACTGGAGATGGAGCTGCAGAAGAACAGTATTGCTTCTCCCAAGGACATGCAGATCACTCATATAATTAAAACTGTTCACTGGGCTTGTCCTTTAATCTTTTAACACTTGCTCTGAAATCTACCAGGCAGAGAGTTGAACACAAAATTCCTTCAGATCTCCATTTACAGAGAGTTCAGCTCTCCATCCAACAGGACAACCGGGACTCACTTCCAGAAACCAGCAACTGGCTGAAGTGCCAAACCTCTCCTGGAAACACAGACTGTCCTAGATGTACCCTAAGGAAACCTAGAGGAGAGCTGGAGAGGGACTTTGAACAAGGCCCTGGAGTGCCAGGACAAGGGGAATGGCTCCCCAATGCCAGAGGGCAGGGCTGGATGGGATATTGGGAAAGAACTGCTCCCTGTGAGGGTGGCAGGCCCTGGCACAGGTGCCCAGAGCAGCTGCGGCTGCCCCTGCATCCCTGGCAGTGCCCCGGGCCAGGCTGGACAGGGCTGGGAGTGCCTGGGACAGTGGGAGGGGTCCTTGCCACGGCAGGGGGGACGGGCTGAGGTCTGAGTTGCCCCAAGCCGAGCCCCGGGATGCCCCAAGCCGAGCCCCGGGATGCCGTGCCCGGCAGGGCACACGAGTTACTTGCTGTACGGCCGCCCGCTGTAGTCGTAGGGCTGCGCCTGGTCCTCGATGCTGTAACTGGTCTGGAAGAATTCGGTGTTGAAGCCGTCGAACCCGGACATCGCCCCCTCTGCAAAAGACCGGCAAGGCGGGTTGCGGCCGGCCCGAGCGGCCCCGCGCGGCGCTGCCCGCTGTCCCTCCCGCCGCTCGGCCCCGCCGCGGGCCCGGGACCTCGCGCTGCGCCCCGCGCCCCGTTCCCTGGGCCCCGGGCCGTCCGTGCCCCGCGCTCCCTGCCCGGGTGCCGCTCCCTGCCCGGCTCCCGGCCCCACCTGCGGCCCCGGCCCGGCCCCGCTCCCGCCGCCGCGGCCCCTGCGACGTGTCACGGCCGCGCCTCCACTTCCGGGACACCGCGCGCCGCTCCGCGCACGCGCGGGACGGGACGGCCCCGGCCCGGTCCTCCCTCAGCCCCGGCCCCGCCTCAGCCCCGGCCCCGCCTCGGCCCCGGCCCCGCCTCGGCCCCGGCCCCGCCTCAGCCCAGCCCAGCCCGGCCCGGCCCAGCCCAGCCCGGCTTGGCCCCGGCCCTCCCTCAGTCCCTCCTCAGTCCGTCCTCAGCCCAGCCTTCCCTCAGCCCAGCCCAGCCCCGCCCGGCTTGGCCCCGGCCCTCCCTCAGTCCCTCCTCAGCCCAGTCTTCCCTCAGCCCAGCCTTCCCTCAGCCCAGCCCTCCCTGGAGCCCAGGCTCAGCCACACGGGGTCGGTGTGGCTCCGGTGCAGAGGCTTCACTCTCTTTCATAAGTCCACAAGAAATATTTTCCTGTGCCACACGAAAATAGCTTTGCTAGAGCTGTGAATCTCCTTGTATCACAGCCCGGCTGTTGGCCCATCCCTCCCAAATGAGCTGGCGGACCTGGGAATGCGGGGCCGCTGAGAGAACTGACATGACTGGCACTGTGAACACGCTCTCATGTGGAGAAGCTCCTTTTGGGGTCACTCACTGCTTATAAACAGGGCTGGGGAAAAGGATTTCAGCAGCCTTTAGAAGCCTGTTAACTAGAATTTGTTTTTATTAACTCTCTCATGTCCCAGAGCTGAGCACAGGGAGGAGCAGCCCTGCTTTGTGGCTTGGGTGGGCTTTGAAGAGGCAGTCAGGGAAAACCCTGGCTGGGGAAATGCAGCTGAAACTTCCCAATGAGCTCAGTCAGGGCTGCTGCTTTATCCCTGTTTCACACCTCGCTGAAGGGGTGTGTGGTGGTGAGGCTCAGATCTACACCAGAACCATTTCCATCCCATGCACGATGTGCTCTGAGCTCTGGCAGCCTCCTGGAGCCGAGCACCAGCCGTGGGGCACACGACATTATGCAGGCCATGTTCCTGGTTTAAGTATGTGTAGGTTTTTCCTTTGGTTTTTTCAATTCATTTTGGCTCAGGACAGTTACAGTCATTTTGTTACAAACAAACTTGTGTATGTCATATTCTGCCGGTGAAATGGCTGTATTTAAATCACAGCCCTGTTCCAAGCCTCACCTGCAAAGCAGAGCTGACGGTGCAGAGTCCATGGCACTGCTGAGAACAGGCTCCCGGGAAATGTGTCACTTTGTAGAGCTGAATGGAGTACAGAGGAGAATTGCAGCCATGGAAAATAGAGATCAGTAACTGTGCCGTAAGCTGCTTCATGCAAATTTACGCTTTAGGAGAATGAGTGTTTGGAGGCTGAGACGATGCCAGCGTTCATGCGAGAGCTGCGCGGTGTGCGGGCTGCACCTGATGGCTGCGGCTTAGCGCCCCTGGGCTGAGCCGTGTGCCTCGCTGCAGCTCACTGGGCAGGCAAATGAGACACAAAGCCCAGGCACTGGGCTGTGCAATTGGGACCTGCTGGGGAAACGCTCTGTGCCGACAAACCTGTGTGGGTTTGCTTAGGTTATTAGAGTTTCCTGACAGCTTAGGTTGAGCTTTCATTGATGAGCTCTCCCTGCACCAGGCATCTCAGCACTGCTGTAGGGAGTCACGGGATGGACTGGGGCAGGGAGTGCTCTGGTCAAGGGGAGGGCAGGCCCTGCAGCTGCACAGCTGCTGCCTCCCGATGGTGTGGGAAGGGCAGCCTATGGACTGCCTGGAGCTGCAGCCTGGGGAGGCACCAAACACCAAACACAAACACCAGCACCGTCCCTTTGCCATTCACCAGCTCCAGCTGCACCGGGAGCTACCACACAGTGCCAGAATCACACCCTGCTTTGGGCTGGAAAGGACCTTAAAAGTCATCCCATCCATAGCCCAGATTGCTCCAGGCCCCACCTGGCCTCCAACACCACCTGGACAGGCAATTTGGATTTGCAAGAGACCTTGAAATGGCTCCAGCCTGGAAAGAGTAAAAGTACTCATGGAAGTACTCACTTAGAACAGGGGTTACACAGTGCTGGAGTCATGATAATGCTACAAAAGCTTTGTTGTAGCTGTAATGTTTAAAACAGACGTTAATTACAGCAGTGTTAATAACAGAATAATTTGAATCAGACTGAGAATAAAAGTATTTTTCAAAGAACTCTGGAGGAATGGGAGGATGGGGAAAGGGAGAGGAGGAAGATGTCTGCTGAAATAGGCCTTCTTATGGCAGAACTGGAAAGGGAGGAAGGAAGCACCTTGCAGAGGGGAAACTGAAAACAGCGCTTTTTGTTTGATTTTAATCCTCGTTGCTGATGTGTCCATGAGGTCTCTGCCTGCCTGTATGTGCTGGCTCTCTTGCAGGGTCAGGGCTCTTTGTGTAGCAGATTGCTTTGTTGAGCAGTGGCCGTGGAATTCCAGAGGAGTTGTCAGCACACATATATCAATTATTCTCCAGAATGTTCCCCGATGTGCAGTGATTGATATGGAGATCACTGGAACATGATTCCCTCATGCTGTCAGCTTTTGGAAGGCTCAGCCCTTGTGCTGTGCGTGTGCTGTGGGTCTGGTGTTTGCCAGAAGGAGCAAAGGGTCTCTGTGCCATTGCTGTGCCCCTCTCTGTGTGATACACCGGGCAGAAAGCGATGTCCTGTCTCCATCTGAGCCCTGCTCCCAGCCTGTGCTCACATCCTGAGCAGCTGGGAAAGCTGCTCTTCCCCTTTGCTTGTTTGGGATGGAAATACATTATGCACTTGAGTTATGAATAAAAGATCAAGGGCAAATCTGTGTAATGCTTTACTCTGTGAACAAACCCGCCTTCATGGCACTCACGCTCTTTGCTGGAAGATCCTTTCTCAGGGACACTCAGCCATTTAGTGTTGCTTTATGCTTTTTCTTCAAAGGGAAAGATTTGTTAGAGCTTCCCATTCGCACGTACTGCTGGATTTGAGCAGATGAGAATGTCACTGTGTGTAATTCACACTGCTGGATCAGGGGATAATCTCTGATTTAGCTCGGTAGCGCTTGTTCTTGCCTGGCTTGCCTTGCAGGGAGCTCTGGAGCTGGCTGGTGGGAAGGACACAGCCCTGCTGGAGAGGTGTCTGGGTTAGGGGGCTGGAACTCACGGAGTCTGGCACTGGCTCCTCCCAGGCTCTGCTCTTTGCCGTGGTTGAGGCTGGATCAGCAGTCCTGTCTGGGAGCACCAGTGCAGGACACGGTTTCTGCCTCTCAGAGAAACGCTGGCCCTCATGATAGACCCAGTCCAGACATTCCTCGTTCCTCTGCCATGCCACCCTTCTCAGAAACTGCCCTTTTCTCACTGGCTTGAGGGAGTTCTGCCCTGGGAAACATTGCTGGGATCAGCACTCAGCCACGAGCCTGCTGAGAGCACAGAACGTTACAGGGAACAGGGCTGAAGGATCCTGAGGTGGCACCTTGAAGTTGCTCCTGAATCAAAGTGCAAGCCTGGAACTGGAAGTGCTGTTCTTCTTTCTTCCTTTTTCACTTTAACTATTGTGCGTAAAGACCACACAGAGCAATGAAAGTTCTCAAGTGGCTTTTAAAGTGGAATCTTCTATCCAAAATCTAACTTGAGTGTATTTTTCCCTCAGAATTACTACTTCAGTTTCTACTTCTTTCAGTTGCTCCTCCTCCAGGCACCTCAAAGCTCTTGTGTTGTTGCTGATAAACAGCTTCCATGTTTCTCACTATGTGTGGGCGACTCGATTGGAATTTCCAGCCTGTGTGTTTCCTCTGGAGATGGGAGGTGATACACACACACTCACTCTGCTACTCCAGCCCAGGTAACACTGCCCTTCCTTTCTAGCACTCACTGCTGCTGCTTTTCAGACACCTGTTTCCAACACCCACCAAATTCAATAAAGTCACTTGTTCCATGATCTCCTGAAATGCCAACTTAGCACTTTGTCATAAGGAATGACCTCAGACCTGTGAATGATGTCACAGCATTCATGGATTGGCTCCCAGCACAGCTATGCTGGGGCTTTTGGAACATACACTTTAAGCTCAGGCTAAATTTTCCCTTGTCTGTGCTGAAGGTTATGAAGGCATCTGTCAGAAGTGAGAAGTGCTTCATCCTCCTCCCTTTGATGGATACTGCTTTTCTCTTCCATCAGAACTGTGGTTGCTCCTCGGTGTGGTCCTGACACATATTTTACATTTAGGTCACCATGTATTTGGCCCAGATTTTAAAGTTTCACTCTGTCAAGCTGCATTTTGATGGATTTGGCCCATGGCTTGTATTTAGCTGGGGAGCATTACGTGATGCTTTTACTCCTGAAGTCATTTCTTCAAAGGAAATTGTGTTACAGTGAAATGATTGGAACGTCCCATGTGAAGAAATAAAAGCAGGTGCTGAATTGCTTTCATTACTATTTGAAAAGTGCAGTTGCATTTCTAAAGCTGTTGTGATTAAAATTCTATGGGTTTTGTTCTTTTCAAAGGGCAATTCTGATGATAATGTTTCAAAAAGACTTTGAGCTTAGAGCTGTCTCTCCTGGCTAATCACAGGGACTCCGTGCTGCTCGTTAGAGCTTGCCAGAGTCCCAGGTGTGGTAGCTCCTGTCCCTGCCCGCTGAGCACCTGCACATCCCACTGGCTGTGGTGTCCTGGCCCCAGCAGTGCTGGCCTGAGCTGCACCCCAGCCTCGGGCCGTGGCTTGTTGTCACAGGGACATCACCAACGCTTCCGTGCTGGTTTGAGCACCATCAGCTCTTACTGGGGACAGGGAATGGATTCCTCAACCCTGCCGGTATGAAAATGGATTTTAATTAGATTGCAGCATATGAACTGAAATGTACACAGACAACTGAAATGTTTGCAAAAGCTGATGCAATTCTCCCTGCTCCGAACAGGGACAGCACTGGCACTCCCAGAGGCAGCTGTCGATCCCTCTGGCTGGTCACGCAGGTGTTAAATCCTGTTGGCACCGACTGCACCAGGCTCTTAAAAAAGGAATGAAGACATTTAAGTGAACATGATCTCACAGCCCACCTTTAAATCCTCTGTGCAGGGGTTGTGGAGCCCTTGACCTGCGCTGCTTCAGCTGCTCTGCAGAGCCACAGGGGCAGGACACAGGACTTGGGCTTTTCTGAGGCACAACCAGCACACTCTGTAGTGGCACCAGATTCTGCTGGTTTGAAAACAAGGATCCTGAACTGAGAGACAGATTTTGTTCAGGAGTGCAGCAGTTACTTCAGAATTAATGAATTGAGGTAAAAATCAACGGTTAATTGATTAACTGTTCAGCTTTCAGATTTAATTTGAAAAGTCTGTAGGTACACAAGTAATGATTTTCTGTCTTAGCCTTGAAAATTATTCTTTTGACTATTTTCTTTTAAATTACAGCCATGTTTTTAAATTATGGCCATGCTTATTTGCAGCCCCAGCTGGTGCTAATACACCAAGGCTGTGGATTCGATTCCTGTGTGGATTTACTTAAGAGCTGGACTCCATGATCCTTGACCCTTCCAACTCAGAATATTCTGTCAATCTGTGAACTTAAGTGCAGTCAGCAAAATCTACCCCTGCATGGTGACTCCATCAGAGAGAGACTTCACTCTAAAGATTCTAGCCACCTTTGAGTAAAAGGCTTTCTTTTCTCATGTGTTATCATTCCCAGAAGAGTGGTTTTGCCCAGAAGAGGTGTGAGCGGTCGGGGGCTGTGCTGCCCCGTTCCCGCAGATGCCCGCAGTGTGGGGTGCTCGGGGGAGCCGCTCCCGCAGCTCCTCCGCTGGGTTTCGGGTGCCGCCGGGCTCCCGGCTCCTCTCTCCGCTCCCGCAGCTCCTCCGCTGGGTTTCGGGTGCCGCCGGGATGCCGGCTCCTCTCTCCGCTCCCGCAGCTCCTCCGCTGTGTTTCGGGTGCCGCCGGGCTCCCGGCTCCTCTCTCCGTGCCCGCAGCGCCCGGGCCGCGCAGCGGGGACGGACACGAGGTGGCGGTGCGGCCGCGCCCGCGGCTCTCCCCGTGAGAGCCCCACAAGTACAGCGGGTCCTCCGCACCGCCGGAGCCGCCCCCGGTCCCTCCTCCTCCTCCCGCGCCCCGCGGCCGGTCCCCTCCCCGCCGGCTCCGGGAGATGAGCAGCGGCGGCAGCGGCAGCGAGTCCCGCTCCGGCCCGGCAGCCGCGGCCGCGCACCGGGAGCCCCCGCGGAGCCGGGACAGGCACGTTGGGGGCGGGCAGGGGACGGGCGCTGCCGGCCGAGGGGACGGAGCGGGAGGGACTGCACCGCAGCTCGGGCGGTGAGCGGCGGGGGCAGCGCTGCCCGGCCCGGCCCGGCCCGGCGGGGAGCGGCGCTGTCCGCGGTGCTGCCGCTGTCCGCGGTGCTGCCCGGGCTGTGCGCGCCCTGCCGTGCCCGGTGCTGCCGGCGCTGCCCGCCCGTGCCCGTGCCCGTGCCGTGCCCGGCGCTGCCCGCTCGCGGCGCTGCCCGGTGCCGGTGCCGGTGCGGGACGCGGTGCCCATCCCGGCCCGACTCCTTTAAGATGATGCAATCGGCATCGCCCTCCGCGCTGGCGGCCCCGCGCCGCTGAGCGGAGCCCGGAGCGCAGCGGGGCGGAGCGGAGCCGGCGCGGGGCGGCCCCGGCGGTGCCCGCGGTCCCGGGGGCCATGGGGGAGCCGCCGGCCGCGCCGCCGCCGCGGGAGCCGCCGGAGCCCGGCAGTGCCTAGCGCAGGCTGCGCGCTTTCTGCAAGTCATCGGGGCCGGCCCCCGCTGCCCTCCCGCTCCCCCGGCCCGGCGCGTCCACTCGGGAATTATTTCATTTATTTGTTTGTTTGTTTATTTATTTATTTATTTTCTTCCGCCGTGCTGTATGTACTGGTTTCCTCGTCACCCGCCACGGTTAACTTCCCTGTGACTCGGTTTAACACTTGAGACCTCCGTGGATGCTGCTAAGAGCACTTCTCTTGCCTTTGCTGTCCCTTGCTGGGATCGGATTCACACTACCCGGACCCTGTGTGCCTGTATGTGTGTTCTGAGTGTCTTGACATTTTGGTTTTCTTTACAAGAGCTATGCATTAATTGTTACCAAGGTAAGACTCCCCGTTCTTGTTCCCTCATGTGCATGTCTAATTTAGATGTTTCTTTAAATATGAAGTCTGCAGTTTGTTTTACACAGTGGAGTCGTATGTAGCCCTTCCATTGATGAATACTTGTGAAATAGAAGCGTAGAACTTGCCAAAATAAAGAGACCTATTTAGCAGATTTAGCTTGGCTCTACAAACTGTTCTGCTTTTCTCTGTTGCAGCAGCTGTGATGCTTAAAGAGTAATTTGTGCCTTGTTTTGCTTCCCCTTTTCACAGACCTGTGAATGACCATAGGCTTGGCTTGACCTTGATTTTGATGGCTTTGTTGGAAGATCTGATGATGTGATTGCATGTCATGAGGTGATTGCTCTCCAGCCTCCGTGGCTCTGTGTATAAACCACTTCTGCCACACTGTCACTCATGGACAATTCAGATTTTTCTTTTAAACAATCCTATTGGCTATTTTTATTTTCTCAATTTTCATTTCCCCCTTGTTTCTTCTTAATATTGGGAGCTTTATTCTACCCTCCAATGTGATTGACAGTCCTGCTTCTCCGTGCTGCTGATTTCCAGTTTAAACAACAATGGCTCTGAGTGGCAACTGCAGGACTTACCTTCCTGCCCGGGAGCAGGGGCCGGGGCTGCCCTCCTTCCCCGAGGTGGTGGAGCTCAACGTGGGCGGCCAGGTTTACTTCACTCGCCACTCCACCTTGGTTGGCACCCCTCACTCCCTGCTCTGGAAAATGTTCACCCCAAAGAGAGACACGGCCAACGATCTGGCCAAGGACTCCAAGGGAAGGTTCTTCATCGACAGAGATGGTTTCCTGTTCCGCTACATTCTGGACTATCTCAGGGACAAGCAAGTGGTTCTGCCCGACCACTTCCCAGAGAAGGGAAGGCTCAGGAGGGAGGCTGAGTACTTCCAGCTCCCGGACTTGGTCAAGCTCCTGACTCCCGACGACAGCAAGCAAAGCCCCGATGATTATTGCCACAGTGACTACGAAGAGGTGTCCCAGGGCAGTGACACCAGAATCTGTCCCCCCTCACTCCTGCCGCCCGACCGCAAGTGGGGATTCATCACCATCGGCTACCGTGGCTCGTGCACCATCGGCAGGGAGAGCCAAGCAGATGCCAAATTCAGGAGGGTCCCAAGGATTTTGGTTTGTGGAAGGATTTCTTTGGTCAAAGAGGTTTTTGGAGAAAGTTTGAATGAAAGCAGAGACCCGGACAGGGCTCCAGAAAGGTACACCTCCAGGTTTTATCTCAAGTTCAAGCACCTGGAGAGGGCTTTTGACATGTTGTCCGAGTGTGGATTCCACATGGTGGCCTGTAACTCCTCGGTGACGGCTTCCTTCGTCAACCAATACACAGACGACAAGGTCTGGTCCAGCTACACCGAATATGTCTTCTACCGTAAGTACCGGCCG
>JAHXMQ010006307.1:16377134-16389782 GCA_020466415.1 Ammodramus savannarum pratensis
GCTCCCACCCTGCTGCTCACACTCCAGCCTGCTCCCTCCCTCCCTCCCTCTCTCCAAATTCCAACCCCATCACATGTTACTTTGAGAAGATCCCTACATAAATATTTTGGCTCATTTGATATGCCTTCTGGTATTTTAACACCAGGTCTCTTTTTCTTCACCACTTGGGGAAATTATTTTTATTTTCAAACAAATTTGATGCTCTCACAGCAGTTCACTTCCAGAAGCAAGTGTTTTAGGGCAGATTGCAGGAGTGAAATGGGAATGTGCTGGGAGCCTCCTGATGGAAGTGTGTGTGTGCTGGGCCCTGGCTGGAAATCACTGTGCAAGAGCAAGACAGACCAGGGAGCAATTCTGGCCTTTATATTGGGCTGGCAAGCTCAGGATATTTAAATGGAAAACACTTTGAACTAGAAATGTTAAACTTTAATTTCAATTTCAATTGCATTCAAATCAGATGGCAGCATGCAGGTGTCCCCAGCTGCCCCCAGAAGGGTGAAATTTGTGTGAGCTTCCTCAGGGGGCTGGAGCAGCCACAGGCTCTGCCCGTTCCCTCCTTCCTTGGTTCCTTCCTCCCCAGCTCCCTCCTGATCCCTCTCCCTGTCCCTGCTGCCTCTGAAGGGCTCAGACCAACGGTGTCCCTGCCAAGTCCTTCCCAGGACGGTCTCTCACTGAGATTTTACTGCAGAGGCTTGATCCTGAAAGCAAATAAAAGCAAATAAATCCCAGGGTGTCTGTGCTGCTGCCAGGACAGATCCTGGAGCCCTCGGTGCCCAAGGTTTGTCAGTTCCCCCTGCCAGCCCTGCCCCTGGGCATCCCCTGCTCAAACGGGCACCAGCCGCTGGCACCAGCCCCAGCAGGGCACAGACAGGGAGGGGGAGGCAGCAGAACCCAGAGCAGAGGGGAAAGTCATGGGACAGCAGGAGAAAAGGAGCGCGGAACAGAAATAAATCAAACAACAGCAAAGCCCTAAAGCAGAAGGAGCAGGGATAAAAGGCAAGAGGACAACATAAATGGACCAGAGTGGATTGAGAACAGCAGGAAAATGGCTCAAGGGATGGTCACAAGCTGGGAGGTTGGTACAGCCACACACGTGGAGGGAAATGAGCATCTGGATATAGAAAATACCCCTGAGTGCCTCAAAGGCGGGCAGCAGATGTGTCTGAGCTGCTGCCTGGGGACATTGTCCCTTCCCAGCGGTGGCACCGTCCCCAGCCCTGCCCTGGGCCCAGGGCTGTCTGTGCTGGGCTCTCCATGCCAGGCTCCATCTCCAGCTGACCAGAGGGGTCTGGGCTGGGCAGGCCCTGGCCCCTCTCTCCCCATGGAAACCCTTCCCTGGTTTCTGTCCCTCTGGTCCCACCCCAGCTCCTGCCCAGCTCTCAGCATCCATCTGTCTGTCTGTCTGTCTGTCTGTCCTCCTGCCCAGGGATCCCCCATCCCCTCCTTGCAGCCTGCCTGGGAAGAGGGACAGGAGAAGGGGAAAGCTGGGTGGCTGCTGGCTCCTGTGTCAATTATACATCAGAGGCTCTGCTGCCGCTTCAGAAGCTGCTAATAATAATTATTATAATTAGGGCACTGGGAGAGAAATGTGCTGAGATCAGGGAGGGAAGCAGGAAAGCCAGGCCAGAATTAATTAGCCACTTTTATCTAAGAATCTCAAAGCATTTAGACATTAATTAACGGAGCTGTGGTTGAGGCAGCCGCTGCTCCTCCGCTGCCGCCGTGCTCGGGCTGGGCCCCTCCTCATCCTCCTGCGGGCACGGGCATGGATCTGATGGCTCCTCAATGCCCTCGGCCTGGCTGGCACCCCCGAGGGCACGTGTGGGTGTGTGTGTGCTGCAGCCGGGCACTGCCCTGGCATCCTGGGCACCCGTGGGCAGCAGAGGCTCCTGCGGTGCCCAGCCCTGGAGTACCCACCCAGCTGTGCCATGGCACCTGGGCACTAACAGAACTGGTTATTGGTTACTGGTTATTGGGGCAAATCCTTCCTGGTTACTGGGGCAATTCCTTCCAGTCTCCTGCCACACCCGTGCTGTGCCCATTGTTGGTGAATATTCATCAAGAGAAATTAGCATCTAATAGGGCTTAATTGACTTATAAAAGCCTTGCTTTGTGCTAATGAATCTGCGTTGTAGCTGTGCCTGATGGCAGCTGGTGGGTGCCTGTGCCCCTCTGCCACCTCGGCTGCATCCCACGGCCCTGGGGTGTGTGCCTGTCCCATCCTGGGGTGTGTGTCTGTCCCAGTCCTGTCCCATCCCTGTCCCATCCCTGCCCCATCCCTGTCCCATCCTGGGGTGTGTGCCTGTCCCAGTCCTGTCCCATCCCTGTCCCATCCCTGTCCCAGTCCTGTCCCATCCCTGTCCCATCCCTGCAGGGGGATCTGGGGTTGGTTTGGGTGCTCGAGGCACAGTCTGAGCTCTGCTCCTCAGCTGGAACAAAGCCCTCAGAGCTGTCCCAGTGCTGTGGGAGGTGGGTCCCAGCTGCAGGGAGGAGCTGCTGCAATCCACACAGCTCCTGGAACTGCTCTCAGGGCACGTGGGTCAGGGTTCTACAGGAGCTCGGCTCATAATGCCTTTGTCCAAGCCTAGGAATGGATAAAAACTCTCAGTTTAGCCATTATTGACTGTTTTCAGAGGAGACACAGGGCAGCTTTGAAGTGAGTCTGTAAATGAGAGTGGCCCTGCAGCTCCAGACTGAGAGACTCCTTCATCATTGACAGGGAAGAGGAGGGAGGAGGTGAGGAGGCTTCCTGGCTTCTGCTTTTCTGCCTGTTCCCGTAAATTGTGTGCTCTGTGTTCCTGGTAGGGATGGAGGCACAGGAGAGCAGGGCAGTGCCAGGGGGCTCCCAGTGCCCACAGCCCCTTCCCCAGGCTCTGCCCCCTGGCCTCAGGGGCTCTCAATTGGCACCAACGTCTGTTCCTCTTTTTCTCTCCTTTTCCCCATTTTTCGATGGGGCTCTGGGGCAGCAAAAAGTCCCCTGAGTCCCAGAGCTGAGCCCGCTGCCAGCTCTGCCCTGGTCACGGACTGCTGCGGCTGGGCAGGGCTCCAGCTGGAGAGCAGCCTCAGCCCTGCACTGCAGGGTGGGGACTGTCACTGTGCTGGGCTTCCCTGCCGGGCTCTGCCAGGGAGGGACCTGCTGCAACAGGGATCTGCTGCTGGTGCTGGGGAGATCCAGGGTAACGGGGATCTGGTGCTGGGGAGCTCCAGGGTAACAGGGACCTGGTGCTGGGGAGCTCCAGGGTAACGGGGATCTATTGCTGGGTCCTGGGGAGCTCCAGGCTAAGGGGATCTATTGCTGGCTCCTGGGGAGCTGTGCCAGCCCTGTGTGCTGATGTCCAGGGAAGGTCCCTGTGCGGGTCCCTGTGGCCCTGGCTGCCCTGCCAGCCTGTGAGGGCTCTCAGCAGGCTGTCCTGGGGTGTGTGGGTCCCGAGCTGCCCTAACCCCTGTCTCTGTGCCCTGCAGGCGAGCCCTCCCGCTGGTCCTCGTCGCACTGCGACTGCTGCTGCAAGAACGGCAAGGGCGACAAGGAGGGCGAGAGCGGCACGTCCTGCAACGAGCTGTCCACGTCCAGCTGCGACAGCCAGTCCGAGGCCAGCTCCCCCCAGGAGACCGTCATCTGCGGGCCCGTGACGCGCCAGCCCAACATCCAGACTCTGGACAGGGCCAAGAAGGGCCCGGTGCAGCTGCTGCAGCAGGCCGAGAGCCGCAGGAAGAGCGACCTGCTGCGGACTCTCACCTCCGGCTCCCGCGAGTCCAACGCCAGCAAGAAGAAGGCCGTGAAGGAGAAGCTCTCCATTGAGGAGGAGCTGGAGAAATGCATCCAGGATTTCCTCAAGATCAAAATCCCAGACAGGTTTCCCGAGAGGAAGCACCCCTGGCAATCGGAACTGCTGCGCAAGTACCACCTGTAGGATCGGGGTGGGCAGGGGCACGGCCCCGTCCCCAGAGCCAAGGGACACAACAGGAACTCCCAGTAATAACTGCGTGTTAGGTCGCCAAAACCAAACCCATCTCTAGTACTGCCTAACTTGCCTATCTCACCTTAACATTTCTAGCGGTAGGGGAGCGATCTCTCTGCAGTCCTGGAAGCACAATGACAAACGCTTTTGTTTGTAAACTCCGAGTCTTACACAAGCTGAAAACCTTAATGGCACGGCCGGGGCACGCTGGTGTGGCCCCAGCAGGGCTCGGTGCCCTCTGCAGCCTGCTCGGAGCCCGTGTGCCTGCAGGGAGGAGCCCAGCACAGAGCCCAGCCCTGCCCCGCAGTTTAAGCATGTGTATTTATATATGTGCATATATATATGTGTGTATATATATCTCTGTGTATATATATATGTATATATATAGCAATATATATTGCTTAAAGATTTTCTGGCTCTCTCCTTATAACTGCACTTTCTCAGAAAAGAGCATTTTTTTAGTCTGTGGATGTCCCGTTTCTCCTCCAGCCCTCTGAGGGCTGACCAGTATGAATCCATCTCCCTGTCCCTTACCTCTCCCCCTGCCAGTCCTTCCCCTCCCTGGGACACTGTGAACGTGTCCCTGGGGAGAGCAGGGTGCAGTCTCTGGGTCTGTGAAATACTCTGTTTGTTTGGGATGCTGTGTCCCTCCCTGTTCCCCAAGGCTCTCGGCTGTTACAGGGGTGGAAAGCTGCAGGGATGGCTCTGGGCTGTGTGGGGATGCCGTGGGGATGCTGTGGGGATGCTGTGGGGATGCTGTGGGGGTGCTGGCTCCGGCAGGTGCCAGGGCTGTGTGCCAGGAGGAGCTGTCCCAGCTGGCAGGGACAGTGGGCACTGCAGCCCCTCTGCCCCAGAACCCCCCCAGCCCACCCAGGGGGCTCAGAGCTGTCACTGCAGGAGGGAGCAGGGCTGTGCCAGGGGCAGCGCAGCCCTGGAGGAGCTCCCTGTGGTGCCAGCCCTGCCAGGGCCCTGGTGGCACTGCAGCAAGCTCCTGGTGGCACCAGAGCCATGGGAAGGGCTGGGCTGCTCCTGCACTGCCCTGAGCCCAGGAAAGGGTCAGGGTAGAGGGGCACAGGCTGGCCAGAGAGCGGCTGGGGCTGGCACAGGCAGGGCTGGCACAGCCAGGGCTGGCACAGGCAGGGCTGGGGCTGGCACAGGCAGGGGCACAGCCAGGGCTGGACAGGGGGCTCGGGCTGCTGGGGCAGCTGTGGAGAAGGACAGAACACTGCAGTGCTCCAGCTGGGGAGGCCACAGCTGGGAACAAGCCAGCTGCAGGATTTGGGATCAATCATTTCTTCTCTAAAGGCACAGGAAGAAGATTATATATATATATATATATATGTATGAATATGAAGTGTGGGTAGTGCTGGTAGCACACATCACTCAGCTCTGACTCAGTGTCCTGCAGGTCCCAGGCTCCCCTCCCACAGCCCAGCCACTGCCGTGGGAGCTGCAGTCCTGCCTGCACTGTCCTTTGTGTGCTCCTGCTGCAGCTCCAGCCCGGAGGACCCTCAGTGCCTGCAGGGCTCCATCCCCCCGGGCTGCTGCCAGGGAACCCTGGGGTCCCCAGGAGCCCCCAGCCGTGTTTGGGGTCCAGTGCACCCTAAAAAAGGAAGCAATACGTGTGCAGAGGGTGGGCAGGAAGCTGGCTGCAGCTGGGGAACCCTCACAGCAATGCAGCTGCAGCTGGGGAGCCCTCACAGCAATGCAGCTGCAGCTGGGAAAACCTCAGAGCAGACTGCTCCATGATTAATCACTGGGGGAAACTGAGACCAAATGAAAAGCGCCCAAGTGGCTTTGATTTCTGCGGCCTTCACGTCTCCAGTCTGAGATGGGATGGTTATTGCTCTCCAGTGCTATGGAAATAAAGGTCTTAAACTTCAGTGATCACAGGCAGGCCCAGCCTGCAGGGACACCCAGCCTGGATGGGGCAGTGCCAGGCATGGGCTCTACCCATGTGTGTGTGTGGGCTCTGCTGTGTGGGCTCTGCCCATGTGTGTGTGTGGGCTTTGCTCATGTGTGTGTTTGTGTGGGCTCTGCCCGTGTGTGTGTGTATGGGCTTTGCCCATGTGTATGTGTGTGTGGGCTCTGCTGCCCCTCTGAGGGGCTGCCTGTGGTGTGACCCCATGGCAGCTGTGCTGGGAGTGCTCTGTGCAGAGCTCTGTGCCATCCACACTGGCATTAGTGCCATATACACTGGCATTGGTGCCATGCACTCTGGCATTAGTGCCATATACACTGGCATTGGTGCCATGCACACTGGCATTAGTGCCATGCACACTGGTATTAGTGCCATGCACTCTGGCATTGGTGCCATGCACACTGGCATTGGTGCCATGCACAGCTGCACAGGTACCCCTGCTCAGCTCCCAGGGGCAGAGTTCCCCATTCCCAGGGGCTTTGCCCCCCTGAGCAGGACTCAGAGCACTCGGGCACACACAGGACGTGTCATTCCCACAGACCATGGGGACCAGGTGCTCTCCCCCCTGCCCTCAGCACAGGGGCTGCCCAGGCTCTGCAGAGCGCTTGGGGTCCCTTGGTGAGTCCATAAATGATTTCTTTTGCAGGCTGTGGCTGGAGGAGAGGACAGGGCTGGCTTTCCCTGGCAGTGACCATCACACACCTGAGCCCCTCAGCCGTGTCCCCCCTGCTCTCCCAGCCCTGGCAAGGCTGGAGGAGCCCCCAGCCCCTCCCCAAGCCCCCAGCCCTGCAAGCACGGGCTTGACTCCCAGAGTACTTTATGCACAAGGCCCCATGTGTATCATGGTACAAAATAATTGTCCAGTCTTATGGATAGTTTATGCCCCAGCGGGGTTTTGTAGATTAATAGTAAAAGAACAAAAAAAAAAAAGAAAAAAAAAGAAAAAGCACTTTTAAATTATTTATATTATAAAAAGACATTCTTTATTTTTCTTGGCATTGATGTCACTTAGCTGAAAACTCCGTTTCTAAGTAGGATATTGCGGATTTTGAACTATAGCAATGCTCGAGCAAACACGGATCCAGAGTTCCACAGAGCAAAGGCCCGAGGGGAGGCAGAGGGGCAGGGCCCTGCTGGCCCTGGGGTGCTGCAGGAGGGGACAGGGGGTGTCCCTGCCCTGCCCTGGGCTGGGTGAGGTGCTGCCCGTGCAATATGCCCAGCCCAGAGGGAGGCACAGGGGCTGGGGGCCTTGCTCACGTTACATTTTCGGACCTCATTCAGCACCAAATGACTTTGCTGAGGCTCAGTCAGTCTGTTGCACATTGATGTAGGTTAAGTGGCACCCACCGAATTACCTCCGACTCTCCAACGTGGTTCACTTGTACATAAGTGTAATGTCAAACTGTTTACAGGTTCTTTTGTGCGTAATTGTGGAAACAAAAAAAAAGTTTTAACTGCAAATTTAAAGGAATCGATTTTACTGGAAGGTGTTTAAAAAAATGAATGTGCTTAATACAGTATAGACATCCTTGCTAATGGTCTCACCTGAATGCATGTATCCGTGTTGTCAGTCCCACCAGTGAGGTTCTTGGCAATATTCTGCAGTCTGTGAATAGCAAATATGCATCAACTACTGTGACTCTGACAAATATAACTCGGTAACTGTTTCTACTGTGGTGTGTGAAACAAATCCTGTAGCTTTTAGCCTGCTGTATTTCCCTGGTGCCAGGAGCACCAGGAGCCAGAGAGGTCTGGGAGGGATGAAGTCACAGCTGTGCCCTGAGCAGGGTGGTGACAGCCCCTGCTGTGCTACAAGTGCTGAAATGCCATTTCCAGAGGCTGGCACTGAGGGCAAGGGGCTGGGGCTGGGCTGGGGCTGGCAGAGCCGGGGCAGGGGCTCTGGGACCCTGCATGGGGGGGATCAGCCCTGCTCTGGGTGCTGGGGATCACAGCTCACACAGCAGTGATGTTCTTTGCCATTCCAGCTCACAGGGAATGGGCTGTACTGGGAGCTCTGTTTGCCATTCCAGTTCAGAGTGAATGGCTGTACTGGGAGCTCTGTTTGCCCCCCAGCTCCCAGTGAGTGCCCACAGGCAGGGCACAGAGCAGAATGAAGGTGTTGGTGCCCTCAGCAGTCACACACACACTCCCAGAGGTGCATCCATGGACACATCCAGGCCTTTTTGCCCACAGGGGTTCAGCACTGGCTCCTGTAACCGCTTCCCTCCCTGCTGGCTGGGTTTTATCCCCCTCCTAAGCACTGGGGTTTCCCCAGTTTGTTTCTGGGTTGGTTGTTGCTGGTTTTAATCTGCAGTACTTGGCTGTGGCTGGGAAGAAGCCCTTTGCAATGGCCCCTTCCTGGCAGGAGGTGGGTGCAGCATTTCCCCCATGTGGTGCTTCCCTAGGCTGGGGTTTGGGTGCTGCAATGCCTGTCCCATGGCACTTTGGGTCTGTGTCCCCAGTGCTGAGGGGATGCTCCCTGGGCTCCCCTGATGCCCCAGCCCGGTGCTGGCAGTGCCACGAGCCAGGTGATGCCAGGATTCCTGTCCTGGCACAGCCCCTGCCCCTGCCCTGTGCCCTGTGCCCTGTGTCCTGTGCCCTGTGCCAGCACCTGCAGCGGGGCTCTGTGTCCCTGGAGTGCCCCCCAAGGCTGGGATGAGCTTCTCCCATGGAGCAGCCCTGTGTGGAGCCAGGGCTGGGGATGGTGCAGGGGGGTGCTGAGGGAACCCTGATGCTGCTGTTCCTGGGCACAGGGGGCTGCAGGACCCTGCTATTGCTGGGCACAGAGGGGCTGCAGGATCCTGCTGTTCCTGGGCACAGAGGGGCTCCATCCCTGCTCCCCTGCCCATGCCAGCTGCCAGGGCAGGGGCACAGCCCTGGTGCTGTGGCCTGGCTGGTGACAGCTCTGCCCTCAGTGCTGAGCAGGGCTCATCTCCACTGGCATTCCGAGCAGGAAGGTGATTTGGGCTGTTTTGGGCTGGTGTCAGGGCAGATGTGAAGGAGCAGTGGCTGTGGAGGTGGAACACCTGCACAGTAATTACTGAGGATGTAATTGCCTCCCCCACGCAGCACGGGGTGATGTGCATGGCAAGGAGGAGAGATTCCCTTTGGTACCAGGTGATACCAGAAAATGATTTTAATCTGCCTTACAACTATATAATTAAGAGAGCTTATATATAGAAATATCTATCTATTTACCCACCTATCTATCTCCCCACAAGTGTATTTATTTCTGGCTGGGAGCAGGGTGGGCAGCACAGGCCTGGGCTGGCCCTGCTCTGTGCCCACTGCTGTCACAAGAGACAAACCCAGAGCTTGGCCAAAGCCTTTCCAGAGGAGAGACCCCCCCCAGGGACAGCCCCCACCCCCAAATGCTGAGCTGGGCCAGCAGCTGGGACCAGGTGGGGCTGGGGAGGCAGGGAGGAGTGACCCTGCAGGTGACAGTGAGGGGCAAGGGGTGACCCTGCAGGTGACAGTGACAGGTGAGGGGTGACCCTGCAGGTGACAGTGACAGGTGAGAGGTGACCCTGGAGGTCACAGTGGGCTTGCCAGGGTGGGGCTGAGCTCTTGCCATGCCCCAAACCCGAGCTCTGGAGGGGTGGGAGGGCAAGGCTGTGCTGCAGAGCATCCTCCAGCCACCTCTCTGTGCCAGGGCCAGAGCAAACTGTGCAGGGAGAGGGGCTGGGGCTGGGCTTGGGGGGCACAGGACACCCCCTGCTCACTCCCTGCTCACCCCTGGGTCTGGGTGGCACAGGACAGCACAGGACCCCCCTGTTCACCCCTGGGTCTGGGGGGCACAGGACAGCACAGGACCCCCCTGTTCACCTCTGCTCACCCCAGTTCTCCCCCAGGGCTGCCCTGCCCCTGCCCCGTGCCCTGGAGGGAGAGCTCTGTAAATACAGCAGGTTAAAAACTGGCGCGGAATCGGCGAGTCTGTACTTAATGCAGATGTTTCCCATGTTTTGTAGTATTGTTTTATTGATAAATAAAAATCAACCAAAGACAAAGCCGGCGTTTGGCGTGCTCTGGGTGGGCAGTTGTAGAGATTGGCCTGGCACAGGGGCTGTGGGCTCCCAGCCTGTCCCTGCCACACTGGGGATCCTTCTCCCAAACAGAGACTGTGGAAATGGAAATGGAAATAATGGAAATGGAAATAATGGAGATGGAAATGGAAATAATGGAAATGGAAGTGGAAATGGAAACAGAAATGGAAATGGAAATAATGGAAATGGAAGGGATGGAAATCCTGCCCTGAGCTCCATGGGAAGAGGAGCCCCAAGCTTGTCACCGTCCCAGGTGTGCCCTGCACTGCCCCAGCTCTGGGGTGACACTGAATCACCCAGCAGGGCTGGGATGGCACAAACATCACTAATGGCTCCAAAATAATCCCCAAACGTTCAGGATTTTTAAAGCACAGCAAGAAAAGCAAAACTTGCAGCAATTAAACTGCATCTTAATGAGCTGCCTCCCAAAGAAAAGCTTGAGAAAAATGGGTTCATCAGAGACTCGTTAACAAAAATCACTAAAACCATTAATACTATAAACATCCTTTCCCTGGCATAAATGTTGCATCTTTCCAGATGTGTTTTTATTATTATGCCTAGTTTATGGGAGGAGGAAACAAGGCACAGCTCTTGGGCTGTTGTGTCCCAGGGCTGCCAGCACCCAGGAGGTGCCAAAACCTCCTCTCACCAAATCCCTGGGCAGGTGTGCCCATGCCACACCGGGCTGCCACATCCAAACCCTTTAGCAAACTTTATTGGGTTTTTACCAGAGCAAAAGATTCCTGGTTTGGGGACTGGGTGCTGCCTGAAGGGGGAGTGATGTCCGTGACCCTGTGAGTGGCCGCCTCCCCATGGAATGGGGCTGTGGGTGCTGTAACCAGGCATCGCCAGAGGAGCAATAGTGAGCACTGACTCCATCATTCCAAGGCTGATCAATCACTTTATTGTGCTGTGCTTAATGAGAAACCCACCACCCTCACAGCCAGTCCAATGCAGGTGCACCCAATTGGTCCTTGGCTCCAAACACCATCTCCAGTGGCCAGTCCAGAAATCACCCTTTGGTGAGCAAATCTCCCTGACACATTGCACGTGCTCACAGCAACGGGGCAGCAAGTGAAGGTGAGAATTGTTCCTCATCCTTTTCTCAGGACAGGGCTGGGAAAGCTGTGGCCAGGGAGCTGCTGGCACACAGAGCAGAGAGAATTTGGGCAGTTTGTGCTTGGCGAGCAGAAGGAATTTGGGCAGACCATGCTCGGGATTTAACCCCTGAGCTGCCTGGGAAGGGTTTGCAGCAGCTCCCGGCTCTGGGCAGTGCCAGGGCAGTGCCAGGGCAGGGCTGGGGACACCAGCTGTGCCCCTGGACCCCCTCAGGAACCCCCAGCTCCAGTCACCCCCAGGCACCCACCCTGAGCTCCATCCTGCTCTGGACACCTGGAAGCCAAAATGTGAGTTCTGCTTTCTCTCTGGGCTTGCCTCTGCTGTGGAAGTTGTTATTAAGCTGCCCCAATTATTTCTGAAATCCAATAAAGGCATCTAATATGTGCAATTTTAACATAATGTGTTGGGAATGGCAGTTCAGTGCTATTACCAGTGCTAAAACCAATGGCTCTGCTCATGGAGCTGGGAGCTTTGATTTTCATCATTAGGCCAAGACAACAAGTCTATATCTATATCATCTATATCTATATCTATATCTATATCTATCTATCTATCTACATCTGTATCATTATTAATATGAAATAGAATAGCATAAAATTTTATATCATAAAATATGGGTAATTATTCATTAGAGCCATTACTCCTGGTCCCTCCCCTGCTGACCATGAGCCCCTCTCTGCCTCACTGTGAGCCCTGGCAGCAGCCCTGGGGCTTTGCTGGGGCTGCTCTTTGTGTTTCTGCCATCACTGTGCCCAAGCACAATGACAAAATTGCTTTTTAACCTTCTGTTGGATGGATCCATCAGCTCTGGAGACCCTCCTGTCCCTGTGGTAGCTGCACCTCCAGAGCCCCTGGGGGTTTAAAGTTAATAAAGGACAAATTCTATCTGGATGGGGAGCCCAGCTTCAACAAACAAAGCAGGATTTTCCCCTTTTGGGGTTTCCTCACCCATATTTCATCCCTCCATCCCCAGAGGGATGCTCTGGCTGCATGGAGCAGCCAAACCAGGGATCCCCAGCCCTGCCCTGGGCAGCAGTGAGGATGGTCCCTGCAGGGCTGCCTGATGGGAGCACAAACGTTATTCTGCTCTTTACAACGCCCTAACACGGTGTTTCAGCTCTTTCTAAGAGGACAAAGCTGGTGAGCTCTCTCCTCCAGGAAGGGCAGGTTTCCATCCTGCAGCTGTATTTCAGCACCACCATGAGTAATCATCTCCTCCAGGTTAAACCCAAAGATGTCCCAAATCATGGATTTAAATTATAGCCAAAAATTCCCTGAACTCCTTAAACTTAATGACAATCTTCATTTCCATTTGCCACGTATTCCTCTCCCCTAGTAGCCATGTGCTAAATCTTCATGAGATTTTTTATAGTTTCACTGAAGGAATATTTGCATAATTATTAGCACATAATCTGCTTTAATGGCCCCGCTGATTTTACTGTTACAGATAAATGCATGTGCTGTCAGATTTGAGCAGATGCAGGCCTGGGCAGCGCTGGCTGTTCTGGGCAGCAGTGCCCAGGGCTGGGCTGGCTCCTGGGCACAATTCCCCTGCTGTGGGATGGCACAATGCCCTGGGCAGCCAGAGGGACACAGGGACTGCTGT
>JAHXMQ010006307.1:16392770-16406367 GCA_020466415.1 Ammodramus savannarum pratensis
AGTGACACAGACACCCCAAAAGTCACAGAGGGCCCAAAGCCAGGCTGAGCACAGTGACACAGACACCCCAACTGCCACAGAGGGCCCCAAAGCCAGGCTGAGCCTGAGCACAGTGACACAGACACCCCAAAAGTCACAGAGGGCCCAAAATCCACTGAGCCCAGTGACACAGACACCCCAACAGCCAGAGAGGGCCCCAAAGCCAGGCTGGGCCTGAGCACAGCGACACAGACACCCCAACAGCCACAGAGGGCCCAAAGCCAGGCTGGCTCCAGCCCAGTGACACAGACACCCCAAAGGGCTGGGGACCCCCCTGCTGCTCTCCCCTGGAACTCTCCATAGCTCAGAACAATAAAAAATATTGAATCAACATGGGTTGGAAATCTCTTTACTCCAGCAAGGATGATTTCCCTCTGGCTCCCAATATCCTGCACCCATGTGATGCTTCCTAACATACAAAGAACTGAAAGGAAAGTCACATAAAAAATACCTGAGCTCTATCAAGTCTGAATTCCCAATAAATTGTGCATTATCAATCAGGCCAAACAATTAACTGAATCAGTAAATCTAAAATTATCCCAGAACCAAAGGGACCTTGGTCCAGTGTAGGAGAGCCAAAACAGGGTTTAGTGCCAGTTCAGCCCAATCCTGCCCTCGTTCCCTTGCTTTCTCTTCCCTTGGCATTCCATGAAGAGCTGTCCCTCTGTCCCAAGGGCTCCTTTCCTGGGCAGTGCCAGCCCTGAGCTCTCCCCATCAGCAGCAGCTCCTGCTGCCCTGAGTGAAGCCTTTGAGCAGGAGGCTGCTGTGGGAGGCCTCCCTCGCCAAGATCAGCAGATTTTTCCTGTTTTCATAACAAATGTTCTGCCCAGCTCCTCCCAGTGTCCTTGGCATGCGGTTCCTACAGCTCATTACTGAGATGCCAGAGCAATGCTCTGCTCACAAACCACTGTTCTGCAGCTCTGTTACTGTCCATGTGCTGGCACCTGGCACCTGGCACGGGGTAAGCTGCCACCACCCCTGTGTGACACTCACATCCCACTGCACAGAGGGATAAACAGAAAAGGTCCCAAACACACCAAGCCAAGGCACTGTCACATCACACACCCTGCTGCTCTCAGAGGCTGCTCCTCAGCCCAGCCCTGCACACGGGGTGCCCATAAACACTGATGGCACAGCTCAGCAGCCCAAAATACAAGGGGAAGGAACAGAGAATGGCCACAAAACATTTACTGTCAAATAAGCTCCAAGTGCTTTTATAACTGTTACCCACGCCATGAGATACTGCTGAGACTCGGTGATAAACACTCCCAGCCATAAAAACCTCATGGATTTGCTTTCTAAGTCACCTCCAAGTATTCCAGTGCTGGAAACTTTTTGCTAAGGTCATTGCAGTGAGCTGTGGGAGCTCCTGCACCTCCTGAGCACACCCAGGGCTCTATGGGATGGATGGATGGACTCTGTGATCTTAGAGGGCTTCTCCAACCCTGGGGAGCTCAGGATGTGAGCAGGGTCACACCAAGAGCTGTGCCAGGGTCACCAGGACAGGGTGCAAACGTTCCCTGACTGCAGAGGAAACCCAAACCTGCTGGATCCAGCTGCTGAGTGCCAGCCTGGCATGGGTTAATATTCTATGGGCTCCTGCTTGTCCTCCTTCCCCTCTCTCCATCCTTCTCTTTCAGCAGGGCCCACACGGACCAGGACAACTTAATGAGGTGGGTTTGGTGTTTCAGGGCTTCAATCTGTTACAGGGACTCCTTGGGACCAAAATCCAGATGTTCTCACTCTCATCTTTCCCTTTTTGTTGCTGCCTTCCATCTCAGCCAGATGGACCTCAGCTCCTCATCCCTCCAAGCTGTGGGCACTGAGCCAAAGGGGAACTTCGCTTTTTCTTCCATCAGCAATTTTCTACAGTAAATAAGAAAGAAAATGGAAAACCTTGTAGGAAGTCCCAGGCTGCTGAGGCTGTTTAAATGGGTTCAGAGCTCAGGCATGAGACAGATTAATCACAGAGCAGACACGTTGAGCCAGCACAGGAGATGGCATCTGAGGGCTCTGGGGAAGGAGGATGAACTGAGGGGGAACAGAGGAGAGCTGAGCACGAGCCATGAGCACAGCAGGGCTGGGATGTGACAGCCCTGAGACCACTCAGCACACAAAAACCTGCATCAGCTCTGTGCCCTGGGTCTGCATGAGCTGCAGGGGAGGGAATGGAACATTTCCAGCCTGCCCTGCCCTACAGAGGGTGTGAGCCCTTGGAGGAGCTGCAGGTGAGGGAATGGAACATGGGAACAACAAATGGATGCATTTCCAGCCTGCCCTGCCCTACAGAGGGTGTGAGCCCTTGGAGGAGCTGCAGGTGATGCATTGGAACATTGGAACAACAAATGGATGCATTTCCAGCCTGCTCTGCCCTACAGAGGGTGTGAGCCCTTGGAGGGGCTGCAGGTGAGGGAATGGAACATTTCCAGCCTGCTCTGCCCTACAGAGGGTGTCAACCCTAAAGGAGCTGCAGGGGGATGAGCAGAGGTGTTGAACGAGAGAAAAACCAATGTTTGGGACATCCATTACCCATGAAAAGGCACAAGGAAAGGTTTGCACCCCCAGAGCCAGGCGGGTCCCCAGCCCTGTCTGGGAATGGGTGTTTCCTGTGGGAACCAGCTGGACATGGGGTTTTATCTGGTGCTGAAAACCCAGAGTGGCCTTAAATAACCTTAAATAACCTTAAATAACCTTTAACCTTAAACAACCTTAAACAACCTTAAATAACCTTAAACAACCTTAAATAACTGGGGAGTCTCAGGCACCAGGTCCTGCTGCCTTCCTGGGGACACAGCACCATTCTCTGGAAGGATGCAGAGGGATCCAGGAAGGATCAGCTTCTCAGAAAATACACCGAGAATTCTGACCCCAAAAGGGGAGGTTTCCTCTTGTGCATCTTCCCAAACCCTTCCAATGAAGCCCTGATTCTCTCAGCATCACTAACTGGCTCTGCCATTGATTCACTGCTCAGTTCCTGAGCAGTTTGAAGAGTTTTTTCCCCAGCCTAAACACTACTTATTTAAATTAGAAATTGAATCTGATGGGAAAGATTCTTTTAATTTGCAAAACCAGAGAGGGTTAAAAGGGACAGAGGGAAAACAACCCCTAAAAACAGCCTGCTCACAGCTCTGATGGCAGCTTTGGACACAGCAATGGAACAAGAGCAGCTCCTGTGCTGGTTTAAAGAACAGAAACAGACCCAGAGGCACCTCCTGAGCCCATGAGAGCAGTGAGGGGACCCCCAAAGGGGAGGAACTTGCATTTGTTCATGGTAGAAAAACCCTGTCAGGCACAAACTCTGCTCCATGTTCCTCACCAGCAACTCCAAGGCAGAGACTCGTTTTGGAGAGCAAAGATGATGTTTGTAAAGATTGTTTTGTGCAGAATAATTCTAATTACTCTAACAGGATTATTATCTATTATTATTGTCTGCTAAATTATCTATTAATAACAGATTATTCTAAAAGTAGAACAGAAAGGAAAGGATGACAAAGAAAATCCAGCTTTGCTCCAGCTCCTGCCCAGGCACCAGCCAAGTGGAAAAGCTTTTTAAACCTGGGTGTTTTAGCACAGCTTGTGACCTGTTAGGGCCAGCCCAAGGCAGGGCTCTGACCTTCACTGCATTCGGCTGAACCTTAAAGTGAGACACAAATAACACCCAGGCAAATAACAACAAATAACATCCAGGCAAATAATAACAAATAACATCCAGGTAAATAACAACAAATAACATCCAGGCAATAACCTGCAAATGCCCCTGGCCCAGGGCAGCACAGGGAGAGTCTGTGCCAGGGAGGGCAGGAGGCAGCTCTGGGGATCAGCTGTGGTGATCAGGGGTGGTGTGAAGGGCTGTTCCACCCCATCCCTGCCCCTCTGCCCCCAATCCCTGCCCCCAGCCCCATGGCCAGGGACCCCCCCCACGCTCTGTGGCACCCGGTGACAGCAGGGCCGTGTCAGCTGCCACCACCCCCGGGCTGGAACTGGGTCAGATTCAATCTGCTGGAGCAGATTTTGGTCACCTTACAAACAACAACAGCCCCCTTCCCTCACAGCCCTCCCACTCACACATCTGCCATCTCGGGCTGCAGAATCAGATCCCTTCTCCTCCCTGCTGCCAGAGCCAGCCCCAGCTCACAGAACGAGCTGGTTTGAATAAATTAACCCTTTCAGCAGGGCAGCCACAGGAGAATGAGCTGGTTTAAATAAATTAACCCTTTCAGCAGGGCAGCCAAACGCATTGGGGCTGGGGCCAGGGGTCTGCCCTGCATGGGGACACAAGAGGGGAGAGGGATGCTGGCACAGTGACAAACAGCAAACAGAGCAGGGCTGGCACTCTGGGGACAGGGGGACAGAGGCACCTCCCCAGCTGGGCCAGGGTCCCCATGAGGGGCTGGGGCAGGCTGGCAGGAGGCAGGCAGAGCCTTCCACTCACAGAGAAACCCACGAGCTCCCCGTTTGGGGATGTTTAGTGGCAAGGAGATGAAAGGCCTCCCAGAGAACCACAGCCATGAATTATTCCTGTGCTCAAGCGCTGCTTTCTCTGCCTCTCAGAACCAGCAGCACTCACTGACAAAGGCTGGCTGTGCCATCCCATCGGGTGTCAGCCAGCCCAAATCCCCTGCCACGTGCACAGGGAACCTTCTTCTCTGGGAGAGGCTCCTCCATGCAGCCCCTGGCACTGAGTGCATTTCCAGAGGGACACCGTGCCCTCACCAATGCCAAAGCTATGCCACTGTTTAACTCCATTTCCAGTAATTAATTCATTAATTAATTACAGTGTTAATTTCCAGCCAAAGGACAACCCCAGAGCAGGGATTCTGACCTGTGACCTTCTCCATTGGACCCCACTGTGAAGCCTCGAGTGCTCTCCTGGTTCTGCCCTGCAGGGACCCTGGTGCCTCCCCAGCTCGGGCACGGTGACAGCCCAGGAATGCCACCCTGGGGACATCCCTGTGTCCCTCTGGCCGTGCCCCTGCAGCCCCCTCTCAGACCCACCCCGTGCATTATTCAGCAGAGCCTCTGCTGCCTGTCCATTTAATCTATGTGAAAATTGGATTTATGGCGCAGGAGTAAGAGCTATCTGAGCACGGCCCATAAAACTGGAAGAATCATATTTTTCCCTTCAGCAAGCAACTTTTAACAGCTCTGCTGGGTGCTTGTTTGCAGTCACCAGGCAGAAATTTCCTCTCTGCTGTTTACGACGCCTTTGCTCATTGCCGAGCAGAGGGGGGTGGTGTGGGCTGGGGCTCCTGGGTGCGCTTTGCTCCGGGGATCCTCTGATCTGCAGCCCTGGCTGCTCCCATCAGTCCTGATTGTCCTGGTGGGGCTGAGCCAGCCCAGGGCTCCCTTTGTGCTCCATCCCTGCAGAGGGGACAGGAGGGGACAGGCGGGGACACGGGGCAGTGACAGGCAGAGCCACGAGTGGCAGCCCAAAGCTCCTGTGAGCAAAAACTGAGAGCAAAAATAGATATTTTTGGGATACACACACACACACACACACACACATACTCACACTCTCACACTCACACACATATATAAATAAATATAAAAATAAATCTAAAAATAAATATATGTATATATATATGTACACACGTATATATACATATAAACATACATACATACATATATATATGTACACACGTATACATACATATAAACATATATATAAACATATATATATGTATATATATATATATACACATACATCTATATATATAAATATAAAATATCCCAGTGAAAGAAGGGCTGGGGAACAAAGGGCTTTAACAGTCATAAAGCATGCTGGAAGGCCAATTAAAAAAAAAAAAAAGTTTTAAAAAAATTATGTTAAAATTGGGTACTGGCCTAAAGTATTCATCAGTCCAGGTGGTTGTTCCCACATTCTGGAAGGCCGAGCTGAAGTGAGTGGAGATTTCCTGGTGACATTTCGTACCATTCCTGTCGGTGGGTAGGTGAAATAATGAAGAGATTTGGTTGGTTGTTGTTTCTCCGTGACACAATGTAGAAATTGGAGGCAAATGAGGAGCCGAAGGTCCCTGGGAGGGCTGTGCCCCTGGAGAGGAGGGTGGCTTTGGAAGGGGAGCTCCAGACCTGCCACAGCCCTGCCACCGGCTCTGCTGCTCAGGGTGTCCCAGCCCTGTCCCAAACAGCTGCAAACAAACACCTAAAAACAGCTGCAAACACCTACAAACATCTGCAAACAAACACCTGTAAATGAACACATGCAAACAAACACCAGCAAACAAACAGCTGCAAACAGCTGCAAACACCTGTAAATGAACATCTGCAAATGAACACCCGCAAACAGCTGCAAACAAACACCAGCAAACAAACAGCTGCAAACAGCTGCAAACAGGTGGCTCCACCAAATCCCCCCAAATATCCCCCTGTGCCCATCCCCAGCACCTGCTGGGAGCCTGGGATGGGATGGGATGGGATGGGATGGGATGGGATGGGATGGGATGGGATGGGATGGGATGGGATGGCACGGCACAGCACGGCATGGCACGGCATGGCATGGCATGGCATGGCATGAGGAGCTGGTGAGGTCCCATGGCATGAGGAGAGGAAAGGCCGTTCCTGCCTGGAGCTCCCGGGCTGTGGATTTGCTGTTTTTGTGCCTTGGCAGGATGCAGATAAGGAGGGCATCGAATTTGAATGTTATGCTAATAAGAACATCTGTGTACTTAAATCAGCACCGAGCAGCTGGTACATTAAAAACAGCCCCCAGCATGTCTAAACACTCTGTAAATACAGAGTTAATATCTCCTGAGATCAATTCATCATTAATAAGTTATAAAACCAGGATTTGATGCACACAGAAATAGAAATAGCCTATTCTTTGCTGCTGTTTCCCCACGTCAGGCCAGGGGATGTGAGGAACAGACGGACAGACAGACAGACAGAGGGCTCAGGGCTGGGCTCTGCAGGGACACACCAGGCTGGGCAGGGCTGGGGCAGCTGCTCTGGGGAGCAGGGGGAGCTCTGGGGTCCCTTCCTGCCCAAAGCAGTGTGGGGTGATCGTGCACAGACCCCCTCAAACCCTCCACAGCTGCCCCCACTGCCTGCCCAGCCCCACTGAGCCCCCTGCAAGGGCTGCACGGCCCCAAAGGGCTCCTGAGAGCATCTGAACTCATCTGGGCACTTAGAATGACACACACTGAGCTGTAGAAATGAAAGCTGGTGGCTCTGATGGAACGAACCCCTGTTCCTCTGTTGTGAGCAGGCATTGCACACACATCCTCTGCACTTCACTTTTTGAGTCTCCTGGATGCACAGGCAGAGCCTGCCTCATTCCAGGTGTATTTTATGCATGCTGTGGGCTCAGGGGATGTGTGCAGCTCCAGGTAGCAGCCAGGGTGTGCAGGTGGCACTTTGATGGATCTGTGTGCAGCTGTAACACCAAGATACTCCTCTGCACGCTCGGAGAGGCTGTCTGCTCCCTCCTGCTCCTCCCTGCCTGGAACACTTTGATCTCACTGCAGGGATTGCCAGCAGCACTGCCAGGCAGTGAATCCATCAGTGAACCGTGCCAGCCACGTCCCACCCCAGGGATGGGCACCCTGTGCCAGCCATGGCACACACTGCTGTCCCCATCCCATGGGCACACCAGTGTCACCAGGGAGGGACTGTGCTTTGTCTGTTGTGTGTGTTACAGCCCTGAGCTGCCCAAGAGCCAAACACACTCTGGGATTGGCCATTCTGCCCAGATTCCCTGTCTGGAGCAGGGTCACTGACACTCAGGGCACACCAAACCCACCTCAGGGGAAAGGAGCCCATCCTGGCCTGGCAGCAGTGATGGGAACCAGCAGGAATTCTGCAGCCAGCACCCAAGAGCCAAACACACTCTAGGATTGGGCATTCTGCCCAGATTCCCTGTCTGGAGCAGGGTCACTGGCACTCAGGGCACACCAAACCCACCTCAGGGGAAAGGAGCCCGTCCTGGCCTGGCAGCAGTGATGGGAACCAGCAGGAATTCTGCACCCACAGGAGGGAATGGGGGCACAGCATCCTCTCCCAGGGCTGGGACACTGTAAATAACCATGAGCACAGCACCTCTTCTCCAAGCAATATGAATAACAAAATGAATGGCATTTTCCTGGCCAGAAGCGAGCAGCATTTCTTGATGTATTGGGATGCCATAAACTGAAAATTTGTTGTATAGTAAAGTGCATTTAACATTTACTCTCTCTCCTGCTCCATCACTGCTCAACTGCCAATAACTCCCCCTCTTCACACACAGCTTCTGCTGGGATTTGGAAGTTTCTGCAGCATTAGGAGAGACTTTACCTTGACAGCAGATGGGAGGGAGCCCAAAGCCCCAAACAGAGACCTTGTCCTTGTCCCTTGTGTCCATGGGGTATTTCTGGAGTGCCTGGCAGCACAGTCTGCCTGAACTGGTGTCTGCACCCCTGCAGCAGGTCCAGGCTGGCCAAGACAAGGGATGGCACCGTCTGTGCTGGCAGGAAAAGGGTTAATCCAAAATCACACCCTGGCCTGCACCACTGCAAGTCTCGACCCAAACAATAATGAAAATCCACTAAAAATATCTCTAATTAAGAGATATAAGAACAATCCCGGTGTATAAAAGCATAAAGGTTTTGGTAAAATAAACCCAAAAAAAAGAGAATGGCTGCTGACATTCTGGTGAGCACAGGGGCTCCCGGAGCTCACCTGCCCAGGGACATTTCCACACCACACCAATCCCTTTGAGGGGGAATTGCACAGGCCAGGCCTCAGCACCGTGACCAAAGGTGCCACAATTGCTTCCCTCCCTTCCCCTCCTCACCCAGCTCACCTCCAGCACCACTGAACAAAACTTAAAATGCTCTGCTGTTTATTTAACCTGGATCTTCACTCCCCAGCTCCATTTTTAATCCTCACAATTACCGAAACAGGCAGCTCAGACTCACAAAAATTAATTTTTCCCTCCAATCTTAGTTGTATCTCTGAGAGGTCATTCACAGCCTTAATTAAAATCCATACACCCAAAGCACCATTTCCCCACTAACGGCGACAGCAGAGTAAATAAAATCAGTAGGAGCCCCCACCTTCCAGCCCCTCATTGATTGTTTTACCCAAGGCAATTCCAGAACCATTTAATTCCCCCATCACCATGGGATAACCCCTCAGAGCAGAGCTCGGTGCCCCAGCCCAGCTGCTCTGACCCTGGGAGCAAATCCCCAGCCCTGCACATTTCAAACCAACCTGGGAGAGCAGGATCAATCAATAGCCAAATAACAAACAGGTCAGCTCATTACTTTTAATATTTTACTCATTGACAAAAGGTATTGACTGCCATTGATGTTCTACAATATGTGTTTAAAGAGCAGATGATGCTTTACAGAAATATTTGGAGTGCACTAAGAAAAAGAACAATTACCCCCATGACAGAAAATCTATTTTTGTTTGCCATCATTTTTCATTAGGAGGAGCATTCGCAGCAAAAAATGATGCATCAAGAGGCAGAGGTCCTTTCTGAGCTCCCAATTTGTGTACTTAGAGAGCAGCTCTGGAGAATTTAATTGCAGGTACTGGATTTCTGCAGATTTATCGATTGCTTTTATGGGATTCAATCTGAAGCCACATCTGTGCTGCACAATTCACAAGCAGATAGAGATGATGATTTTCTCCTGGTTGTCACAGACTTTGGGAAAAACCTGCAAAGGTTTTTCTGTTTCTCTTCAATTTCCTGCGTTTGCTTCACTGAAGGATTTACTGGGAGCTCCCATGGGCCTGGCTCACCTTTGGTGTGTGCTGATTTCAGCCCCTGAAATCCCAATTCCAGCTGAATTCCTCACTTCCCACAGCAATCTGAAGCCAGTCCATTTCATTACAAATGGGTTTTTAAGTGCCATTTTCCAAACAGATATTTTCCTTTAAAAAAAGGAAAGGAAAGGAAGACTTAAATTCAAATGCTAATCCAAAAACATTTTCTCCAGTGTGTCTTATGATTTCTTTTCATTCATAACACTGAAATTGGAGTTTCAGTGCTTATCAAAACAGCTTCTGAGTGCTGACTTGGAAGAGAAATTCCCTTTGTAAACTGAGTCGGTGAAGCCCCAATATTCAGAGTATTAAATCAATACAGGGGGTGCCATTGGTATAATGGTCTTATTTGCTTGATAGAGGAAAGACAAAACATAAGGAGACACAGAATTATCACAGCATTGCTCTTTTTTAAGGCAGAAATTTTTATCCTACATTTTTTCCCTCCCCAGAAAGATGAAGTGAAACCAGTCCATAGCAGTAATTAAATCCCATTTCTTCCATTTCTTTTCCAACAGATGTGTTCTACAAATGGAGCTTGCCTTTGTTTTGTCATGTCCTAATAGATTCCAGAGGAAATTTAATAATTTTCCTCTATCCTGAGTGACTCAGTGGTGCAAAATAGATGTTAAACAAGGAAAGAACAATTTATTTATCTGTTCTTGTGCTCCCTGTGCTTTCATTTGCGTGTCAGCTGCTGGGCTGAGTGGTGGGATGGGGAGGACGTGAGCACTGCTCTGCCTTGTTCTGCTGATGTAACGACAATGGGAGGATTATTTCTTAATTTTCAGTGTGGTAAGTGGGTAATTATTGTCCAATTAGACTTGCTATTAACCTCTCTGCATCTCATTTTGCCATCCATAAAACAAGAATAACAGCACTTCCCACTCTCTGGGTTCTGTGGAGATTTATTGGTTAATGCAGAGCTCCATGGCAAGGGAAGCTCAGAGCAGGTTATCAATAGAGAGCCATCCTTGGGGGGGCTCTGGGGGCTTGGGGGGCACCCCTGGCATGGGGGCACCCCCAGGGACCCCCCGAGGGCCCTGGAGCCTGGGCAGCAGCACGGGGATGTGGAGGATGGGGCAGGCAAAGCAGCTTTAACTGGAGCACACGTGGATGGGCTTCTCCTAAAGTCTTTCCCTGAGCTGGGCAGGCAGAATCTCCTAAAAGAAACATGATAATAGTTGGGATAAAACTGTTCATGAGCTCTTTGTCCCTGAGCCCACAGTACCTGGGCACGTTTCTGGGCACATCCTGTGCCAGCCTGGCCCTGCAGAGGGGACTGCAGGTGGCACAGGGACAGGGTGGCACAGGGACACTGCCCAGCCCACAGTGCCAGCCTGCTGCAGTGTCTGGGCTCAGCCCTGGTGCCACAGGCTGTGCCCAGGCTGTGCCCCTGCACCACTCAGGATAATTCAACCAAAGGCTGTACCTGCATGGGGGGACACCAGCAACGAGAGTGCTGTGCCCAGCAGGGAATGGAGGGATGAAGGGATGAAGGGATGAAGGGATGAAGGGATGAAGGAATGAAGGGATGAAGGAATGAAGGAATACAGGAATGAAGGGATGAAGGGATGAAGGAATACAGGAATGAAGGGATGAAGGAATGAAGGAATACAGGAATGAAGGGATGAAGGGATGAAGGAATGAAGGAACGAATGAACGAAGGAATGAAGCAATGAAGGAGTGAAGGAGTGAAGGAAATTAAGGCATCTCCAGGCAGGCTCTTCGTGCAGCTCAGCTCTCATGGCCGTGCTTGGAAGGTTTCCAGCTGTCCCTGTGCTCCTGCTCCCATCTGTCCCCCCGAGGCACAGCAAACACTGCTGTGTGTGCACACAGACAGACGGACACAGACGGACACAGACGGACACAGATGGACACACAGTGAGCCCAGAGCAGTGCTGGCCGTGGGCACAGCCTGTCCCTGTCACCGGGGCTGTGCTGGGCTGTGCCCCAGCCTGGCACAGGGTTTGGTGCCCACTGAGGGTCGGTGCCCGGGCAGGGCTGGAGGCTGCACAGCCCCACTGGGGCTGACTCTGGGCAGAACAAACCCTGAAGGTGCCCAGGGTGCCCCTCAGCCCTGCCTGGCCCAGGGGAAGGGGCACAGAGGAAAGGGTTGAGGCAGTGACCCTGTGCCATGTGTACCCTGCCCACAGCTGCTCCAGCACAGCTCCCGGTGCCAGGCTGGGGCCAGGAGCTGCCCCAGCACCAGGGATTAACGTGGTGAGTGTAGGTGTAGCTGTAATGTGCTAACGAGGTGTTGATATTTTAAATTAAATTGCACTGCAATCGCATTCCCTGCCAGCACCCAGAACAGGATGGGATCCCCCCACTGCTGGTTCCCCTCTGAGGAGCGTCCAGAGGCTCCTGCCCCTCTCCTGTGCCCCTGGCACATTCACTGCAGCAGCTCTGACCTGGCAAATCCCTGCTGAGCACAGAGAACACAGAGCAGCACCTCAGCTGAAAACCAGGGATGTTTGAGCACACCATAAAACCCCTGAATGGAAGGCAATTGTTGCATCCAGCGTGAATAGTCATAAATAAGAGAAAGATGCAGAGCTGGATCCTAATTACAGCCCAGCTCCTGAAACTGAGGAGACATTTTTTCGACTGGAATAGAATGTTCAGGTAGGAATGGGGTTTTTTAAGGACAGTTGTTGGGGGGTTGTTTGGATTTTTTAAAAGATCACGTCACTTTCTGAAGAAGGGAGTCTATTGGAGCAATAGAGGCACAGAGCTATTGGTTATTGACTGGTTATATTATTTATGACATCAACTTCCACCCCTCCCACAGCTCCCACATGGTTTAATTTTATCCAAACCTCACTCACCAGCTGGTTTGAGCTGAAGTGATTCTTGTGGTCACACGTGTCAGGGGCAAACATCCAACACCAGCCACGATTCCTGTGGCTTCTGCCAGGCTTCCTTCTGGAGGTTTTACCCTGGAAGGAGAGCAAAACGAGCAAATCTGAATTGTTCTGCAATGAACCAGAGACAGAAATGCCCCAACTGGAGTCACTGCCCAAAAGGAGCAATTCTGAATTGTTCTGCACTAACCCAGAGACAGAAATGCCCGAGATGGAGGAAGGAATGCCCCAAGGAAGGGCTGGAGGTGGCACTGGGGGCTCTGGGCAGGGACAGGGTGGGGATGGGGCACAGGTGGGACTCGATGGTGTTGGGGGATCCTGGGGAGCCGAGCCCTGGCCAGGGACAGAGCCCAGGGACAGAGCCCAGGGACAGAGCCCAGCCTGGCCATTGTCTCAGGGGCACTTTGGCCTTTCCTGCAGGTGACAGTGTCTGCCCTGGGGACAGGGCACATCGAGCTGGAGAACAGCCTGAAAATGACACCAAACTCAGCCGAAAAGCTCCTTCATTTAAACAAGTTGCCCCTGCTAAGAACGTGATGTGTTTCTCAGGGAAAAACAAAAGTGTTGTCTGGTTTTAGAAGGAGTGCTTCCTTTAGGGCTAATTAAGCTGACAAATAGCACTTGCCGGGATGGAGCAGCTGAACTGATGACAAGGCAGCGCTGCCGGAGCCCTGGGGAGGAGCAATGGCTGCTGTGCACAGCTGGGAAAATTACTGTGGGCCCTCTGCAGCCCGGCAGTGAGGGAGGGGAAACAACACCTCATTAATCTTCCTAATGAACCCCGCACGGAGGAGACAATTCACAGGTTCATGGTGCACGGGGGGCTGCTCTGGAGCTCTGGGCTGCACCAGAGGGTACCAACCCCAATGGCAGCACACACAGCTCCAGCCTGGGCTCACCCTCCTGCCCCAGAACCCCAGAAC